>CM053770.1:201849271-201911624 GCA_028658325.1 Potorous gilbertii
AATCTGATAGGTGTGATATGGTACCTCAGAGTTGTTTTGATTTGCATCTCTCTAATTAAAAGTGATTTAGAGTATTTTTCATATGATTATAGATATCTTTAATTTCTTCCTCTGAAAATTGTCTATTCATATCCTTTGACCAAGTTGTTGTTGTTTTTTTTTTTTGATGTGAAGCTTCAAACCAGCTATTATACTCTCCTCTTTCACCCTTACCAAGAGGTTTCTTAATTCTTCTTCATTTTCTAGATAGATAAAGAATGACAATACATGCTGGCTGGAAGAACTTCTCAAGAAAGTTGATGGAGTTGGTCTTAAGTCTTGATAGGTTGTTGTTGATGTCTTATGATTGTAACTTCTCTAGTCAAAAAGCTGATCTTTCTGGTATGAGAGTTCTTCCCCAGGGTCCACAGATCTCTATGGACAGATTTCAGGGAATCCGAGAAGTACTATGGGAAAATGAACAGAACTTTGTTTTCATTAGCCTCCAACTAAAATTTAGCATTTTCTTTCACTAAGAGATTTTTTTCAAAACTTCTTCTGAGAAAAGATCCATACTTTTGACACCCTGCCAAGAGCCCTTTCCTACTGGTTTGTTTTTAGTATTAATAATAGGACAGTTGTTTTCCTAAAAGATATATTTAAGAACTTCATAGTGATGTTAGAGGCAGGGTAGGAAAAAAAGAAATAGTAGAGAGGTTAGTCTTTATTAAGGAAAGTGACCCAAAAAGGCTTGGGCACATCTGGAGATGACCAGTATGCAAAGGAATGAATTAGCCTGTCTTTTAAAGTCAGCCCTGGGATAATAAAGAGGTGACCTCAGAGACAGAAAGGGCTGGGTTCAAGTTCTGGCTCCGATTTCTCCTTGTTCATTGGCCATGGGCAAGTCACTGAACCTTTATAAGTTATTAAGAAAATGCCTACTGTATTAGCCAAGAGGGAGTTTCCTTTGGTGGGCAGCTTCTCATATCAGTGAAATTATAGTCCAGTTCTTATCCTGTGTCTTTAAGGAATCTGTGCCTTCAAAGGGTCTACTTTTTTCACTAGGACCTTACATCAAAGTACAGTATTAAAACTATTTCTTAATACTGTCTTTTAATTAATACTCAGAACATTATCTTAGTTACTAAGTATGCATTTTAAGCAGTAGTATGAAAAATGAACATGGACTGGTGTGTATGTGTGTAAACACACATATACATACATACACCTTTTGTCACCTAAGGAGAGAAGGAAGATATGGCTTTTCTTTTGAAATAAATTTTTTAGATCTTAATTAAAGGTAGTAGAGGGGAGGTGAGTGCAGGGGGTAACTAGGTAGAGCAATGGATAGGGCACGAGGCTTAGAATCAGGAAGACTCATCTTCATGAGTTCAAATCCAGCCTCAGACACTTTCTAGCTATATGACCTTGGGCACATTCTTTAACCCCATTTGCCTCAGTTCCTCATTTATAAAGTGAACTAGAGAGGGAGATGACAAATCACTTAAGTATCTTTGCTAAGAAAACCCCAAATGGGGATCACAAAGAGTCAGACACAACTGAACAGTACAGTTATAGAGGGATTCTGACCCTCATATTCCAGAAATTTCTCTGTCTCTCTGTCTGTCTGTCTCTCTCTTTCCTCCCCTTTCTCTCTTTTTGTCTCTCTCCCTCCCTCCTTCCCCTCCCCACCCCCGCTACTAAAATATCAACAGCTATCTTTATCTTTCAGATAAATATTTCAGTCAGTTAGCAATTTATTGATTGCTACCAGAGAGGTGGTAGACTATAGGTGTAGCATAAGGCATGCATCTTCAGACTTGGCCCAGTACATGTTGATGTGTTTGGCTTACCTGCATTTCTTTGTTACAAGAGAGAGTTCTGTTTCAGGATAGGACCCAATGAGAAGTGAAATCAGTGTAAAAAAGAGGATTAAAATTTTTTTTATAAACGTTACTGGCTATATTGTGTCAGGTTATTATGGAGTGATAAAAACATTGGGAGGCAGTTTGGTACACTGAATTTGGAATGTTGGGACTTGGATTCAAATCCTTGAAAAGAACTGGAGGATAGTCCCTGTTTGTAGTATCTTAGTAATATTGTTGGCATTAAAATTTGTTAGGGAATTTTCAAAGCTAACAGTGGGAGATGGAGTCAAGATGTCAGAGTAGCAGGAAGCAGAACATTGAGCTCCCTCTCTACAAAAAACTTCTAAACAGACCTAGAAGAAGCACCAGATTGAATCTTGATAGGGAAATCCAAGAAAAGGTTACAATGAATCATTTTTTCTTCCCTGACCAGCATGGGAAATTATGCCTGTGGACATTTTGCTGTTGCTCTGACTCAAACCCAGGTTTTGAGCTCGCAAAGCCCAAACCAGGGAGTCATTATCACTCTTTGTCTTGAGAGCACTGGAATCTTGCAGGTCCCCAGGCTAAGCTGTCTTTGACATCCTGGAATAAAACTGTCCCATAAAAGAAGCAGCAGAACCTGCAGAGTTGTTCCCTTGAGAAGCACACAGAGCCTGGTCCTTAAATCTAGTCTGAAGTCAAAAAGTATTCTGGAAGAATGTGCAAACAAACGAAACCCCTGAAAAGCTACTATACTATGGTGGCCTGGATGCTCAAGGTACAAGAGCAAAAGACCATGATTTCAAAATATCTACAAAAAAAAACCTTAAAGGAAAACAGTTGAGTACATATTCAACTAGAATTATTGGAAGAAATGAAGCAAGAGTTTACAAAAAAGATTTTTAAATGTTATCGATGAAGTGAGAGGGCTGGGGGGAAGAATTGGAAAAGAAACGAGAGCTATGGAAGAAGGAATTGGAATGTTGATGTGCTCAGTGTAGAATGAGGCACGTATTTCTGGACATTGCCAGGGCAAAAATTTGTTTTGAGTATACATGTTTTAAAAGGACTTTTTCTTTCATTCCCAATTTCGGTAAGGTAAAAGGTAGATCAATTTGAGTGGATGGGAGAGAAAGCAGAATTATGCTGATTGGGAAGTATACATACACTCATATGTTGTTGTTGAGTTGTTTCAGTCTTGTCCAACTCTTTGTAGCCCCCATTTTGGGGTTTTGTTGGCAAAGATTTTGGAAAATTGGGAATGTCTTGGCAGGTTCTGTTCATTCCTTTCTGGGACAGTTTTGCCATTTCCTTCTCCAGCTTATTTTTATGGGTGAGGAACAGAGACCAAAAGGGTGAAATGACTTAGCTCACACAGCTAAGTGTCTGAGGACAGATTTGAACTCATGAAGATGAGTCTTCCTGATTCCAAGCCCAGACATGTGTTATATTTTTCATATTTGATATTATATGTAACAGTTTTTAAGCTGACAGAACCATAGAGTCACAACTATAAAAGGACCTTAGGGGTCATTGCATCCAACCTTTTTATTTTACAAATGAGGAGATTGAGGCACAGAGAAGTTGTGACACAGTAGATAGAGAGCTGGACTTCAAGTCAGGAAGACCCAAGTTCAAATCCAGCCTCAGATAATTACTAGCTGTGTGACCTTGGAAAAGTCACTTAGCTTCTGTTTGCCTCAGTTTCCTCATCCGTAAAATGGGCGTAATAATGATAGCCCCTTCCTTCCAGGTAGGGTTTGAGGATCAGATGAAATAACAGTTGTGTAATGCTCAGCATAGTGCCCGGTTCAGAGGAAGCGTAATGTAAATGTTAGCTATTGTTACTGTCATTAAGTGACTTGCACAGGATTCATTTAGCTGGTGTCTGAGGGAGGATTGGAATGTAGTTCTTCCTAACTATCCAGAATGCCACTTGGCCATGTTCTGTGGTATAAACTGAGCACCTTCACCCTGGGAAATGACTGGATTTAATTGGGGTGAATGATTAGTCAGGTGATTTCTTTTTTTTTTTCAATAAGCATTTATTGAACCACCTACTAACCTCCATATGTGTGTGTTTGTATGTGTGTGTGTGTGTGTGTGTATGTATACATACACACACACACACACACACACACACCCAATCTCTCCTGATTTGTTATAGTTGATTGAGGAGTGACATTGTAAGCTTACCCTAGCAGATTGGGGGGTGGGCATGGAGAGAGCTTTTCTATGCTAAAGAAATCTGTGTCATTCCCCACCTATTCTAATTCAGCCAAAGTTAAGAAGCTTTTCTAAATTCCAGATACTGCCTTGTAATTGTACTGCTCACTTGTATCTGATTCTGGGGTTTTCTTAGCAAATTTGTGAAATGGTTTGCCATCTCCTCCTCCAGCTCATTTTGCAATTAGAATATAAAATATTCTATTTGCCTCCTTTTCCTTTTTTGTATTATTGAAATTGTTGTGGGGTTTTGTTTGCCTTTTTCTCTTCTTAATTTCTTTTTGTGTTATTAACTTCCCTTTGGCAGGGTTCTCAAATTAGTGTTTCAAAACAATTGAAGGAAATGCCAAGTATAGAGGTTAGTGAAAATAAAGAAAACATTTTCCCCCAAGTTCATGGGCCCCACATCTAAAACCCCTGCTCTATCAGAACATATAAATAAATGTAGCATCATTCTTACTCTGTGTTTTACTGAATTCAGGAAGGGAGATGTCAGCCAGTCAAAACATATTAGTCTTACATTAAATTTTCTTTTTTTCATAAGAAAACTTTGAAACTCCCTGGGAAATGTATACTTCCCATGATTTTTTTAACATAGGAAAAATGTTTCTTGCGCTAAATATTTTCATTAAAATGTCTCCAGTGAGGGTTTCAGATTTGATCTTTTACATGTTCTGCATTTTTTCCTCTTCTAATTGTCATTTCTCTTTGCTGTCTTTCCTCTTACCTCATCCTACCTCCTCTTTAAGAATAAACAAGATGGCAAAAAGTAAAGGATAAAGTCCAATGCTGACAAGATTACAAGGAGATGGGTACTCTAATCTGTTGTTGAGGAGATTGTAGACTGACAGAAATATTTTAGAAAACAATAATCAATCAATAAACATTTAGAAGCACCTAGTATGTACCAGGCAGTGTATTAAGCAGTATGGCAAAATGCAGAAAACAATAATAAACATTTATAAGCTCCTACTGTGTGCTAGGTACTATACTTAGCAATATGGTAAAATGCTGTAAGTCATAAAACTGATCATACTTTGGCCAAAGTCACAACTTCTCTCAGTCTCAGTTTCTTTTTCTTTTATAAATTAATTTTATTTATTTTCAGTGTTCTACAATCACTACCATATAACTTAGATTTTTTTTTTCCACTTCCCTCCCTTCCTCTCCCCTCCCTCCCCAAGACGGCATACAATTTTACAAAGGTTCTACATATACATTCCTATTAAATACATTTTCACTATAGTCATGCTGCATAGAAGAATTAAAATGAATAGGAGAAATCATATAACAAATCAAAACATAATACACAAAAAAAGTGATCTGCTACATTCTGCAATTGAATTACATAGTTCTTTCTCTGGATATGGAAGGCATTTTGCCTTAAAAGACCATTGGGAATTTTTTTTTAAGTCCTTGCATTGCAGTGAAGTTCCAAGTCTACCAGAAAAAACTTTTGCACATTGTGGTCATTGCTGTGCACAAAGTTCTCCTGGTTCTGCTCCTGTCATTCAGCATCAGATCGTACAAGTCTTTCCAGGCCTCTCTGAAGTCTTCCTGTTCATCACTTTTTATAGCGCAATAGTATTCCATTACATTCATATATCATAATTTATTTAGTCGTTCCTCAAATGATGGGCATCCCCTTGATTTCCAGTTCTTGGCCACCCCAAAGAGTGCTGCTATAACTATTTTTGTACATGTGGGACCCTTTCCCATTTTTATGATCTCTTGGGGATACAGTCCTAGATGTGACGTTGCTGGGTCAACAGGTATGCACATTTTTGTCCTCAGTTTCTTCATATATAAAATGAGGAAATAAACTAAACCTCTAAAATCCCTTCCTGGTCTAAATCTATAATCTTGTTATCCCTTTGATTCAGTCTTTCCATTACAAAAGTTCTCCCAAAAATACCTTGGAAAGGAAAAATGACTTGGTGAACAATATCCATAGCAGCCCTGTTTCTTAATAGCAGAATATTTATTAGCTACAGACTACATATTTGGCAATGGGAGAATGGTGAATTTTTACATATTGATGAAATATTATGGGGCTATTAAAATATATGTGAAATATAGACGTGAAGGAGGTAAAACAGGATAAAGTCCTCAGGACTAGAAGTGTACACATGTTGGGGGATATGAGAGAAAAAAGCAAGGAAAGCAGAAGCAGCTTTGGTGAAATTTGGGGATGACCTGGGATAGAAGTGGGGGGAGCCATAGAACAAAAGCATTATTTTTTATTTGTGGGGGTTCTACTGGATTAAAGACTTAAGTGTAACTGTTGCCAGTTTTTTCCATTTGATTGTTTTGTTGACCATTAATAAATTTGGGGTTTTTTGTTAGGGGCAGGGGAGTTGGTTGAGGAAAAGAGTGTCCAGATTATATTATAGTACATAGAAATTACCTCCATCAGTGAAGACCTGCAGCCTGTCTGTAACTGTATTAAAGGTATCTGGGGACTGATAACTCAGCAGATTTGCCTGTGAATGTGTTAAAGTATGTATTAAAGACAGTTCAGGAACAGACAGAATTTATTGATTCCAAAAGCAGGCCTCTAATCATTCCTGTCCTCATATATACATATATACATATATGTGTTTGTGTGTGTGTGTAAATTTTTAAGAGTAGATAGCAGAAGGCTAATGATACCACTGGCAAGGATCAGCATGTAGTACCTGGGAATTCATCTTCCCTTTACCAAGATTATGTATGAAAAATCTCTGAATTGGAAGGTTAACCAATCTAAGCCACATTGAAAGCAAGAATTCCCCTTGCAATATTCCTGATAACTGGTCATTTAGGCTTCATTTCAGTAGCTCCAGTTTTAGGCAATCCCTCTGTACATCATTTCCAGTTTATCTTGTGTACAGCTGATCTGTAATTTGCATATTATCCCATTCCCCCACTTCCCCAATCCTGATTGGACTGTGAACTCCCTGAAAGTGGGGATTCTCTTTTGCTTCTTTCTCTCTCTCTAGCACTTAGCACTGTGCCTGGTGCATAGTGGAAGGTGAGTAAATATATATTGGTGCGTTTATTAACAGAACAAAGTGTTACAGCAGTCAGTGGATTAGGGGCCAGGATAGGCAAAGGCTGTGATGAGTGAATTTGGGACAGGGGCTGGCACAGATTACAGAAGTGAGACAGAAGACTCCTCAGCAGTATTTGTTGTCACATTGTTAGATTTCTTTTGAAACTGTTGCCAGTAGGATGGATGGAAAGAGTGGGTGTCCTTGACGACTGACTCAACAGGATTTACCAAGCACTAGCAAGAAAAATAAATACCCCTAACAAGCAGAGAGATGATGTACTTTAGAAAAAAACTAGGCTTTCTCTACAGAACCATTCCACCCTAGATGACCTATTTTGCTTTGTAACTACTATAATTGTTAGGAAGCTTTTCTTATATCATACAGAAAACTGACTCTGTAGCTTCTGCCTATTATGTAAATAGCCTGAAAGTGTTAGACAATGTATAAATCTAGCAGTGATTTGATGTTTTTATAGGATCAAGCACTAGAAATGGATTAATATTAATTATTATTAGAGGTAGCTAGTGTCACCATGGATAAAGCACCAGGCCTGGGTTCAAGAAGACCTGAGTTCAAATTTGACCTCAAACACTTACTAACAGTGTGACCCTCAGCAAATCGTTTAACCGGTTTGCCTCAGTTTTCTCTTCTGTACAGTGGGGATAATGCACCTACCTCTTAGGGTTGTTGTAAGGACCAAATAAAATGCTGTTTGTATTTAGTGTTTAGGACAGTACCTGGCACACCGCAAGTGCTGTATAAATGTTGTTGTTCTTCAGGCCTTTCTATCATGTACAACTCTTGATGACCCATTTTGAAGCTTTCTTGGTAGAGGGATTGGAATGGTTTTCCATTTCCTTCTTCAGCTTATTTTTACAGATGAAGAAACTGAGGCCAACAGGATTAAGTGACTTGTCCAGGGTCACACAGCTAGTAAGTGTCTGAGGCCAGATTTGAACTCAGGGAGATGAGTTAGCTGTTATTATATTATTTACCTGCTGTGGGACTGGCTAAGCCACCTAATCTTTACTTGTCTCTGTTTTTTCATCTGTAAAGTGGGGGTGATAATAGTACTTATCTCCTAGGGTTAGGTCACATGAGATGATATTTGTAAAGGATTTAGCCTAGTGCCAGGTGCAGTGTATACATGTTAGCTATTGTTATTCTTATGATAGCGTTATCATTAAAATTCACCAAGTTTTTTTTAACACGTACAGTCTCATTTTATCCTCACGTCAACGCTGTAAGGTAGGTCCATTTCACGTATGTGACCGCAGAGGCTGAATGACTTACTTAGAATCACACGACCAGTAAGGTCAGGCCTTCCTAATGCAAACCCAGCACACCTCCTGCTCTGCCATCTACCTGCTTCTAACTCTGTGCATTGGAAGATCGAGTCCAGTCCTGGCTCCACTAATAAAATACAGCTGTCCTCAGGCAAATTATCTAACCCCCTGGAACCTCATTTCCTTCACCTGTAAAATAGAGATAATAAGGACCCTGCCTCCTTCACAGGGTTATTGTGAAAATGGAAGTAGTGACTATGAAAGTTCCTTGCAAAGTTTAATGATTTTAGTTTCAGGGCAGAAGCTAATAATGTTATTTTTATATAGCACTGTTTGTGAAAGAAGGTTTTAAAACATACCACACTTGTCTGATAGACTGCTCACTGGGTTCCAAAGTAATAACAGGGTGTATTTTGATATTTCCACATTAATTACTAAAATTGAATCATTTAATTAAACTTGGACTTACTTGGACCACATGTGAATTATGGCAGTCATTAAAAGAAAACTTAATTCCAATGTGATATGAACTGTCTGCAAAAATAAGAAGATATCTTCTTCTTATGTGAGACAAATATGGTTCTTTTTTGCTAAGCCAAGGAGAGATAAAGCAGAAAAAGAAACTCTGGAATGAGATCTATAGTAAAGACTGAGGAAAAATATTAGTAAAGAAGCTTTATTTATACACACACACACACACACACACACACACACACACACACATAAGAGATTTACATCAGGAATGCAGGATTGCTTCAATATTAGAAAAATTATAATGATATAACAAAATAATAAAACCTATCTATAAATGCAAAAGAATTTATTTCCTCTTAAAAGTACAGTAACAGCATCCACAGCCTCAGTGGGAGAGACTGGTGAAGCTGGGGTTATATTTTTTATCCAAAAAGGAAAGAAAAGAAATAAATGGACCTGAAACAGCTTCAACTTCTCTCTCTGTTTACATATATCTAAATTGCTAACTATAAATTTTAGAAATGTGTATTTGAAATGATAGGAAAAGGTCATCAGTTTTATTTTCTTTCTCTGAATTAATGAAAGTCTGGACTTAATTTTTTGTATTTTTTCATTGTGTCTCTTCAGGCGTTGTAGTTGGATTTATCTTGACCATCGCAAATTTGAGCTTTTTTACTTCCTTGATGACATTTTTCATTTCTTCCTCAAAACTCACTAAGTGGAAAGAAGAAGAAAAGAAGCGCATGGATCCCGAATATAAAGAAGGTAAATTTTATCCTATGTGCTGATACATAACGAGTAAATTGTGCTTTACCATAAAATATTACAAGCTGTCTGCCCTGAACTTGATTCTTTTTTTTCTCTCCTCAAATGTGTGTCTTTGTCTCTTATGATGTGATTAAATTTATCTGAAAGTCATATATCATAGCCCAGAATGTAGTTATTTTTTATAGAATTTTAGAGCATTTAATTTATTTTCTTTTTTGAATCATTTAATTGTGATAGCAGATAGCACAGTTTATACCAAAATACATTTTGTCATTACTCTTTATTTTAGTCAGTAATATAAGGATTCCACAATCATATCTTCTGTTGCCTTTCACAGTTTAAAAAAATACACATCCCTTTTGTAAGTGGTTTTTATAACTCTTTAAGTATTTCCTTTTGAGCTTAAAAGCATGTCTTAACTGTTCTTTTCTGCAGGGGGACAGAGAAATTGGATTCAGGTTTTCTGTAATGGAGCTGTACCTACAGAGCTGGCGTTGCTCTACATGATAGAAAATGGGCCAGGTGAAATCTGCATTGATTTCTCCAGACAATACACTGCTTCCTGGATGTGTTTGTCTCTCTTGGCTTCCTTGGCTTCTTCTGCAGGAGATACATGGGCTTCAGAAATTGGCTCTGTTGCGAGTACTACTCAACCAAGGCTGATAACAACCTGGCAAAGAGTTCCAATTGGTGAGGCATGACCTTGGTTTTTAAATCTCTTGGTTTAATATCTGTTTAATCTTATTGAGGCTTTAAAAGTGAAGACTTAGTCAAAATTGGTAAAGTTTCTCAATTTGTTATTAAGGTAAAATATTCATATTAATATAAAATAATAAATGTATTAATATGAAATGTTATTAACATAAAATAAAATTTGTTATTAATATAACATATTCATAGGCATTTTCTAGCTGGAGATAGAATTATTTGTCGTAGGGTCATAGATTTAGAGCTGGAAGGGACCTTAGAAGCCACTGAGTCGGGGGAGCTAGGTGTTACAATGAATAGAGCACAAGCCCTAGAGTCAGGAGGACCTGAATTCAAATTTGCCTTCAGACACTTACTAGCTCTGTGACCCTGGATAAGTCTTCCAAATTGCCTCCAACAAAAAATGAGCTTCATTTTACGGATGAGGAAACTGAAGACAAAGAGGTTAGAGACTTGCCCAAGGTCACACAGCTAGGAAATATCTGGGGGCAGGATTTGAAATTAGGTGCTCCTGACTTCAAGGTCAGCACCTTATCCACTACACCAAGATGCCTCTCTGAGAGATTTAGAGGGAAACATCAGAATCCATGAAAATATCTGTCTTGGGATCTCATGAGCCAAAGAATAAATGTTCTGGGTAGCCCATTGTCTTTTGTCTCATAGGAGACAATCCTTCCTTTAAAACTCATCTTGGTTTATGAAGTTACCCAAACCTTCTTCCCTTTAGCTTTTAGAGAAGGTCATGTTGAATATCAGAACTCTGCTCAGTGATTTCCTGTCTTTCTTCCCATTCAGTGGGCCATTCCAGACCTTTTCTTCTCATGTCAGACTTCCTACAGGATACCTGTATCACTAGGGGTACAAACATTACTTTGCCACAACAGGGAAGAAACTCCCTTCCAATGCAGCAGAGGTGTCAGGCATCCCTAATGCTTGAGGATGGACATTTAGACCCTCACCCTTGAGGATCAGAAGGCTCTTACTCTCTTTAGTGAGGGCAGGAGGTCCTACTCACAAATAGACACCTGCCTGGAAACCAAGTCTTAGCTTTGTTCAGCAGCTCATTAATCTAAAGAGAGGTAACAGCGATCAAACTTTTACCTATTACCCACATAGGTGGTTTGGTTGGATTCTGAGAGTAAAGGAAAACTTCAAGAGTCACTACAGGAAGCTTTATTAGCAGCAATACTAACATTTCCAGAGGGTAATGAGCAAAGCTCAGAGGTCAGCAGTGTAAGTGGGCAAAACCTATTAAAGGAATTAAGAAGGGGAGAGAGGAGGAATTCCTGGTACTTCATCCGAGGATGTAAGACAACCATGCAGTCAAGAGACTGGCAGTCATTGTTCCATTAGGGTTTTTATAGGATGTTCCCCCAAACATCTGATGGAGAGAGGGCATTAGGGGCATTTCCCTGTGCATCTGAACAGTGATGAGACTTATTTCCAAGCATAAGGATCACCCAATGTTCTAACTTTAGACAACTTGACAGTAATGGACTCATGCCTAAGAACAAGGTAAGGGGATGGTAATTTATCATAAGATTCTGTCAAGAGAGGCCAAGGCATGAAGGATTCAACAAGTCAGCTAGTAAATGTCCATGGCAAATTAAAACTATATCACAAATCAGAATTCAAAGGTGGGTCCCAAGTGACAAAATAAAGTTTAGGATACACAAGCAAAAAACAGTTTTCTACCACTACACCCAACCCTAAGTGAGTTGAAGACCTTATGATCGCACTTCGTTGGGGAAAGTAGAGACCATTCCCAATGAGCTTCCTCTTCCCTTTTCTAAAACCCCTTGACATTTCCAGAGGTGGCTCTCTTTACCACAGCCAATCAAGGTATATTTGATCCCATCCCTGCTCAGCTTTTCCCACAGATTGCCCCCATGGTCATCCTCTCATCTTCAATCATTTCTTGTCTAATGCTTCCTATAAACCTCACTCCCTTCATGTTTTCTTGGGTACAGATAAATTGGCTTTCTTACTATTGCTCTTATCTCTTTTCTCTGTGCTTTTGCCCAGGCAGTCCCCAAAGCCTAGAATACACTCCCTCCTTACCTCTGCCTCTTAGAAGTTCTAGATTTCCACCTCCAGCTATCTTTTCTATATTCTCTTCCCCTATCATTAGGTAATCGCCTTGAAGGCAGTTATTCTGGTGTTTGTTTTATACCCCTAGCACTTAGCATGATGTGTGGCTCCAGGATAAGCACTCAGTAAATGCTTTTTCATTTATTCAAAGCTCACTTCATATTACTCACTCATCTACATATTACTACTACTACTAATAGTTAACGTGTATATAGCTCCTACTGTGTGCCATGCACTGTGCTAAGTGCTTTACAAATATTATCTCATTTGATTCTCATGACAACTATGGAAGGTAGTTGCTGTTATTATACTCATTTTACAGATGAGGACGTTGAAGCAGAGGTTAAGTGACTTGTCCAGAATCATACGGCTGTTTAGTGTCTAGGACTAGTTTTGAATTGAGGTCTTCCTCACTCCAGGTCCAGCTCTCTTATCTACTGCTGCTCTCACATGATGGCTTTGATACTCTCCCTCCCCCATTTGTCATCACATTTATATCCATAATTGTGAATAGTAGTCTTAATGGCTGTTAAATTCTCATTAAGTTGCCCAGGAGAACATTTCTTAGTTCAATGGGGATGTTTTCTGTTTTTTAGGTACCAATGGAGGGGTCACTGCAGTAGGCTTTCTCTCCAGCTTTCTTGGTGGGTCCTTGGTGGGCATGGCCTTCTTCTTCTCACAGCTGATTTTTGTGAATGATTTGGAATCTTCTGCTCCCCAATGGCCAGTTGTTGCATTTGCAGGAATGGCTGGTTTATTGGGATCGGTTATTGACTCATACTTAGGAGCAACAATGCAGTACTCTGGTAAGTACACTTGCATTACCTTTTAATCTTCAGTTTAACTACATTGGTTTGTGAGGAAATGGGGAGAAGATGCAAAAGAGTGAAAGGTCGATCCATATATAAAGTTTACAAAATTGATCGTATTCTTTAGCCCATGATCCCATTTATAAGACTGAGTTCTAAGGATGTAGTTGAACAGAGACTTACCTTTACCAAAATGTTAGTAGTGCTTTTGTTTATTTAAGTGAAAAACTAAACTCCAAGCCCAACAGTTGGGGAATGACTGAATAAATTTTGAAGTTGTATCTCATGGAACAACTCTAACATCAGCGGGAACTTCAGAAGCCACTCAGCAGTTTTACGATTGAAGAAGCTGAGGCTCAGGGTGGGAAATGACCTCCCCAGAGTCACTCAGGTAGAAAGTATCAGAAGCAGGACTTGAACCCAGATCCTCCAACTCCTGAATCAGTGCTCTTCCCTTGTGCCATTCAAGATTGCGGGATATAATGGACACAAAAGGCACTTGGGACCTATGTGAAGTAGTGTCGAGTTGAAGTGTGGAAGAATATATTCACAGTCCATTTTTAAAAATAACTGTTGAAAATCTTAAATGTATAGAGAAACAGCATGGCATATTGAATAAAGGCTCAGCTTTGGAAACAGGAAGGACTGGGTTCAAGTCCTTCTGACACATTAGTACCTCAGGCAATATAATTAAAATTTGCAGATACATTTCTAGTCTGAGTCATTTGGAAAGAGTTTTCTAGATCACTGAAATCATGGTCCAGACTTTCCTTTCTCCCTCCCCACCCTTACGCAGATAGAAAAGATAATAGGAAAAAAACAGAGAGCAAAAAAGATCTTGTAACTGTTTAGCCTTCCTTTTATGAAAATGTAAATACTTTAATTTTTATGTATGATTTTATTCTTTGCTTTGTTCATAGTTATATTTGTTTTATTTGATCATTTCTGTTTATTAATAATAAGGTGACATCTTATCTGTGAAATGAGCTGGAAAAATAAATGGCAAACCACTCCAGTATCTTTGCCAAGAAAACCCCAAATGGTGTCACGAAGAGTCGGACATGACTGAAACAACTGAACAACAAAATTATTTTATCAAAGATGTTTGCTTTTACAAATCTCCATGGTGAATCAATAAACATTTATTAAGCACCTGCAGTGTGCTAGGCATCATGCTAAGAGCTGGGGTGGTGATGAAATGATTGCTTTAACTTGACCAACAGGTAGACCCTCTCCACTAAAGTCCAAACTTGATCTGAATGGTTGAGTGTGTCTTTAACAGGTGATTTACTTGTACCTCATTTCAGTACTTTTACCTATAATTTGTGAGCTGAACCTCCAACTCTGTTTCCTTCCTTTCCACTTCAGGTTGGGATGAAAGCACTCGCTCGGTTGTCAGCCAGCCGACTGGTGAGACAAAATACATATCGGGGAAGCCTATTCTCGATAACAATGCTGTGAACCTGTTTTCTTCCATCCTCATTGCTCTCTTGCTGCCTAGTGCAGCGTGGGCTCTCTGGCCTATAGAATGAATTGTTGTCAATTTACATTGTTTGGAGACCAAAACTGAGTGTAAGTTGAACTTTGTGATTCCAGGATTTAACCTCAAAACGGTCATTTGACCCATCCCACTTGTAGGGATTTAATTGATTTTGCATTTTATCTTCCCATAAACATAAGCTTCATGCATCAGCCAGAAACATTCAAGGAAAGAAAATTCAACAGGAAAAAACAAAAATCAAACGTATGTTCCAGGACCTGAGCATGCAGTTTTCCAATTGAATGGAGCTGGTGGAGCAAAAAGAGAAGTCTTTTCTATTGACTTCTGGAGCTGAAAACATGCTCCTTCTGTGGCATCCTTGCAATTTAGTCTGCCTAGGATGGGGAACTAGAAGTTGCATGAAGTCTAATCTGACTCATACCAAAATACTACTCTGCCTGCTGCTGGCTTACTATGTCCATTTGCAGTGATTTAAACAAGTATGTGTTTGGAAATGTAAACAATTTTTGGAGCTCTGGACTTTCCCATGGTTTTCATCAATCAAACATAAATAGTTGTTCTACGTTTAAATGTCATTTTTAGGTCCTAGTAAGCTATATCAGTGTAAGAGCATTTATATTCCTACCTGTTTAGTGGGAAAAGTTTAATAAAATAGGTAGTTATACTTGTTCTTATGTCTATTAGAATATAAGGAAAAAACCAAACAATCCATAAGAAAAAAAACGTCTTGCATGTGTTTTAATGTAAATCACATGTACCCTACTGACTTTTCTTTTAAAAGTGGCTATATAGAAATTAATTTATTGATTTCAGTAGATTGTTTCTGAAAAAGTCTTTGATAATAGACCTTTTTTTTTTTTATAAGTATCTGTGAACTAGTATAAGATGCCAACTTACCATTTCCATTTGAGGTGTTAATGCTTATTTGCAATGGTACTACTGGAGACATACTGACTCCTAACTATTTTCTGATGACCTGTGAAGGACTCATTGGAAGATAAGTGTTTTTTGGTCACAGAGACCTACTGTATTTCCTTTTTATCATTTTACCAAGGTTGGTTCCCCACTTGTCACTTTTATTTCAAATTTTTATTTAACAAGTCTATTTGCTTCTTTATTTTTCCACTTATACCCTAATTTTTGTAGATTCCTGTTATTTTTGTACCACATATATTCCCCCACTTTCCTACCTAGCAAACTGTTTTCTTTTGGCAGTTTTTTTTTTATCAAAGAAAAAGCAATTCAACTACTCTAGCCAACATGTATCTTCTGAGATTTACTGAATCTGCAGTGTTCCATACCCATAGCAAAGTGGGGAAGAGGGAAGTGCATTTTCTCACTACTGGGAAATGATGTCAGAAGGGAAGAAGAGGGCCTCAGTGGATGGCCTTAATATTTCTGGATGAGGCCAGATTCTCCAGCTGAAAAGGTGATGGGAAGGAAGAGGTAACTTGTAAGAAGTTTGAAAATAAAACTTTTGGAACAGCTGTTGTGGTGTGTGGATTAGGAAATCTATTAGGGAGAATAGTAGAATTGTCCTGCTTCAGCAAGGGCTCAATTGAGATTAGATAACATAAATTTGTAGTGGATCCAATGATCGTGTTTCCATGATCAGTGACAATGGAACAAGAGATTTGAGAGTAGAGTGTAGAGCAGTAAGATTTGTTCTGTGAAATTTGGATTCAGTCAAAGGGCCACACTTGCGGACCTTGAGGGCCACATGTGGCCTTAAGGATGAAGGCTCTCCACCCCTGATGTAGACTCACAAAGAGTCACAATTGGAAAGGGAGGAGAGAATAGCCAGAGCAGGGGTGATGACCTGACTAAGTAGGGAGAAGGTGCAGAGGGATTTCAGGTATCTTTCCACCACCACCTCCTTCAGTCTTACCTCCCTTCTACCAACCTCTCTCCCTTTTCCCTGACTACTTCTTCCCTCCTTTCTAATCACCCTCTCCCTTTCCCTTTTTGCCTTCTGTTGCCTGTAGGGCAAGTTAGATTTGTGTACTTAATAATTGAGTTATGTTGCTGCCTCCTTTAACCATATCTGATGAGAATAAAGCTCAAACAATGCTCATGTCCCTTCCTTCTTTCCTTCTACTATAATATGTTTTTTGTGCCTCTTCATGTGATGTAATTTACCCTTTTCTGCCTTCCCCTTTCCTCTTCTCTCATTATAATCCCTTCATACCCTTTAATTATGTTTTTTATCTTCACATCAGTTAATTTATACTCTCTGTGTATATCTTTTTAAATGTCATAATAAATATATATTTCTCAAGATTAACAAGTATCATCCTCCCATGTAGAGTTGTAAACAGTTTTTGCCCATATTGAATAACAAGTTTTTCCATGTTTACCTTTTTATGTCTCTCTTAAGTCTTGTATTTGAAGATCAGATTTCCTATTGGGCTGTGGCTTTTTCATCAGGAAGGTCTGAAAGTCCCTTATTTCATTGAATGTCCATCTCTGCCTGAAAGATTATGCTCAGTTTTGCTGGCAAGCTCCTTTGCCTTATGGAATATATTCCAGTCCCTCTGATCTTTTAATGTAGAAGCTGCAAGGTCTTGTGTGATCCTGACTGTAGTTCCTCAATATTTGAATTGTTTCTGTCTGGATGCTTGCAGTATTTTCTTCTTAGCCTGAGAGTTCTGGAGTTTCACAACAATATTCCTTGGCATTTTCAGTTTGGGATCTCTTTCAGGAGGTGATTGGTGGGTTCTTTTGATGACTGTTTTGCCCTCTGGGACCTCAGGGCAGTTTTCCTTGATGATTTCCAGGTTCTTTTTTTGATTGTGGCTTTCCAGTAGATCAATAATTCTTAGATTTTCTCTCCTGGATCTATTTTCCAGGTCATTTGCTTTATCAATGAGATATTTTTCCATCTTCTGTTTTTTCATTCTTTAAGTTTGGTTTGACTGATTCTTGATGCCTCATAGAGTCATTAGCTTCTTCTTGCCCAATTTGAATTTTTAATGAATTGTTTTCTTCAGTTAACTTTTGTACTTTGTTTCCTGTTTGTCCGGTTTTCCCAGTTAAGTTTTATACCTCTTTATCCATTTGGCCAAATTTACTTTTGCAGGAACTGTTGTCTTCAGTAAATACTTTTTTTCATTTTGTCAATTATAGTTTTAAAATCATTGGACAGCTTTCTTCTACCTCTCTAATTTGGCTTTTAAAGTCCTTCTTGAGCTCTTCCAAGAATGCTTTTTGACTTTGAGACCAGTTCATATTCCCTTTTGAGATTTTAGATATGGGTATATTGTCAGTGCTGTCCTTTTCTGAATTCGTATTTTGATGGTTTTTGCTTTTCTGATTTGCCTCTTGCTCATGGTAGTTGCCTTTTCCCTGGCTTTTAAAGTGGATCTCTGCCTCTAAGGCACAAGAGGCCCTGTCCCATGTTTTTTATGCTGAGAGTTTGGGGCCTGGTTTCTGGCTTTGTGTGTTACAGCCTGTGGTTCTTTCAGCTAGAAACTATATAATGCAGCTTACCTGGTACTGAGCTGACTGGTGTGTGCCAAGGCCAAGGCCAGGTGAAATCTATCCAACTTTCACTGGGGGTTACATTGAAGCTCACTAAGTGAGGCGTGGGGAATGGTGGTATGACCACTGAAGGTTTCCTCCTCCCCTAGGGCTGAGCTAGAGCACAGGCAGGCTGGTGAACCTTGCCTGAACTGGTGTCTGCCAAATTCTCCTGGGTGTGCTAAGGCACTCTTGGGGTCCTGGTGTTGGCACTAACTGTCTCTACCACCCTGGGGCTCAGGTTCTTCTGCTGGTCCACTGAGGTGGTGCTTGCTGGTACACTTTTGGTCCTGCGCTGGTCCCCTACAGCCACAGGAAGCAAAACGCCTCCCACTGATCTCTCTAGCCTCCTGAGCCAAAAGACTACTGTTTACCTTGTGATGGCTCCACTATTCAAGGCTTTTTCCTGGGGCAATATTCTCTGGGTTTTTCAAGGTCAGCAAGGGGTGGGTGAGAGCACTTACAGTTTACTCTGCCATCTTGGCTCCCTGAAATTCAAATAGGTGACTTTCAAATATCTAGTCTGTGGCTGATTGCCCTAGATGTGGCTGCAGCTGCTGCCATGGGCCCCGTGCTTCTCTCTCACTCATTTCTGTTGGGCTCATGTCCCATGCTGAGAGGCTTGGAAATCCACATTGCTACTTCTAATTTAGTCCACCTGGGGCCATTCCTGCTGCAATATGTCTATGACCGAGTCTGTGCGAGGGAACCTGGGCAGCCAACACATTGCGTACTCCCCTGTCCCCATGTAACAGATTCTTCCTGTCAAGTTTCTGGGCTGTCCTGGACTGCAAATCTGCCACACTCTGTCTCCTTTCAGTTTCTGCCACTCTAAAATTTGTTCAGATTTATTTTTTAGAGGTATCTGAAGGAGTTTGTGACAGAGCTAAGGTGAGTCCCTGATTTCACTCTGCCATCTACCTACCAATTGCAGGTTCATTGAAGAGAAAGAGTAGGTCTTGAAAGGGTTAAGACTAGGGAGAGATGGAATAATTTAATTGAATTAATTGAACAAACAACAAAGCTGTACTGTTCTTAGTGAAGCTTGGAGGTAGTTAAAACTACTTACAGATTCTTGAAGCCCAATAGCGGTTAAATATTGTATAAAAGTGTTAAGTCCTAGAATGATGGATTTAAACATTCATGTAAGAATGCAGAGATTTCCTACTCAGGGAAATACCTTACCAGAAGAATGGGAAATCCATTAATTTCTTTTGCACAAAGGAATCATGTGGTAGGAGAAGTGTTGTGGTATGAGAAAAGGAATAAAGACAAGAAAAATTAACATATCAAGAGGAAATTTTAAAATCACAACCTCTGATCATGAAAAGACTTGACAATAGGGCTGTAATAGATTTCATGTAAGAGTGTAAATATAATTCATTTCTGTTCAACAAACATTAAACACCTACCCCTGCAAAACTTTTTGCCAGGTCCTGAGAATAAAAAAACAAAACTGGCCCTGCCCTCAAGTAACTTACTTTCTGCTAGAGGGATTAGATGAATGGATGAAAAGCACCAATTTAGTGCTTACTCTTAGGAATACACAAGCAAGCTAAGGGCCTTTGCCCTCAATGAGGTAGGTAGGTGGCACAGTGGATAGTGCCACACCTAGAGTCAGGAAGATGAGCTTGAATCTAGTGTCAGATATACTTAGTAGTTGTGTGACCCTGGATAAGTCACCTAGCCCTGTTTGCCTCACTTTACTCAGCTGTAAAATGAGCTGGAGAAAGAAATGGCAAATGTTTCCATTATCTTTGTCAAGAAAATCTCAAATGGGGTTATGAACAATCAGACACAACTGAAATAACTGAACAACAACTTTGTCCTCAAAGATCTTACACTTTATTCCAGGAGACCACCCATATTGGGGAGTTTTGGTGTGGGAAATCACAAGATGATAAATAAAACAATTTATTGTTCAGTCAACCCCAAGGCCCTTGTATGCTCCACTATCTTGAGAAGTCTGTCCATGTTCATTGCATCCATGACACCATCTATTCATCTTATTCTCTGCCATCCCCTTTACCTTTTGCCTTCAGTCTTTCCCAACATTGGGTGTTTTCCAAAGAGTTTCATTTTTCATCATATGGTTAAAGTATTTAAGCTTCAACTTCAGTATTTGACCTTCCAGTGAATAACCTGAATTAATTTCTTTAAAGATTAACTGATTTGATCTCCTTCTTATCTAAAGGATTCTCAAAGGTCTTCTTCAGCACCACAGTTGAAAAGCTTTAATTCTGTGGGCCCTCAACTTTCCTCCAAGTCCAACTCTCACAGCCATACCTTTCCACTAGAAAAACCGTAGCTTTGACTATACAGACCCTTATGGCAAGGTAGTATTTGTTTTTTAGTATGCTGTCCAGATTTGCCATAGCTTTTTTTCCAAGGAGCAGGTGTCTTTTAATTTTATGGCTGCAGTGTGGTGATCTTTGAGCCCAAGAATATGAAATCTGACACTGCTTCCATTTCTTCTTCCTCTATTTTCAAGGAAATGATGGGACCAGTTGATAAAATCTTAGGTGTTTTTTGATGCGAAATTTCAAGCCGGGTTTTTACTTTCCTTTTTCATCCTCTTCAAGAGGCTTCTTAATTCCTCTTTCTGCCATCAGAGTGGTATTGTCTGCATGTCTGAGATTGATAGCTCTCCCAGCAACCTTAATTCCAGCTTGTGATCCATTCAACCTGTCATTTTGCCTGATATAAATTAAATGTGACACACACAGTTAAATGTTACACAGCCTTGTCATACTTCTTTTCCAATCTTAAACCAATCAGTTGTTCAGTTCTAATTGTTGCTTCTTGAGCAAAATACAGGTTCCTCAGGAAACAAGATGATCTGGCACTCCCATCTCTTGGAGGACTTGCCAAATTTTGTTGTCAGTGAAGCAGAAGTAGATGTCTTTCTGGAACTCTCTTGCTTTCTCCATAATCCAGTGAACGCTGGCAATTTGGTCTCCAACTTCTGCCTCTTCAGAAACCAGCCTACTCTTCTGGTAATTCTCAGTTCATATATTGCTGCAGCCTAGCTTGCAGAATCTTAAGCATAACCTTGCTGGCATGTGAAATAAACATATTTGTTCAGTAGTTTGAGCATTCTTTGTCATTTCCCTTCTTTAGGATTCGGTCATAAACTGATCTTTTCCAATCCTGTGATTGTGGCTGAGTTTTCCAAATTTGCTGGCATATTGAGTGCAACACTTCAACAGCATCATCTTTTAGGATTTAAATAGCTCAGCTGCAATTCTATCACTTCCACTAACCTAATTGTAAGCAGTGCTTCCTGAGGCTCCCTTGACTTCATTCTCCAGGATGTCTGTCGTGATTACTGGTGATGTTAAAATTTTACTTGTTTAGTTCTGTATATTTTTGAATAGAATAATAGGGCAGTTCATTTTGCCCTTTGTGGAGGCAATGATAATGTTGATTCTGTGAGCCTGAGGAGGAAAGGGGCACTGTCCATTTTGGCAAGGAGATAAATGAGGTAAGTGGTAGAAGAAGAGGCTAAAGAGACATGGGTCCATGGAGTAGTGACCCAAGAGGATTAACTCCTCCTAGGCAAAGCCATTAGTGGTTCAGTTTGTTCAGATGAAGGTGAAGACATGTGGGTCCAGGAAATGAAGAGCCAAGAGGCTTAGCTCTTCCAAGGCTTACAATATATACATAAAGTATAGAAACAAAAGAAAAAAAAGATCTTTATAATAGAACCATTTTATTTAGTTGACTTATGACTTGTTCTAATATAGTGCTTTAGAATTGGTGATGTGGATGTTTTGTGTTATAAATGGATTTTTCCTAACTGTAAAATACTTCATTGAGGAAGAATGTGTGATCAAACATAATTTCTTGATTGTTGTCAAATCAAGTTACTTAAATCGAAATTATTGTCAATTTTTTTTAGTAAATAAATGAACAACTTTTAAAAATATAAAAATGTTCTTTTTCATCCATGGACCTTTACACTAACTAGTAGGTATTTTGGGTTGTTTTTTAGCTTCTGAAAAAGCTGAGGCAAGTTGGTTCAGAATTTTGTCATTAAAAAAAATTAATTTTATTTTAGTGTTAACATCAGAAAATAATTTCCATAACTTTTCCCTACCCAAATTAAACTGTCCTGATTTTTTTTCATCCTTAACCCTTGGCCTGCCCATACACTTACCAAAGTGAGAATCTGCGCAGTGGACAAAACTTTTCTCTAATCTTCACAATTCCTATGAGACACTCGTTAAGGGCAGCAAAAATCCAGAACTTCTAGAACCATTCCCTCTAGCTCCAGAAGACCAGTCAGCATGAGTCTTAGAGCAAGTGTTCTGAGTCAGAAACTCAGAACTGAATCAGTTCTGAGAAGGCTCAGCAATTTGCCTGAATGGTAACATTTGAAGGAGCTTCACCAGACTTGGCTCCATGACCAATTAATTAAACCTTCTCTATCTTAGTCTTCCCATCTGAAAAGGGGGAACAAGAATACTTGAAATTCTACTTCACAGGATTGTTCTGAAGAGTATATTCTTTAAATCTTAATGCACCATATTCCAATTGCTTAGTATTCTTATTGTTAGAGATTAACACAGAAGTTAAAAAGGATGGTATTTTTTTTCATAAAAATAACTGACATTTAAATAGTTCTTTGATGTTACATAAATAATAACCTAGTGATGTAGATACTAAAAGTTATCTACACCAGGCAGCTGGTGGTGTCATGGATGGAGCTCAAGGCCTTGACTCAGGAAAACTTGAGTTCAAATCCAGCCCTAGGTACTTACTAGCCAAATGTACTTGAGCAGATCACTAGATTCTCTTTACCTAAGTTTTCTCAACTATAAATTGAAGGTGATAATAGCATTCACCTCAAAAGATTGTTTTGGAGATCACATAAAATGGTTGTACAATGTGCTTAGTATAGTGCCTGAGACACACTGGGTGTTATTTAGGTATTTATTCCCTTGCCTAGTATTATCTCCATTTTACAGATGAGGAAACTGAGGTTAAGTATCTTGCTTGTAGTCACATAGCTGGCAAGCATCAGAGATGGGATTTAAACCCAGGTCTTTCTGACAAGAAGTCTAACAGTCTGTCAGCTACACCATTCTGGCTCCAGACAGACACAGCTATAGTCATTAGGCATGTGCAGCTTTTAGAGGGGCTTTTAAATAATATGGTTCCTGAAACCACAGAGATGACACTAGACTTACATAGCTATAAAACTGTCATGGAATAGTGCCATTTTTAAAGGTTGACCTATAATTTCCACAGCCTTTTCTCTCTTTTGCAAATGCATAAAGTAGTCAATAATTCTGACTGTTGGGATCTTGATGTAAAAAACCAAAATATTCAGGTATGTCACTAGGATCATCTTTTAACAAATTAATAGAGTTTAACAGAACAGTTTTATAAGTTTTGGAGAATACTCTATATTCACTTAAATTTCACTTTTGTTGAGAAGGAATCAGCTATATCACAAGTGCAAATAATCTCTTACAGCAGAGTGTTTGTCTAGTACCACAAAATAACCTTTCAGTAGGAAGAGTTCTATGCAACCTGAAGAACTCAACCAAAATTTCTTACATGGATAGACAAAGGAGGCATCTTGAAGGTCACCAGCCTTCTTACCTGTTTTTAAAATAGAGAGGTTGAGATGGGGAAGATGGATCAGATCAAGGAATCTTGGAATAGTTTGTCTCTCAATCTAGTGAAATTAAGAATGTCAGACATTTGTTCAAAGGCAGTAGGTTTTTAATGGTCCATTTGCACACAAAAATGTCAATAAGTTTGGTTGTACATTGACGGAGACCATGGTATGGTCCCTAGGTCTGAGTTTAAACCTGGGAACCGATCCTGCTGAGTAAACATGGAGCCAAGCTATGGAAGAATAACTCAGCCCCGTGAGGACTCACTTGTAGTTGTACTCCTAAAAAAAGTACAAGAAGAGATTCCTCCCTCCTTCACTGACCATTAATAGTATTTTGCCTCAAAACACATGGTTGTAGGAGGTGTCATTATATTGCACCCTTAGAAGGAAATTCAAGAAAGTTGCTTACTGGAACCCTGCTGCTGAGGAGATGGTGATTCTTAAGAGCCAAGACTCCAAAGGAGTGGAATTGGCCTTCTTATGGCAGAGAAAAGTATTTGACCCAATGAAAGAAATTGGCACTTTTCTTAAAGATAGTAACCAACATCAAACATTCATTTTATAACAAAATAATCTTCCCAAAAAAGTACATATTTGGTGGACTTTTAAAAAATTTAGTACTCTAAAATCAGGTCAAGATCCTCAAATTCATACTCATCTAGAAAGATAAGATGAACCCATTTAGAAAGCCATCAAGCTTCGGGTTTACAAAATAATGTTTTTGATATGTTACTCAGTTTAAAAAATACTTGTGCTGAAAATGAAGTAGAATAAAAACCTACTTATTAGTCAGTTGACCAATCTGCAAAAGAAATTCTCCTTTTATTAAAAGACTTAGATATAGGAGTGGATAAGGAACTTATTGGCCCTAAGTTGATACCATGTTTGGTCTTAGTCCGTTTGAGCAAGAACAGTTAATAGACTTATCTTGTGATGACACATTGAAACAAACATGTGAACTTTATTATTATTGTTTACATTATTTAATATTTTGGATATGCATACATAAAGAGGGCTCTAGTTGGAGAGAAGAAAGGGAGAAAAAGAAAAAAATTTTTAAGAGCTAAAAGTCATCTCTTAGGAGTTAACTAATTACATTTTGTTCTATTTTTGCAAGTAATGTCTCAGCACATCTTGCTGGACAGCTTAAAGCAAAATATCTCCTTTCACCCAAATCATTTTACCAAAGAGGATTGTAGAGGGCGTTGATAGTTTAAGGAAGTTGTTTTCTCTTCGTCCTATCAGACAAAGCACTTAATGTCTAACCCCACAGTTACACAGCTCAGTGGATAGAGCACTGGGTCTGGAGTCTGAAAGAAGTTCAAATCTGGTTTCAGCCACTTACTAGCAGTGTGGCCAGGGAAAGTCACTTAACCTCTGCTTTAATCCACCGAAGAAAGAAATGGCAAACCACACCAGTCACTTTGCTAAGAAAACCCCTTGGACAGTATAGTCCATGGGATCATAAAGAGTCAGACATGATTATGCAACAAGAAAGTGCTTAACAAATGCTTCCTCACTGATCAACAAGGTAATTCTTTCCTTCTAGCAGCCTCTTTTTTTTTTTCTTAAGTATGCTACCTGCTCTGGCCAAAGTGGGAGGGAGAGAGGAAGGAAAGAAAGAAGAAAGGGAAGGAGGGAAGAAGGAAGCAAGGAAAGAAGGAAGGAAGGAGGGAAGGAAGGAAAGGAGGAAAGGAAGAATGAACTGACTGACTTCCAGAAGACAGGTTTATTATACTCACTCAGAGTGTAGTATGCTCTACCAACACTTTATGGGGAATGCCGCATTTGCAGTTCAGTAAGCAATACTTATATATTATATAAGAAAAAGAAAAAATATGTGGTTGCTCATTACAACACAGCTGACTGTATAAAGAAAAAAATACTTTGTTAAAGGAAAATGTATTTCATTTGCTACGGTAAATAGATGAGGGAGTTTTCTTGTTCCTATAGCTAGCTCACTAAATCAAAGGGAACCAACATATGTCAGACTAGATAAGGGAGGCGGACATTCTAGGGTCTCTGAAATCCTCTTTTGCCAATTACGTCTTTTTTGTACCAATTAGAGAAGGAAAGAAAGACACTGAAGAAAACCAGCTGCTACAGCTGGTCTTGAAGTTCATGCAAGGGCCATATACAAGAAAATAGCTGTTACAGAACAAGATGGAGTCAGTTATTTTCTCCCAGAAATTCACTTCCAACAAAAGGAAGAAATAAATTATACTGCCATTTGTAACATCTTATTTGTGTAATTGGGGTAGTAGTAATAAAGGCAAAATAGCTGTCTCAATTAGTACTTGAAAAACAGTTATAAACAGCAATATCCTCAACAACATATTTCAAGAAATTTTGTGACAAATCATATGTTTGTCATATTCTTCACATAAATATGAAAACAATTATTTTATGAATAATTATAGGGTATCCCAAAAGGCTTAATGGCCTGTTTATGTTATCCTATTTGATTGTATTTTAAAGAATTCTGTGTGTTAAAATTGTAACAAAATCTAAATGTTGTTTGAATAAAATATAAGCTAAAAATTACTTGTAGAGATTGCTTTTTGAAATGTAGAGGTCGGTCCATTTTTTTTTTTTAATAAGAAAGGACTTTGCTACTTATGGCTTTGAAGGTACTTGCTTAATCACATTCTCTCTCTTTTTTAAATTCCTTGCAGTCTTAAATACTTAAACTCAACTCAGACATTTCTTGAGTACGCAGCCCTCAAAGACAAAAGGCTTTGGGAGGAGTACTAGGACAATTGCACCTATATATGAGTAATTAGGCACACTGTCAACTAAAATAATTTGCATATTATCTCTCCTATTACACTAGGAGATTGAGAGCAGGAACTAATCTTTGCCTTTCTTAGTATTCCAACATTGTCACAGAGTACCTGGCACATAGTAGACTCGTAATAAAATATTTATTGAAAGACTGATTGCCTATAGGGGAGTACCAAGGGCTCTATTTCCTCCTCAATCTATTTAGTCATTTTTCAGTCGTATATGACTCTTCATAACCCCATTTGGGGTTTTCTTGGCAAAGATACAGGAGTGATTTGACATTTCCTTTTCCAGCTCATTTTATAAATGAGGAAACTGAGGCAAATGACAACTAGTAGTGTCTGAGGCCAGATTTGAACAGAGGAAGATGTCTTTCTGGTTTGAAACCCACTTAGCCACCCACCTGCCCTTCCTACTCCAAAAGAATGTTAAAATGAAGTCTCCTCATGCTCAATTAATTTGTTCTGTTGACAAAACTGCTACTTTAGGCTTTGTACATATATAAGTAGCATACACAGATGACCTAGTGGATAGCATGCACGGCTCAGTGTCAGGAAGATCTGAGTTCAGCTGCTGCCTTGGACGCTTATATCCGAGCTATGTAACCCTGAGCCAGTTACTTAATCTCTGTTTGCCTTAGTTTCCTCATCTGTAAAATGGAAATAATAACTCCTACCTCACAAGAGTTTTGTGTATTTAGCACAGTGCCTGGCACATGGTAAGCGTGGCATAAAACATCTGCTATTATTTTTATGAATCATGGCCAAGAAAAATACCATTGGAACAGAGAAGAATATCAAGTTCACGAATTATAGTAAAATGTTCTATCTTGATTAAAGCCACTAGCAGACTACTCAACTACTCAAACAGAGTTGTGATTTCAGAAATATGGATATTTCTTTCAATAATACAGATAACTCATTCATGGTTATCTATGGTTGTCTATGCTGTGGGACTCTTATCCACATCCTCTCATAAATTCACCAAAAGAATTTACCCATTGTCAGTCCAGGAACAACATGAACATAATTACAAAACACTTTTCACACAAATAAAATCAGTCTTAAACAATTGGAGAAATATTAATTGCTCATGGCTAGGCTGAACCAATGAAATAAAAATGAAAAAAATAAAATAAAAATAAATTAATTTACTTACTCAGTGCCATACCAATCAAACTACCAAAAAATTATAGAGCTAGACAATTCATCTGGAAGAACAAAAAGTCAAGGATATCAAAGGAATCAATGAAAAAAATGTGATACCACAGTGTTGTACAAAGAAGCAATCATCAAAACAGTCTGGTGCTGGCTAAGAAAAAGAGTGGTGAATAAGTAGAATGGATTAGATGAACAATGCATAATAGTAAATAATCAGAGTAATCTAGTGTGGCAAACCCAAATAGCCAAGATTTTTCTTATAAGAAATCAATATTTAACAAAAATTACTGGGAAAACTGGAAACCAGTTTGGCAGAAACTAGGTATAAACCAACATCTGTCACTGTGTACTGAGATAAGGTAAAAATGACATAGACATAGACATAGATATAGAGGTTATATCATAAGCAAGTTGAGGGAGCATGGAATATTTTACTTGTCAGATTTATGGATAAGGGAAAAATATAGGACCAAATAAGATAGGGTATATTATAGGATATAAAATCGATAATTTTGATTATATCAAGTATAAAAGGGTTTGCACAAACAAAACTAATGCAGCCAAGATTGGAAGAAAAGCAGAAAACTGGGGGGAAAATTTATAGCAAAGTTTTCTTACAAAGGCCTCATTTCTTTTTTTTTTTTTTGCATTAAACTGCTTTAATGGTCTCAAAATTCTGTGACAGATTTTTGGTCAAGTTGTTTTCATTTAAAAATTACTGATTTTAAAAACTAATAACTTAATACTGCCACCAAACAAATGGTCCAAAAAACATTCCTTTCCTCCTGAAGCTTTTATGATGCATTGTAAACATTGATCAGGCTTTTATTATGAAACCTAAATGTTCAATTGAGACGAACAGTTCTGAGACCGTTCTTCCATCACTGATTAAGACTTGGGTGGCAGGTGTTGTACATAATATTCCTTCAGCCTTCTGGGCCTTCTGGGCAGATTTTGTGACCTTGCCAGCTCCAGCAGTCTTCTTGTCAACTGCCTTGATGACACCAGATGCAACAGTCTGCCTCCTATCAGGAACAGCAGAATGACCCAGAGGAGGATAATCAGAGAAACTCTCTACACACATGAGCTTTCCTGGAACCATGTCAATGATGGTGGCATCACCAGATTTCAGGAACTTAGGACCATCTTCCAGCTTCTTACCAGAATGATGATCAATCTTCTCCTTCAGTTCAGCAAACTTGCAAGCCATGTGAGCAGTGTGACAATCCAGAACAGGTGCATAGCTAGGACCGATCTGGACTGGATGGTTCAGGATAATAATCTGTGCAGTGAAACCAGCTGCTTCCATAGGTGAGTCATTCTTGCTATCACCAGCCACATTACCATGACGGACATCTTTGACAGACACATTCTTGACGTTGAAACCAACATTATCCCCTGGCAGAGCCTCACTCAAAGCTTCATGGTGCATTTCAACAGAATTTACTTCAGTTGTAATATTGACTGGGGTGAAGGTGACCACCATGCCTGGTTTTAGAACACCAGTTTCCATTCAGCCAACAGTATGGTACCAATGCTGTCCATCTTGAAGACATCTTGGAGGGGTAGATGAAAGGACTTGTTGGTTGAATAAGTTGGCAGCAGAATGCAATCCAAAGCTTCAAGCAGTGTAGTTCCATTGGCATTGCCACCTTACTCATTTCTTAAATATGTAGAGAACCGAGTCAAATTTATAAGAATGAATCATTCCTCGGTTGATAAATGGTCAAAGGACATGCGCAGTTTTGAGAAGAAAAAATCAATGCTATAGTCATTTGAAAATATAGTCTTAATTACTATTGATTAGAGAAATGTAAATGAAAACAACTCTGGGTTACCACCTCACACCTATAAGATTGACTTATGTGACAGAAAAGGAAAATGATAGATGTTGGAGAGAATGGTGGGAAAATAGGGTCACTAATGCACTGTTGAATTATCCAGCTATTCTGGAGAGTAGTATAGAACTATGCCTAAAGGGCTATAAAACAGTGAATACCCTTTGACCCAACAATACCACTATTAGGTCTGTATCCCAAAGAGATAAGATTAATAAAGAAGAAAAATGAACTACATGTGCAAATATATTTATAGCAGCTCTTTTTGTGGTGGAAAAGAATTGGAAATTGAGGGGATGCCCATCAATTGGAAAATGGCTGAACAAGTCGTCATATATAATTGTGATGGAATACTATTGTGCTGTACAAAATAATGAGCAGAATGCTTTCAGAAAAACCTGGGAAGACTTACATGAGCTGATGCAAAGTGAAGTAAGCAGAACCCAGAGATCATAGTACACAGTAATAGTAATATTGCACAGTGAGCAACTGTGAATGACTTAGCTTTTCTCAACAATACAATGATCGAAGACAATTCCAAAGAATTTGTGATGAAAAATGCTCTCCATCTCCAGAGAAAGAACTGATGGAGTCTGAATGCAGACTGAAGCATACTTTTTCTTCTTCCTGCCTTCCTTATTCCTGTCTTCTTCTTCCTTCCTTCCTTTCTTTCTTCCTTTCTTTCCTCCTTCCTTCCTTCCTTCCCTTCCTTCCTTCCTTTCTACCTGCTTTCCTTCCTTCCTTCCTCCTCCTCCCTTTTCTCTGCATTTTCTTTTGCAACATTGCCAATATAGAAATATTTTGCAGGACTGCATATGTATAATCTATATCAGATTGCTTGCTGTCTTGAGGGTGGGGGAAACTGGAGAGAGGGAGATAATTCAGGACTCAAAATTTTAAAAATGTTAAAATTTTTCATTTACATGTAATTGAGTAAAAAAATAAAAATCAAATGAGGGAGAAAAAATTCACCTAGTATGCCAGAAACTTTTATTACTTTCTTTTGACATTATAAGATATCACATTATAAGATTATATATATATATGGACTATTCTCAGGTTATCCCTTGTTTTTGCCATGCCAGATATCTCTTTGTTGCTCTCCTTTAGTTTGTTCCTCCTTTGTAATTCCTTCATCATGTGTTTCAGTCTGCTCCTACCCACCATATGCTTCTCTATCATGTTGAGTGATATTCATTTTAAATTTTTCAGAGACTAGCATATTGTACAACTCAATGATTCAACAACATCAAAAGACTATTTTTATAAAAATTGTGAGTCTTTCCAAGTTGACAAAAAGAAAAATGACAAATGCTAGTAAGGCTGTGGGAAAACAGGTACATTAATGCACTGATGATGGAATTATGAACTGACTTAGAAATTCTGGAAAGCAATTTGGTGCTATACCCCAAAAGTTATTAAACTGTGCATACCTTTTGACCCAGTGATATAATTATCAGGTCTGTATTCCAAAGAGATCAAAGAAAGAGAAAAAGGATCTATATGTACAAAACTATTAATAGTAGCTCTTTTTGTGGCAACCAAGAATTGAAAACTGAGGAGATAGCCATCAGTTGGGGAGTGTCTGAACAAATTATGGTATATGAATGTGATGGAATACCATCATATTGTAAGAAATGGTGATTTCAGAAAAACCTGAGAAGAGTTGTACGAATTGATTATAAAGGAAAATGAGCAAAACCACAAGAATAATTTTTATAACAACAGTATTGTAAAGACAAACAGCTTTGAATGATTTAGAATATTTGATCATCACAATGACCAAACACAGTTCCAGAGAACTTATTATGAAAATGCTCTCCAACTCCAGGGACAGAGGTGATAGAATCAGAGTTCAGACTGAGGCATATTTTTTTTACATAGATGGATGTCATGACAAAGCAGGAATTTGTTTTGCTTGCCTATGTGTATTTGCAGTGAATTTTGCTTTTCTTGCATTCTCAGTGGAGGCAAAAAGGGAAAGAAGTTTAAACCTGAAAATAAAATTTCTATTTTTAAAAAGTGGGACTTTGTTTCTGGAAAAAATCTGGAGTCATTACCTGCATCTTACATTTTCCTGAAGGCAATCCAGATGCTCTTCTCCTATTTAATTCTGGGTCCAAATCATTGTCCATTTTTACTCTCTGATCATGAAATATATATTTATGGATAAGCTCATTATCCATTTATCCATTTATCTGCATGTCATAATTGGCAATATTAACATTACACATTTTTCATCTGCTTGATTTTTTCTTTGTAGAAAGCTAAGCCAGAGCCTTTGAATGCCTCCTTCTTGATTCCACAAGGCTCTAAGGCTTAGTGTATCTAGCAAGATGCCATCTGCAAACAGGATGACCCAGAGTACCTCAACATCTGTAGAGAATCCCCCTTGAACTTGAACCTGCACTGGATCTCCTCCACAGTAGCAAATAGCTTTAGTAAACATACCTTTCTCTGTTTCATGGTTCTGTCAAGGAATCTTGAATAATTTTGATATAAATGTGGGACACATTCTTGTTGGAAGAGAGCTAATGGGCTGTTAGAAGAGTTGTAGTGTTTTACTCTAAGAACAAGAATATAAGAAGAAGAATAGCTATCATTTACATAGCATTTTTATTTATATAAGTGCTTTACATGTATTATCTCATCTTATCCTCACAGCAACCTTGAGAGGTAGTTGCTACATTATGATCCCCATTTATAACTCAGAAAACTGAGACAGAGGTTAAGTGACTTGCCCGAGGTCATACAATTAGTACATGTCTAAGACTGGATTTGAATTCAGGTCTTCCTAACTCCAAATCTAGCACTCATCCACTGCACCACCTTCCTGACTCCATGAAATTAAATACTTTTTTATGATCAACAAGTAATAAATACAGTGGTATTCTCTGGTATTCTTTGAATCTTTCAGTCAATTATGTGTTGGTAAAATGTGTGTTACCGTGTAATATTGCTTGTGAATGTTCAGTCTCTACTCATTGAAGATACTCTCAGTGCTCATGGAGATTATTATTATTTTTTTTTTTAAGTATATAAATGGGGAGTGGAGCCAAGATGGTGGAGTAGAAAGATGAACCTGCTCTAGCTCTGTTCCCATAGCCCATAAAATGCTTGTAAAAATGATTCTAAACAAATTCAAGAGCAAAGGAAGCCACAAAACGACAGAGTGAAAGAGATTTCCAGCCCAAGATAGCCTGGAAGGCCAACAGGAATGGTCTATTGCACCAGGCTCAGAGTGGAGTGCAGCCCAGACTGGGCATGAATAGGACTGGAGCAGGCTTCAGGGCACAGAATCAGGTAGCAGCTGCAGTTTCCAGATTTCTCAACCCACAAATGCCAGACAGGTTCAAAGGTCAGTGAGAGAGCTCTTTCACCTGGGTGACAGGGGAGTGAGGTCTGGTCCCAGACCTGGCCCCAGGGCAGCTGCAGTCAATGCTGGAGCATCCACTTTTGGAGCCCATAGCCTAAAGACCCTGGGGGTATCAAGCTGCTGATCTGAGTCTCAGTCCTGAGTGGTGGTCCTGGGGTGAGCAAGAGCACTGGTGTGGTGGAGCTGGTGGAGGCTCTGGAGAGGGAATACTACTCACGGATCCTGGATAGAAGAGTGTGTGTTATTGCTCCCAGACCAGAGCACAAGCCAGGAGAGAAGTAAACTCCTCTCCCTTGATTGTGCCACCTTAGAGGAACTGAGAACTTATGAGTCCCCACAATATACCCTACTCTTGATGAAACACTCAAAAGTTAAGTAACTGGCTAGGAAAATGCCCAAAAAGGGGGAAAAAATAAGACTACAGAAGGTTACTTTCTTGGTGAAAGGTATTTTCTTTCATCCTCAGATGAGGAAGAACAATGCATACCATCAGAGAAAGACATCAAAGTCAAGGCTTCTGTAACCAAAACTTCCAAAAATATATATGCAATGGTCTCAGGCTATGGAAGAGCTCAAAAAGGATTTTGAAAATCAAGTAAGAGAGGTAGAGGAAAAATTGGAAAGAGAAATGAAAGCAATGCAAGAAAATCATGAAAAGCAAGTTAACAGCTTGCTAAAGGGAACCCCCCCCCCCAAAAAAAAATACTGAAGAAAATAACATCTTTAAAAATAGACTAACCCAAATGGTCTTTTGGTTTTGTAAACTGAAGATCACAGATGGGGCAACTAGGTTGTGCAGTGGATAGAGCACAAGTGCAGGAGTCAGGAGCACCTGAGTTCAATTCTCACCTCAGACACTTGACACTTGCTAGCTGTGTGTGACCTTGGGCAAGTCACTTAACCCCAATTGCCTCATCCTGGGTCATCTCCAGTCATCCTGATGAATATCTGGTCACTGGATTCAGGTGGCTCTGGAGGAGAAGTGAGGCTGGTGTGCTGGGAGGTGCACAGCCCTCCCTCACTCAAAACAAAGTCAAGTGCAAGTCATGTCATCGTTTCTCTAATGGCATTATCTTCTTCAGCAATGAAGGATGAACACACAACCCAAATGGCGAAAGAGGTCCAGAAAGCCAATGAGGAGAAGAATGTTTTAAAAAGCAGAATTGGCCAAATGGAAAAGGAGGTTCAAAAGCTCACTGAAGAAAATAGTTCTTTAAAAGTTAGAAAGGAGCAGATAGAAGCAAGTGATTTTATGAGAAACCAAGAAATTACAAAACAAAACCAAAAGAATGAAAAAATTGAAGACAATGTGAAATATCTCATTGAAAAAACAACTGATCTAGAAAATAGATCCAAAAGAGATAATTTAAAAATTATTGGTCTATCTGAAAACCATGATCTGAAAAAGAACCTACATATCATCTTCCAAGAAATTATCAAGGAAAACAGCCCTGATACTCTAGAACCAGAAGGTAAAATAGAAATGGAAAGAATTCACCATTTGCCTCCTAAAAGAGATCCCAAAAGGAAAACTCCTAGAAATATTGTAACCAAATTCCAGAGTTCCCAAGACAAGAAGAAAATATTACAAGCAGTCTGAAAGAAACAATTCAAATATTGTGGAAATATAATCAGGATAACACAGGATTTAGCAGCTTCTACACTAAGGGATTGGAGGGCTTGGAATATGATATTCCAGCGGTCAAAGGAGGTAGGATTAAAACCAAGAATTACCTACCCAGTAAAACTTAGTATAATACTTCAGGGGGAAAAAAATGGAATTTCAATGAAATGTAGGACTTTCAAGCACTCATGATGAAAAGACCAGAGCTGAAAAGAAAATTTGACTTTCAAATACAAAAATCAAGAGAAACATGAAAAGGCAAATAGGAAAAAGAAATCATAAGGGACTTACTAAAGTTGAACTGTTTACATTCCTGCATGGAAAGATGTTATTTGTAACTCATGAGACCTTTGTCAGTATTAGGGTAGTTAGAGGGAATATACATATATATATACATACATACATACATATATATATATATGTACACACACATATGTGTGTGTTTGTAGGTGTGTATGGGTATGTATATATGTGTGTGTGTGTATATGTGTGTATATGCACACACAAACTCATAAATATATTCATAGAGGGCACAGTGTGGGCTGAATATGAAGGAAGAATAACTAAAAAAATAAAATTTACTGTTGAATGGAATGTACTAAGAGTAAGAGAAAGGGAGAGGTAGAAATCTAGCAAATCATCTCACATATAAGAGGGAAGAAAGAGCTTCAACAATGGAGGAGAAGAGGGGGGAGATGAAAGGAAATTGAGCCTTACTTTCATGGGACTTGGCTTAAGGAGGGAATAATACACACTGAATTGGATACGGAAATCTATTTTACCATGCAGGAAGCCAAGGTGGAAGGGGATAGGAGAGGGAAGATAATAGAAAGGACAAATTGGGGAAAGGGATAATCAGAAACAAACACTATTGTGGGAGGACAGGTCAAGGGAGAGAATGGAATAAATGAAGGGCAAGATAGGACAGAGGGAAATGTGGTTAGTCTTTTACAACATAAATATTATAGAAGTGCTTTGCATTGTTACACATTTAAGACCTATGTTGAATTGCTTGTTTTCTCAATGAGGGTGAGTGGGGAGGAAGGGAGGGAATATGGAACTCAAAGCTTTAAGAATGAATATTAAAAATTGTTTTAGCATGCAACTGGAAATTAAGCTATACAGCTGTGGAGTATAGAAATCTCTTTTGACCTACAGGAAAGTAGAGGAGAAGGGGGAGGAAGAAGGGTGGGTAGTAGAAAGGAGGACAGACTGGAGAAAGGTGTGCATGCTGTCCTGGGGTGGGGGGTGGGGAGAGATGGGGAGAAAATTCTGAATTTAAATTCTTGTGGAAATGAATGTTAACTGAAAAATGAATAAATTATATATTAAAAAATTTTTAAATGTGATAAAAGTATATAAATGGGAAAAGTAGGCCTATAGAGCAATAGTTGGCAAATACTGAGGTTTCTCCTTCAGTAGGACATGAATAAATCAAAATATGTTTAAATTTCCACATGCCATGCATTTCAGAATTTAAACCTAAGTCTTTCTTGTGGTGGCATCTCTAAGGCCCTGCTGATACCTTCAATCCCCATTTTTCACATTCATCCCATGGTAAATAATTTGAGAGCTATACAACCTTCTCATTCCTCTCATCTCTTCTCAGCCCCTACACCCAGGACTTGGAAGGTAATAAGTATTCAATTCACGTTGCTAACCAATTTTTTTACACCCAAACACAATACAATAGCCAAAGTGAGATAACAAACCCTTGAATTTTAATTTCATGTCCTAAAATGCTGCTTATAGATAAGATACTAATTCTTGTTGCTCTAATATTTTAAGGATTAGGAGGCAATCCTGTGAAGTCTGTAATGAGATTCAATGGATGACAAACAGGCAGAGCATGATCAAGTGATTGGCTCATGATAAAAACAACTCCTAAGTGGTAGAGCTGGGATTTGAACCCAGATTGACATTGACTTCAAGTCCAACATTCATTCACCTACACCACTGTACTTTTGATAGAAAAATATACAAAATAATCCGTACAAGATAATGAAATTAAAATTCAGCTGTTTAGTCATTTTTCAGTCATATTAACTCTTTGTGACCCCCATTTGTGGTTTTCTTGACAAAGATACTGAGTGGTTTGCCATTTCCTTCTCCAGGTCATTTTACAGATGAGAAAACTGAGGCAAACAAGTTTAAGTGATTTGCCCAGGGTCGCATAGCAAGCACATGTCTGAGATCAGATTTGAACTCATGAAGATGAGTCTTCCTGACTCCAGGCCTGGCACTCTATCCACAGTGCTGCCCCATTTTGCTGCTACAATTTTGTCTTATACAAAATATTTAATTCTATTTAACAAACATTTATTTAGCACCTAGTATTTTCTTAATAAAAGAGACTATATGGAATAGTTGACAGGGAGTCAATTTGGGACTTAGGAAGACCTGGTTGAAGCCCTGCCACTGACACATGCTACTTGTGTGACTGGATGAATCACTTAACCTTGGCAACTCTCTAAGTCTGTGAGTTAATAAAACAGTTGCAGATCTGCATTGGCTGAGGTAGTTTCCTCATTCAGAGCTCCAAAACCTTTGAAATAATATCTGGGTACAAAAGTAAAAACTAATAAATTACGCTAGGCACTGAGGATAGAAAAACCAAAAGGAAACCAACCCTGTGCTCAAGGCAGTATAGCATCACAAGGGATGCCCACAGTTGGTGGAAAGGAGAAGGATGATAATCTAGCAAAGGAGACTGAGAAATAATGGTCAGAAAGGAAGAAGGAGAATTAAGACAGAACCATTTTGTGGAAGTCAAAGGAGGGGGAAATGACTTAGAGGAGGGATGGACCACAGAGTCAAAAGGTTAGAAAGATCAAATATGATAAGGACTAAATCCAATCTCACATTGGATTTAGCAGATGAAACGGTTAGTAAATAACCTTGGAAAAAATAGAGATTAGATTAACTGAAACCATTCAAATAGTATTAGGCAAAGTTTATAGAAAGTAGCATGTGTTTTACAGTAGGGAAACCAAACTTACTCAGCAACACCAAGGAGATTTCCCAATAAAAAAGCAAGTTGAACTGGTATTTTTGGTAGCTGGCATAAGAGCAAAGTCAAGATGCTGCCAATCAACCATACTGACAACGTAAGTAATAGGTAAAAGTTCTAGGTAAAAATCCAATTTTAAAAGGTTCCCTAACAGATTCATTAATGTGACCTTTGGGAAATATCAATTCGGCCAGAGGTTCCCTAGTCAAGATGAATTAAGGGTAATTCTTAACATTTTTCAGACAAAACCTACAAGTTTATAAAATGTATTGGGTGGAGTAATCTCTCTTGCATGTAGATCTGGGAATATTCCTCCTGTCTCTAAAAGCTTCAGCGCCTACTAAGTAAAATTTAAACCCCTTTACTTGGTATTCAGAGTTTTTCACAGTCTGGCAGCACACTTTCTACTCTTATGTTATATTCAATGAATATTCCTTCCAAACTCTCTGCCCTTCCAAACACACTTTGAGCTCTTCTGTCTTGGTCCTTTTTCTCATTGTTCTCTATGCCTAGAATTTTGTTGTTGAGTCATTTGAGTCATGTATGACTCTTCATGACCCCATTTGGGATTTTCTTGGCAAAGATACTGGAGTGATTTGCCATTTCCTTTTCCAGCTCAGATGAGAAAACTGAAGCAAACAGGAGCAAGTGACTTGCCCAGGGTCACACACAATATCTGAAGCCAGATTTGAAGTTAGGAAGATAAGTGAATCTACCTGGAGGCCCAGCATGCTATCCACTGTGCTACCTAGACTATCTTTCTCCAAATCTTAACCCATTGAGTTCCTACTAGTCCTTTGAAAGTTGAGTCAAATGCTCAAGTCACCTTCTTCATGAAACTTCCTCTGAAAATATCTGGGGATCATCTTTCCAAAGCACATAAATGGTTTGTATAGATTCAATTAAGAAGTGCTCCTTAAAGAAATAAAGCATAGATTAAATAACTGGGGGAATATTCAGTACTATGGGTAGGTTGTACCAATATAATATATACTAACAAAACTAATTCACACTTTTGAAACTATACCAATAAAATTACCAAGGAGATACTTTACAGAACTTAGTACAATAATAACAAAATTCATTGGGAAAAACAAAAAATCTATATTATCAAGAGAAATAATGAGAAGTAGGGACAATGGAGGAATAGCACTTCCAGCCCTCAAACTGTTATAAAGTAGCAGTCATCAAAAACTATCTGGTATTAGTTAAAGAATAGACAGATCAATGGGACAGATTAGATAAAGGAAATTCAGAAACAATAGAATAAAATTCATAATATAGTGTTTGATAAAGTGAAAAACATAAATTATCTAAGGGGAAAATGCCCTATTTGATAAAAACTACTTGGAAAATTGGAAAAAAGTATGGCAAAATTAGGTTTAGACCAGTATCTTATACCACACTCCACTATGCATTCTAAATTTAGAATGCATGGTGAAATGTTGTGTAAGGGATTTGCAGCCTTAATATTAAAGATCATACTATAGAAAAATTAGAAGAAGAACAGATTATATTCTTTTCATAATAGGCAATATATTCTTAAACAAAAGATAGAGGAAATTACAAAAGATAGAATAAATAACTTTGATTGCTTGAAACTGAAAAGCATCTGTACAGACAACATTAATATATCTAGGAGAAGGGAAGTTATCAAATAGGAAAAAAAATCTTTGCATCATATTTCTCTGACATAGGTTTGGTATCCAAGATATATAAATAATATATATATATGACTAAGAATTACTCCCCAATACATATATCATCAAACAACTCTTAAAAGAGCTGCAAAGTATTTTTGATCACATGAAAAAATGCTCTGTCATTAATAATAAGAGAAATAAGAAAATCAAAATAATCTTGAGATTTCATCTTACACCTGCAAATTGGCAAAAACAACAAAAAACGGCAATATTAGAGGAGTTTTGGAAGGATAAGCACACTAGCACGTCATTGGTGAGAATATGAAATGGTACAACTCTTTTGGAAAGCAGTTTGGAATTATGCAAGTCAAGTGATTAAAATTTCCATACCCTTCAAACCAGAGACACCATTACTGGTCTTATACCTGAAGGAAAAGTCCCATACGCCCTGAAATACTTAAAGCAGCACTTTTTATGATAACAAAGAATTAGAAACAAAGTAGAGTCTCTTCAATTGGGGAACAAATTGTGATACATGAATACAATGAAATATTATTCTGTAAGAAATTATGTATCTGATGAATGCAGAGAAGCATGGAAAGATCTATATGAACTGAAGCAGAGTCAAGAAAACAACATACATAGTAAGGTAAGTGGAAAGAACAATGACATACCAAGAAATCAAAAGTAAATATAATGAAATTATAAAGATCAAAGAAGACTCAAATAAAGAAGTGGAATGTCCACAGGTGTTACACATTGAACATATTTTTGGACTTCTTCAATACATTGATTAGTTATGCTGACTTTTTCTCTCTTAAAAATAGTACTTGTCCTCATATAGGATGATGACTTTGGAAGGAAGAAAGGAAAGGATATATGGGGCAACCATGGTGATGTAAATAACAGAAAATATCAATAAAAACATTTTTTAAAAAAGAAAAAGAAAATTCCTCTGGCCCCAGTTTGGTAATAAGCCTTCCTCAGACCTTTTATTTTTTCTGTTCTTGAACACATCTTCATGAAAAATCTTGTATTATAGTTGTCTGTGTTTGTATTTTATCCTCTTAAAAGATTGCAAGTTTCAATTGAAAGACTTAATCAATGTAAAACCTCTTAATGTATATAAGGACATTTTCAGTTTTATAGTCCCATGAGAAAGAAAAAATGAAAGCATATTTCTTGATACTAAGCGAAAATTTCCAGTGAACTCACAGAAAATAGACTAAAAGGAAATAATGAATTCTTTTCATTTCATGGCTTTTACTTAACCTGGAACAAATGACAAGAGCATTGAGAAATTTGAGAAAAGAAGGGTAATTTCATAAAATTTGTCTGGCATAACCTTCAGATTAAATTTGTAAGACAAGTTTGGTTGTCAGGTTGTAGAACATGCTGCATGGGGAGAGATAGGGACCTTTGGATCGTAAGATTTAGAGATGGAAAGGACCCTAGAGATCATGTAGTCAAAGTTTGGTCAGGGGTCCCCAGAGACCTTTTAGAGGGTCTCTAGAGTTATAACTAATTTTTACAGTAATACTAAGGCATCTAAATTTATAAGAAGGTAAATATTAATATTTACCTATTATAACCAGGAGTATATTGGAGCCAGCTTGAACCTCAGAGGAACCAGGTTATCAAATTTTCAGTATAAGCATTTACATCTTTAGAAAGCAGAAAAGGTGACAAAACAGGGTTTGATTTATTGTTTTGTTGATTATCTAGACTTAAGAAAATAAAGGAGAATATGTTAACAATGTAGATTAAACTTTAAAGTATGTTGTGTGTATGGTTTCCCACCTCCCACTCCCAGACTACTGTTAAACACTTACCAACATAAATCTGGTAAATGTTAAATATTTACCAACATAAGACCACATTAACATAAGTTCTTTTGTGGTCCTCAATTTTTTTTGAGTGTACAGAGGTCCTAATTATAAATTCCTTGAGGTCAGGAACTAGTTTTTTTCCCTCTTTTACACCCCCAGAGCTTAGCACAGTACCTGACATATAGTAGGCACTTAATAAATGTTGATTGACTGAGATCAAAAAGTTTGAAAGTTGCTGATCTGGTCAAACCACTTTATTTTATAAATGAGGAACAGAAACCCACAGAGTTTAAGTGATTTAGCAGATTGCAGGGCTAGAATCTAAACCCAGATCACCTGGAAGGAGGAAGCTGCCTTCTGGTAACTCCCTAGTTTAACTAATCACTCTTGCTAACCAGATACTAAACTCAATTCTTTCTAAGTGCTAAAAGATTCCAAGTTCCCTGGAACAAAGTCCTGGTTTGTTTGCCTTGGTCTAGTTACAGCTCTGGTGAATCTTAAACATTGCATTGAGTTTTGAAACTATTATGAAAAGCTAAACGAAAAAGTCTAAATGCATTTTGAAAAATTCAGATAAAATTCAATAGTCCTTTCCATTTTATTGGTGTTTTTCTGAACAGTTTCCATATGTGTTTGTCACATTTTTGTTCATCCTTCATTCTGTACCAAAGGACCAATGACATCAAGAATGTGATGTCTTGATTTGCAAGTGAATTGGACTTGAATGAAGCAGAGCAAGCAGCAGCAAAGTCATCAGCCTTGCTCTCTCCTCCAGTCATCAGAATCCAGTGGCAAGGCAGGTTGGTCAGATTAAAATAGCATTAAGGAAAAACATAAAAATAAAATAAAAAATAGCATTAAGGTCTGTCCAATTCAATTTTATGACAAAAATGCATTTGTGATTTTTTAAAAAGTGTATGAGTATATTATATATATGTATTTATTCATATATGTATGTATACATATACTCATACACACATATATACATACATATGCACATGGCCAACAAAAATATTTTGATTCTTCATGCAGCCTATTTTGAGTCTTGTCTTCTTAAATAATCAACTCATATAACTTGTTGGGATTCCTTTTTTAAATAAGGCAGCACTGCTCAGGTAATATCGCTACAGAGAACACATTAAATGTCATTTGACTTGTATGTTAGTAGTTTCTTTTTTAGCGTGAAGTGGAAATATTAACTTTTATACCTCTTGTATGTGTGTTTTTCTTTCTTTTTTTTTTTACTCTTGGATTTGTGCTTTTTCTAGTAACCCATATTTCTAAAAGATAGGTAATAGAAAAAGATAAATGTTTTTGTTTTCCTTACAGATTTTTGACTTTGGGTAAAATGCTAAATTAGATAGATACACAAATGAAACCTATCCAAATGGCCTGGAAGAAAAGGTTCTGAAATGTGATGGAATCCCCCTTGGGTCAGGATGGCCTCATCTTTTTAATGAAATTGTTATGATACTGTGCTTTGGTGCAAATGTTCTTCAGGTCTTGTATGGATATCTGAAACAAGTATCTGGAAAAACCAGTATTTACTTTTCTTTTGCCTTGAGGATTTTTTTTTTACCAGAGTGACATTACATGGAATTGATTTTTATGAAAAAACTATGCCAGACATCTTGGAGAATGAAGACAAATGGGCCTTAGGAAACATTGTTGACAATAAGGCTAGTGGAAGTGATGAAATTCCAACTGAGCTGTATAAAACCCTAAAAGATGATACTGTTAAAGTGCTGTATTCAATATGTCAGGAAATTTGGAAAAGTCAGCAGCGGTCACTGGATTGGAAAAAAATCAGTTTACATCCCAATCCTAAAGAAGGGTAATGCCAAGCAATGTTCAACTTACTGAATAATAGTGCTCATTTCACATGCCAGCTAGGTTATGCTTAAAATTCTGCAAACTAAGCTTATATGAACTGAGAAGAGTAGAATGGTATTTGAAGAGGCAGAAGAACTAGAGACCAAATTGCCAACATTTGCTGGATTGTGGAGAAAGCAAGAGAGTTCCAGAAAAACATCTACTTCTGCTTCATTGACTACACTTAAGTCTTTGTGTGTATCACAACAAAATGTGACAAGTCTTCAAAGAGATGGGAGTACCAGATCATCTTATTTGTCTTTTAAGGAACATGTATTCTGATTGAAAAGCAACAGTTAGAACTGAACATGAAAGAACTTATTGGTTTAAGACTGGAAAAGAAGTACAACAAGGTTATATATTGTCACCTCATTTATTTGACTTATGCAGAGTACATCATGTGAAACACCAGGCTGGAATTAAGGTTGCCAGGAAAAATATCAGCAACTTCAGATATGCAAACTATACCACTCTGTTGGCAAAAAAGGAATTAAGAAGCCTTTTAATGAGAATGATAGAGGAGAGTGTAAAAGCTGTCTTGAAGTTTCACATTAAAAAAACCCCCAAAACTCTGAGATCTTGACAGCTGATCCCATCACTTCTTGGCAAATAGATGGACAATAAGAAGCAGTGTCACTTTTTTTTTGCTCTTAGGCTTAAATATTACTGCAGACAGTGACTACAGCCATGAAATTTTAAAATTGCTCCTTAGAAGGAAGTTATGGCAAATCTGGACAGCATACTAAAAAGCAGAGACATTTTGCTGACACAGGTCTGTGTAATCAAAACTGATTTTTCTGGTAGCAATAGATGTCTGTGAGAGTTGGATTATAAGGAAAGCTGAGTGGTGCAGAACTGACACTTTCAAATTGTGATGCTAGAGTCCTTTGGACAGCAAGGAGGCCAAATCAGTCAATACTTAAAGAAATTAATTCAGGCTATTCATTGGAAGGTCAAATACTGAAACAAAAGCTTAGGAACTTTGGCCACATGATGAGAAGATGGGACTCATTGGAAAAAAAGCCTTTTTGGGGGTAAAATTGAAGGCAAAAGGAGAAGGGGATGGCAGAGGATGAGATGGATGGATACTAGCATGGAAGCAACAAACATGAATTTAGACAGACTTCTAGAGATAGTGGAAGATAAAAAGACCTGGCATACTATGATCTGGGGGATCCTGAAGAATCAGATATAACTGAACAACAATAACAAGGAAACCTTTAACTGTGCAATTATCTTTTTCATCTCATGTCATGCCAATATTAAACCTTAACCAACAGGATCCTTGGATCAGACCCACTCCTAACATGAAGTCTTATGGATCTTGTTGCTAATTAGCATGTCTTGTTGCTAACATTTGAATCTCATCAAAACATAAAGAAGTTTTCCACACCTGCTAAACAAGTGTTTAACATTTCACCTCAACTTTGCACTATCACTTTACTCCAAACTTGAGCCTTATCCTCCTCTGAAAGTTTGTGCTCCATTACTTCCCCAGTTCCCCATTCCTTTTACTGTCTCAGCTGCAACCAGTCACTCTGGTAAACACCCCCACTGAGACTCTGATGGTGGATGTTGCCTACTGTAGATCTCCAGATCATTTGAAAATACGAGGTTACCAGACCAGGAAAGGAAATACAAAGTGGAAAATACCAAGAGGCACTAGCTTATCTAGTGAAGTCTAAGCTTCATGTGGGATATGAAAGGATGGGGATGGGAGTGAAGAGGATGAACAAGTCATAGGGAGTCAAGTCATAGGGAGTCAAGTCATAGGGAGTAAAAACCAAGATAGAAACCTACTGGAAAGGATCAAAGGAACATTCAGAGTTTCCAATAACATTCTAAGAAAAACAAATCCTTTCAGTGGTGGACCACCCTGTATTCATCCTCAAAAGGACAAGAAGTAAGTTTCTATGTCTTTGGAATCCCTGGAAATTTCTAAAGAAGCTCTGGACCTTTGTTCCAAGGATGACCTCTATAAGCTCATTTGACCTCCACCTTTACTGAACTTTATCAACTTTATCAAAAGTATCCCTCATTAACTAGTTTAGTCATCCTATCAAGAAAGGAAAGGTTAGCCTGGCATGACCCTGTTTTTGATAAAGTCATGCCAACTCTTTGAAATCAATGATTCGTTTTCTAGGAATGGAATCACACATGTGGGGGACAGCCAGTGAAAATACAAAGTCCAGAGGTGGAGTATCCTGTGCAAGGAACAGAGTGGTCATTGTAACTGGATCACAAAGTATTAAGGAGAGAGGGAAGGAGTAAAATATAAGAAGATTGGAAGGGTAGGATGGGGAAAGAAAGAAAAAGAAAGATAAGAAAGGAATCTAGCCAGTAGGACCCAAGTTAACTGGGCAGCTTCTGGCCATCAAAATTTATCTTCTTTTGGAGAGGAAAAGGAAGGGGAGAGGGAGAGGTTGAGAGAGAGGATAAGCTGAGTTACCTAGCTACCTGGGTCCCCACTCAGGCAGCTTGGTCTACTCACAAGTTGTGTTCATCCTTCATTTTTGAAGAGGACCATGACAACAGAGAAATGATGACATGACTTGCACTTGAGTTTGTTTTGAGTGAGTGTTTTGATATGCAAGATCACCAGTTTCACTTTCTCCTCCTGAGCCATCTGGATCCAATGACCAGAGGTTCATCAGAATGGCTGGAGAAGGCCCAGTGACCAATAGTAGGTCCCTACCCAAGCACCACTTAATGGTTGCTGTATGGCTCAGAGTGAATGTAAATAGTAATTGTTTCTATTTTGGTCAGAAACCCCAAGGGTCTTCTAGTCCCAGTTTGATTTTTTTTTTTTAATTAAAGGGGCCATCCCTTGGCTCATTTCTTGAATAGCCCTAATCACTAAATAGGTGTTGCCTCAGTCAAATTGAGAACTAAGACTTTAGCTTAAATAGGCCAAAATCTCCCCCTGTCTCCTGGGCCATCTCTGGTTATCCTGATCTCTACCTGGCCACTAGACCCAGATGGCTCCAGAAGAGAAAGTGAGGCACTCCCTCACTGAAATCCAATTTACTTGCAAGTCATGGCATCATCTTCCCAATGTCATGGTCTTCTTTGAGAACTAAGGACAAACTATAGCTAGGTACAAGGCACTATGATAGGCACTGGGAATATAAAGACATAAGCAAAAGCAATTCCTGCCTTTAAATATCCTATATCCTATATTCTGCTGGTGCAAATTAACATATACATAGAAGTAACCAATAACAACAACAGTAACTAAATCTACCTCTTATGGAATACTTTAAGGTTTGCGAAGCACTGTGCCTGCTATCTCATTTGATCCTCACAACAACCCTGGGTGGGAACTGCTATTACTATTCCAAGTTTACAAATGAGGAAACAGAGATTGAGAGAGATTGTAATTTGTCCAAGAGTAATTTGTAAAAGGTCAAATAGCCAAATTTGAACTCAGGTCTATCTGACTCCAGGTCCAGCACTCGTTAACTGTGCTACCTAGCTGCAATGCACACACACACAAACACACAGGCACACATGTGTAGATATGTGTGCATGTTTTGTGTGTACAGAGGCTTTACTGTACATGTTCAGATCACCTAATATGGTAGCACCAGCACCTTCCTTCTGGGAGAAGACATCTTCCATTCCCTTAACATATAGGTGACAATATCTTGTAGCCAGAACAGGCTGAGTCTTTAAAACTATGAGACTATGACAGTCGTGATCTCTTTTTCTTGTAGCATCCAAGTGGGTGAAGGTCCGTGTGATGGGCACTATAAGCTGAGAAGGTGATGGAAAGGGCTATCTTCCCTACACCTCTCCTTTTACCAAAATGGTTTTGGTCTAGTCTGATCTTTTTTTTTTTGGTCTTTTCATTTCTAGGCATAGGACATAGAATGCCCAGATCTGTACTCAAGCTGTAGTGACCTTGAAACCAAGATTCTATACTAGATGTTTACCCAGCAAGCCTAGCAAGGGAAGCCAACAGAAACCAGGGTGCTTGGAACTCAAGTCCAAGTGGAGCTTTGCACTTGGAACTTGGTGGGACTGTGCTGTATAGCAACCAATCTAAACTGTTACCCTAACCTGCTTCCTGTTCCCAGAGATAGAGATGGTACATGGGGGAGGAATGTTTGTATGTTCATTCTTGCTATATCTTTGAAATAAATATTCCTTTGTTAAAATCTAATCCACCTGTTAAATGGATCTGGGGAATAGGAGGTCCCTAAAATGAGGGAATACAACTGGCAGAAGCTGGACCCAATGCCAGATATTCTGAACACTCTCCTAAAGCACTTTAAGGGTATTAGAGTATCCTCAAGAAGAGGTAAAATGTAACATGCCTGGCCTTCAAGCAGCATGGTTCAAAGTAACTATTGTTACATATATATTCAACTCTATTATATATATAAAAATAAATACAACTATAGAGAAGTGCCCTCATGGGATAATCAGGAAAGGCTACACTATCTGCAGAAGCCTGTCCTAGTGGTTCTCCCAAGGAATACCAAATTTTTCTGATATTTACTGGGTCATGCCAAAACAGTCTTCCAAATAATGGTTCCAAAAGAAGGTGATTAGGAGTTAAGAAATTTGGGCCTTTCTTGCTTATACATTAACTTTGTGGTTGTGGCCAGTCACTCAAGCCTGTCCCATTATCTATAAAACAAGAATGATTAAATCTGTTATTTGTGTTTCACAGAGTTTTTAAAAATTTAATTAATTTGTTTTCAGTTTTCAACAATCACTTTCATAAGTTTAAAATTTTCTCCCCCTCCCTCCTCATTTCCTTCCCAAGATGGCATGCAATCTTATATGAATTCTACACTTAATGTTCTTATCAAACACATTTTCATATTAGTCATGTTGCATAGAAGAATGAAAACAAATGGGGGAAAACACGAGAAAAACCGAACCACAACATAACACAAGAGAAAATAGTCTACTTCATTCTGTGTTCTGATTCCATAGTTCTTTCTCTGGATTCACAGAATTTTTTTGAAGAACAAATGTATAGGTGTAAATGAAAGTTCTTTGAAAAATATAAAGTTAAATGCTAATTGCTGGTCAAATTCTTCATCATTATGATGACACCAACCAAGATGGCAGATCCCACAGGAAAACATTAGATTTAGAACCTGGCATGAGAAGACTACCAACTTTGTTTGCTAAACCAACCTATCCATACAGAAATAGAGTTAAGAATGGGAGTCATTATGTCAACCTGGATTAATTACTAACTCACTTGGGGGGCCTCCAACATGAGTTATTTTCCGTCCTTAGAATCAAAACAATGCGTTATTAGCAGAACATCAAAATTTCCTGAATAATACATCAGGAAAGATTCATGAATTGACTCAGACTGAAATGAAGAGATCTAGAACAATTTATACAATGACCACAATAAAGCAGTTGCAAATGACTTTAGAATTTTAATCAATGTGGTGACCAATCATAACTTCAGAAGACTGATAGAAAACATGCCTCATATCCCTCAGAAGAGAGGTGATCGACTAGAGGTACAGAATGAGACATTGAGTTTCAGATATAATTAATATGTTGATGTATTTTACTTGACCAAACTTATGGAAGGCTGGAGGTGGGGAGGGGTAGATGGAGGGGGTAAGAAGAGTGTGGAAGTCATGATAGTAAAATAGAAAATAAATAACAGTGTTAACAAAACTGTTTTAAGACATGCGGTAGATATCAGAAAGTTCAACAGAGGACAAAGAGAAACAGGAAGGGACTGAATGGATCCACTACAAAATCATTAATTACTCTTAACTGGGCCCTCGCTGTAGCAAGGCAATTACTCTGTTCTCCCCTAATCAATTCCCTTATCCCACTCTCCACATTCTATTTCAGACCTTATTTCTCAAGCCTACCAAGACACCCATTCCCCACTCTTTTTGCTGAAGATTTCACCTCATGATTCGGTGATAAAATTAAGACCTTTTACTAAGAGCTTCCTCCTTTTTCTTCCTTCTCAACTCACTTCACTTAGACATCTTCCCTCAACTATTTTCTTCATTTCTACTTCAATTTGTTGATTTTTATTTTATCTTTTCTTTTGGAGTTACCATATAGAAAGTTGTAATATTTTTCAATTAGTAAGCATTTATTTTCTTTCCCTTAAAGCTTTCCTCTAATGAAAACAAAGAAAAACAAAACTCTCAACTATCTTTAGTTTAGTTTAGTTTATTTCCATCTACAAACATACCCTCATGTCCCTCACCTTAAAAAAATAAATAAAAACAAAAAAAACCCCTCAAGTGAACTACCCTCCCAGCTAACTCACCTCTCCCACTCTTTCTTAAGTAAATTTCTTTGAAAAGTTAGCTATAATCAGTGTATTTGCTGTCTTCTCACTCTCATAACCCTCTATAATCTAACTTCTAACTTCATCATTCAATGGAAATGATGTCTCCAAATTTGCCAAAATTTGCCTTGTTGTCTTAATTGTCAAATCTAATGGCCTTTTCTCCACCCTCATCCTTCTTTGCAGCATTTGATACTGTTGATAGCTTTCTCTTCCTCCTGCAGATTCTCTACTCTCTAGATTTTCATGACACTGCTCTCTCCTGGTTCTCCTTCTCCCTGGTGTGACTGCTCCTTCTCAGTCTGCTTTGCCAGTCTTTCCATCCATCTCATGCCCGCTAACTGTGGGTATCCCCTCAGGGTCTGTACTGTGCCCTCTTCTTTTTCTCCTCTATATTACTTCACTTGGCGATACCACCAGTTCTCATGGTTATCATCTTTAAATTATTATCTATAAGCAGATGATTCTCAGATCTTTATATCTAGCCACAATCTTTCTCCTCATCTTTGGTCCCATATCACCATACTGCTTTCTGGACATTTTGAACTAGATGACCCACAGTCGTTGCAAACTCAACGTATATAATATGGAATTGTTATGTTTCCCTCCAAGCAATTCCTCATCCAAACTTCTATATTGTTGTCAAGGGTGCTACCATCCTCCCATTCTTATAGGCTTTCAATTTCAGTGTCATTCTCAGCTCCTCACTTCCATATGGATGGATCTTTGGGAGAGGGGAAGGAAAGAGATATTGGAAAAAATATTGGTTAAAAAACAATTATCAATAAAATTATTTTAAAAGAGTGGTTTTCTTTTTTTAACTTGCATTTAATTTTTTCCCTAATTAACAAACATGTATTTTCTCTCCTTCCCATTTGCTTTGGGAAGTGAAGGGGACTGTTTATAATAAATTTCTATAGTCAAGGAATGTATGTCCAAAAAGTATGATTCACTTTATATCTACAGTCCATTATCTCTGTTAAAAAATGGATAACATGCTTTATCATAGTATAGGCATTGCATTGATCAGGGTTCTTAAGTTTTTCAAATTGGATTCATTTTTTTTTACAATATGGGTGTTATTGCTTTATTTATTCCCCTCATTCTTCTCACTTTACTCTGTATCAATTTATACAAGCATTTTTCCATGCTAGTGCCTTGAGCCTTCCAGCTCCTGCTAGGTGCAGTGTGTTCCCCAGGGAAAGGTTTCGAGGGGCTAGGTTGGTGTCTTCCATCTGCCCCACAGAAAATACTTCCATTTGTACCAGTAAAAGAATCTCCAACCTCAGTCTGCCAGCCCAATATCCCAACTGGGATATAGAGACCCTCTAGTGCAAAAAAGAGCAACTCTCTCTTCAACTTCAGATCTTCTATCTCCTCTGATACTTGTCCATTGAAGGTACAGGACTGACATCCTCCATTCAATGATGAACATTTTCATATCTGGTCAACCTCTTCACATCCCAGTGACTCTGAATTTCTATAGACCACCATCTAAACCACATTCCAGACCCATTTTTTCACTCTCCTCTCCCCTCAACTCTCCCACTCCCAAGTTTAGTCCAACTTCACCCAGCCTTTTCACTGGGCCTACTGGAATGCCTGTTCCCTAGGCAAAAAAATTTCCTTCATCTATCACCCACAAATTTACCACCTCCATGTTCAGGAATTCTGAAATTTCCTTATCCAGCCATAATCTATTGACTTTACACCTCTCCCTCTGCCTTTCCTCACCTAATATTATTCTTATTATTCTTAACCTACAACAGGCAAACAGCCAGGACCTGCAGTCACTAGCACAAGAAGCTGGAGACCATCCCCCATCCATCCAGGAAGCAGAGCTTAAATTCCAAAAAAAAAAAAAGGAATAAGGTCAAAAAAGGAGGAACAAACAACAACAACAAAAGAATCTATCCATAGAAAATTATTATGGTGGCAGGGAAGACCCAGACTCAAACTAAGAAGAGAATAACAATGTCAAAACACCTATGGGCAAAACCCCAAAGAAAAATGAGAAGTGGTCTCAAGCCAGAAAGAACTAATGAAAGAGCTCAAAAAGGAGCTTAAAAATCATAGGAGAGGTAAAAGAAATGAAAAGAAAAGAAAAGAAATGAAAGTGATGGAAGACTATTGTGAAAAAAGAGTCAATAGCTCAGCAAAGTACTTAAAAAGTAGAATTGGCCAAATGGAAAAAGAGGTACAATTGGCTTAATAGAAATGAAAGTACAAAAACTAATTGAGAAAAACAACATATTAAAAGTTGGAAGTTGGCAAATGGAAGCTAATGACTCTATGAGACATAATGAATCAATCAAACTAATTCAGAAGAATGAAAAAATGGAAGAAAATGTAAAATACCTTATGGGAAAAATAACTGACCTGGAAAATAAATCCAGGAGAGACAATATCAGAATCATTGAACTACCTGAAAGCCATAATCAAAAGGAGGAACTGAATAATATCTTTCAAGAAATTATCAAGGAAAATTTCTCTGATGTTCTGGAACCAGAGGATAAAATAGGCATTGAAAGAATCCACCAATAACTTCAGAGAAGAGATCCCAAAATAAAACCCCCAAGGAACATTATAGTCAAATTTCAGAACTATCAGGTCAAGGAAAAAATACTACAAGTGTACAGAAAGAAACAGTTTAACTATCAGGGAGTCACCATTAGGATCACACAGGATTTGAAAGCTGCAACATCAAAGGTCTGGAGATCATGAAACATGATATTCTGGAGTGCAAAGGAACTAGGACTACAATAAAGAATCATTTATCCAGCAAAAAGCATACATAATACAGGGGTGGGAGGAATGGTCATTCAGTGAAATAAAAGGATTTCAAGCTTCCTAAGGAGAAGACCAGAACTAAAGCAAAAATTTGACCTCCAAATATCAAGACCCAAGAGAAGTATAAACAAGTAAAAAGGAAAAAGAAAACATGTGATCCAATAGAACTAAACTGTTTACATCCCTACACGGAAAAATGTTTAAAAATTGTATCACTAGTAGTACACACAGAAGAAATGTACATAGACAGAGAGTAGGGGTATAAGGTGAATTGAGGGAATGATATAAAAAACAACAAAGGGATGAGAAAGAGGAGTACACTGGGTCCAGAAGGAAGAGAGAGGTAGAGTGGAGTAAAGTATTTCACATAAATAGGTGAGAAAGATCTAGTATAGTTGAGGGGTGGGTAGGCAGTGGGCACCTTTGATGAACCTTACTCTCATCAGTTTTGGCTCAAAGAGGGAATACCATACACAATATAAATGCAATATGTACATACAAATAGACACAAAATATACACAATCAGTTGAATATAGAAATCTATCTTATCCAACAGGGAATTAGGAGGGGAAGAGATTAAGTAAGGGGGGATAGAACTGTCAGAAGGGAGGGCAGTTTGGAGAGGTGATAGACAGGTGGGAAAGACTGAAAAGCAAGAGGAAAAATAGGAGGAAGAACAGGATGGATGGAAATACACAACTAGTAATAATAACTGAATGTGAATTGAACAAACTCTCCCATAAAGGGTTAAATGGATAAAATGGATAAAAAAATCAGAATGGATGAAAAAATCAGAATCCTACAGCTGAAGCCGAGACATACGCACAGAATAACGTAAGGGCTGGAGCAAAATCTATTATGCTTAAACTGAAGTAAAAAAAGCAGGGGGTCTAAGGTCTATCCTGACCTTAGACAAAGTAAAAGCAAAAAATAGACCTAGTCAAAAGAGATAAGGAAGGAAACTATATCTTACTAGAAGGTACCAAAGGTAATGAAGCACTCAAATTAGACAAGGAAGGAATAGTCTACTATGGTGAGGGGGAAGTTCATGACCAAACGAGATAGAGAGCATTACGAAATGCAGAATAGATCATTTTGACCATACTAAATTGAAAACTTTTGTACAAACAAAACCAATGCAATCAAGATTAGAAGGAAAACAGAAATCTGGGAAACAATCTTTACAGCAAGAGTCTCTGATACAGGCCTAATTTCTCAAATACAGAGAGAACTGAGTCAAATTTCTGAGAATACAAACCATTCCCCAACTGATAAATGGTCAAAGGACATGAATAGGCAATTTTCAAATGAAGAAATTAAAGGTATCTATAGGCATATGAAGAAGTGATCTAAATCACTTTTGAATAGAGAAATGCAAATTAAAACAATTCTGAAATACCACCTCACAGCAGTCAGATTGACTAATATGACAAAAAAGGAAAACGATAAATGTTGGAGAGGATGTGGGAAAATTGGGACACTAATGCATTATTGGTGGAGTAGTGAACTGATCCAAGCATTTTGGAGAACAACTTGGAACTACCTAACAGGCAATCAAACTGTTCATACCCTTTGATTCAGCAATATCACTACTACTGTATCCCAAAGAGATCATAAAAAAGGGAAAAGGACCTACATTTGCAAAAATTTTTATAGAAGCTTTTTTTATGGTGGCAAAATATTGGAAATTGAGGGGATGCCCATCAACTGGGGAATGGCTGAACAAACTATGGATTATGAATGTAATAGAATACTATTGTACTATAAGAAATGTTTTTCCAGAAAAACCTGGAAATGCTTCAACAAACTGACGTAAATTGAAATGAGCAAAATCAGGAAAACACAATACATAGTATCAGCAACATCGTGTAATGATGAACTCTGAATGACTCAGCTTTCTCAGCAACACAATGATCCAAGACAAGTACAAAGGACTCATGAAGGAATATGCTCTCCATACCTAGATAAAAAAAATTGATGAACACTGAATACAGATTGAAGCATGCTGTTTTTTACTTATGTTATTCTTTCTTGCATTTTTTCTTTTGTTTCTTCTTCCACAGCTGTAATTAATATGGAAATATGTTTTACATGATAGCACATGTATAAACTATATCAAACTGCCAACCATATTCAGAAGAGGAGATGGAAGAAGAAGGAGGGAAAAGGAGGAGAGGAAGGGAGGGAAAAAAATTGGAACTCAAAATGCTAAAAAAAATTTTGATATGTAATTGGGGAAAAATAAAATACTATTTAAGAATAAAAAAATTATATTCATCTCACTCTAATTGTGGTTTCCTTAGGTGCTGGATCTCAAAGTCCCTCAGCTTTCTCCTACACTGGGCAGTTCACAGTTCTCCAGTCTAGATCTCTGCCCCAACTGATTTTTGAATGATTAAAACTGACCCTAGCTGGATTCTGTACTCTTTCTCTCAGGCTTAGTGGAGTCCTGCATAGCCCCTCCCACATACCACATCCTCTGTTCTTGTCCTGGTTGGCTTTCTGAGTTCCTTAGTCCTTTGGCATTGCACTAGCAGTTCAGAACTTTGCAGTTCTGATGCTGAAAGGATATGATTTCTGAGAGGCTTTTGCTCCTAAGGGGCTGGTGTGGCATTAAACTTGGTTGCAGTGCCATGAGAACTTCCGCAGCTTAAATCTGGTGTTTTCATAGCACTAGAAAGAAGGAGGGGAGATCAGTGTATGGAGGAAGGTTTTTTTTTGTAAGTCTTTGTAATAATCTTGGATTTGTGAGTGCAACCTTGAGGCAAGCTGCATGGGAAGTAGGGGAAGAGTACTGTGTAAGTTCATGGTCAGTGAGTGTCAGTTCCTGGGTTTGGGTTTGTTTCTTTACCTCATTTTGGATTCTAGGTGCCCTCAATCTGCTTAAATTATTTTATCTTGGTACGTGATTCCTGTTTTGAAGAGATATAACAGGGCATGGAGATCGGAGGAAATGTCTAATTATCCATCTTGTTATTCGTGAGACCCAGAAATCTTTAAAAAAAATTATTAATTTTTAAATTGCTAAACTTAAAAAAACTTATGTAACAAAATTCACCTTCATGTATAGTATTATTTTCTGTTCTTTATATATTAAAATGTTCATGTTAGTTAAATCCATAATAAAAAGGAAGGAAAGAAAGAAGGAAAGGGATGAAGCAAATATTTATTAAGTGCCTACTATGTGCCAGGTACTATGCTAAGTCTTTAAAAAATATTATGATGTGATATTGTTTATACTGGCCACAAGGAATGGTGCTTTTTAAAGAGTAAAGGTAAGCTAAACAAAAAGAATGTCATACCCAGAGCTGAACAAACTCTCCCTTGCGCTTAATACACTAGAAAAATGGCTTGAGTTTCCAGATTCCTTCTAATATATGCTCAAGGGCATAGGTGAATGATTCATCATGAATACAAGAACTGCCACTAAATTCCCTCAGTTTAAGATAATGATCTTATTACAGTGCTTGCTTCATTCATCTTGAAGAAATATGAAAAGCAATTCTGTCTTCCATACAGAAGAAAAGTTAAAGTATACAAGTTTGGCAGAAGCCATTTTGTTAGCTATTAAAGTGAACATCAAATGGATTTTTTGGTTTAGCTCTGAGATTTCATCAGTGCAGGAAATTCCCTCCACAATTCATCTATGAGTTGTCATTTTATATGGGACACACAAAGTTTAAATCCTTTGTGTAAATAGTTACATAGCTAGTATGGTAATTGTCAGGGAGAAAACTTCAGTCTGGGTCTTCCTGATTTTATGCCATGTCAAATTTCATTAAACATCTCAAACATTTCAAAAATAGTCTACAAAGCTGTCAACAATAGCAGGGAATGGAGATAATATTTACAATTGAAATCTATAGATTACCCAAAACCTAATTATGGATATGAATATTATAAGAAGGTCTCTTCTCCTATTTGCCTTCTGGTAAAGGGGTAGCAAGCAAAATCACATGGAGACAGCAGGAGAGAAAAAGATGCAAAGAAAATAGATAATCTACATATATACAGTAGCGCCAATATTTTCGACACATATAAAGGCTTAACACATTAGTGACATGTAGAAGTAAGTGAGGTGGGGTTACAAGATGATGTATTTGGCTTGAGGCATAGCATAACTGGATACTCTCAAGGGAACATGAAAGGAACTAAGCCATCCCACCTCCCCTTATGCAAATAGGGCTAATTTTTCCTTCAAAGGTGGTGAAGCCATCTGAGACTTAATTAGCTCAGGGGACTAAAGGATCAGTGTGCTGTTACCACTTTTTGAGAACAATTTTCAGAACAAAGCAGCCACAAGATGGTTCAGGACCATCCTAGGGCAACTCAAGCAAGGGAGTTTCTGTTGAATCAATTTGTGGTCTTTTCAGTGCCTATCTTTGTTGACTATCTTTCTGCTACCATGGTTAAGTAAATCACCTCTTAAAACTATTGAATGACTTGTGAGCATCTCATTTTGTTCCAGCATTGAGTTCCAGCAAACTGAGTCAGGTCCAGTCTGAAACAAGGGAGAAACAGAGGCAAAAAGGAAGAGCTGACACTGTCTCCAACTCTTTACCTTCCAGTATTGGTATCTCTAAATCTCACAGAGAAAGAGAGCCTCATGCATAATGGTCTTTAGCCAAAATAGAAGGGAGAAGTCCACGATGGTCTTTTGAGAAACTGCTCCCATGCTTTAGTTCAACAAATGTTTTAATATTTCTCCGATGTTCCAGGTACTTTTTTGGATAATAGAGCTATAGAGACAAAAATGAAAGCGAGCCCTCCAGGAGATGACATTCTAATGGTGGTCAGGCAGAGTGAACAATATATGTAAAGAAAATTAAATAGGAAATATATGTAAAGTAATTTCCCGGGCTAGAGCAATAGCGTCTGGAAAGACAAGAAGTGGCCTCTTGAGGGAAGTGGTATTTGAGCAGAACTTTGAAAGGATCTAGAGAGTCTAAGAAGTGCAAAGACTCAATAGGTATTCAGACTACGAGAAATTCAGAAGTCAAGGGTTGTAAGGATTAAAATCTGAAGAAGCTTGAGTTAGACTTAACAAGTTAGTGAATTAATTAGCTTCTTGTGAAGTCTGATTTTTCAAAGCTGGCATTGGAGAGATAGGAGTGGTGAAGAACCAAAACTTACCACCCATGTTTCACCTCAACAATCAAAAGCTCTGAAATCATTTATCATTTATTATCTTGTATCTTCCCATCTCTTACCTCTCCATACCTGTTCTTCATCATCAATATCTCTAATCCCTCCATCTCTCATTACTCCCCCAAACTATAACCCTTGCTCTAATGTTACCTTTTTCCCTTCCTGATCTCAAATCAATAATTCACTAGTTCAACTCTATACTTTCCTCTGCTCGCATCCTGCTGAGACTAATACCTTGCTAAACCCTAACTCTGGATTACTCCCAATGCCTGTCTTCCTCCATTCCTACTCACATGCTGTTGAATGGAGTTGGAGGAATTTAGCAACTAAGCAGATTGGGTCTGTTACAAATTTATGTGTAGCTGTGTATTTTGGATCAGTTCCTACAGATCAGAAAGAGATTTCAGGAGAACTGAGTGAATTTCTGATATTTTTTTGTCTTCTTGTCTTGGAAGAACCTGAGTTATTACACAATTTTAGTGTTGGGGGGAGGTGGTTGTGGAATTTCACCAGCCAGGAGTGGGTGAACTTGTCTCTAATGAGATAAGTGTGTCTGGCAGTAGAGTGTTAAAGGCAGGGAGATGTCCTTAGAAGGAATGAAAGACTCTGGGAAGAAACTGACATAAAATAAACAGCACCACAATCATGTCCCTGTTAAGAGATAGTGATCAAGAGCAAGGTTTGAACCTAAAAAATATTTCCTTAGACTAACAATATTTAGGAGGGCAGATACATATAATTATAGTACAGTAACATTCCTCCTCTTCCCCCCCTTCCGCCCTAATGAGAACAGGGTGGCCAGTCTCATAGAATCCATTCTCTTGGAGAAGTGTGGGTGGAGGAGATTTATAGATATCTGTTCATGCCTCCTTGTTTGTCATGTCTAGACAGACCTATGTACACATACTCTACATGAGCGGCAGACACATATGTCCTTGTTGTGTTCATCCTTCATTGCCAAAGAAGACCACGCCATCAGAGAAATGATGACATGACTTGCACTTGACTTTGTTTTGAGTGAGGGAGAATTGTGCAGGTCACCAGCCTCACTTCTCCTCCAGAGCCATCTGAATCCAGTGACCAGATATTCATCAGGATGACTAGAGATGACCCAGGATGCACAGGTACTCATTTAGGGTGAGGTTTAAGAAGGGGATGGCCCCTCTAAAGAGGCAAAGAAAAATAAAGACATCAGACTGGGAGGTGTCCATGAGATATCAAGACATCTAGATAGTGGAAAGCATGTTGGGTGGACCTCCTGTGAAGGACTGAGGGACAACTAGGGCAAAAGTTTCATAGTGTAGGCATTCATGCATTGGTTATCATCTTCATTGTTGGACAGAACATCTGCCAACATTAGATGATAGATTCATCAGAATGATAAAATGTTATTGAAAATGTAAGGAATGTCTTTCCCTTCCACAGTAAAACCTCTCCCCCTTGGTCTTAGGTCTCCTCCATCTTCCTCTTCCTGCCATTTTTTAGAAATAGATTGTGTTGGTTACCTGACTACATCTTTTCCACTCCTCTTGCTCCCATTCTGAGGACTGGTCTGTTGCATTTCATCTGCTTAAGAGAAGATTAAAATTGAAAACAAAATGTGAAGAAAAAACTTTATATTTAAGAAAATCATTTGGTAATTTTAACATTTTATCCCTCTTTTTAATTTCACAGTTGTTAAAAATTCCTCAAAAGAATTAAGGAAAATATAGATATCTGGCCCAGCTCTATTTTTGCCGATACTAACTGATGTTGCTTATTGGATTGGAAAACCAAAATGTAACTCTGTTCCAATGCATATATAATAAGGTGCATCAAGAATTCCAGTGTGGAAAAAATGTCTTATGCCTTAGTTATTTGAAAATTTAGCTTATAAATCAATATTCAGGAAAGTAGAGCCAAATTGGTAAAGTAGCAGAAAGATGTATAGTCACACCACTCCTCCAGGAATATAAAACAAAACCCAAACTACTCTAAATAAACCTAAAAAGCACTCCAGATGGAGTTCTGATGGGGAAATCTAAGAAAAAAAATCAAAGTGAGCAATTTTTCTGGTCCACATTGTCATAGGGAGATAGACAAACAATGAAGAGTCTGGTCAGGAGTGCCATGCCTAGCACTCCAATAAAGCATTAAAAAAGACTGGATTCCAGGCCAAGAGGAGGTCCTAGATCCACACTGGGGCAACATGAAGGGAAGAAATGCCAAGTGATAGCTTTGTCACCTGCTACCCAATTCTAGGTCATAGATCTAAAGTAGAATGAAAAGAGGATATGTGCCTAGGGGTGGTATTTTGGTGCAAAGAGTGATCACAGGTCCTAGGTGGGTTACTGAGAGAGGACCAGGTTCAGAAGCAAACAGTAGGGAGTGGCTTAGACCTCAGGAACAGAGCACAGTCTAAGTTGCATCTTAATTCTCAGTCTGAAACTTACAGAGGAATAACTTCTGTAGTGCAGGAATTTCAAATCAAATAAGAGTCTGTAGTTCTGCCTGAGGCAGTAGAAGTTTCCAGCTGAGAGAGGCAGAGTTCAGCAGCATTCTACTATTGCTCAGACCCAAACCCAGGTCCACAGCTTGCAGAACTCAAATGGATTGGGGACGGGGAGGGCACAACCAAACTTTTTTCTGTTTTAGACAACTTTGTGAATACTGTGAGGGAATAGTGAGAATTGAGTGAACCCCACTGACTCCATCATGTGACTCAGTTCTGGAGCTAACTCATTTCCCTTTCTGTTCAACTATGAGACTAATCTAATTTCTGAATTGTGAGAAAACTTTATTCTATTATTCTAATTGTGAAGTATTCTTACATGTCTAGAAAAGGTAGAACTCCTCTACCTGTTGCTTAGAGATCCTTAACGAAGGACCTGGGTTATACTCACTAGAGACCCAGTCAGATCTGAAGACAGATGCAAGGAGTTTTCTCACAATTATACATTTCAAATAACCCACATGTCTTATTTGAAAACTGGCCCTGTACCAGTCAATCAGTTATTGTTTCCATGTTCCTTTGATTGAATACAGACACTTCTGGGGAGTGGGACAACTCTTTTTCTGATTTCAGGGAATTGTACCTGTTTATTTGCTTTCTCCCTCTCAATTTAGAAAGTCCTTTATCTTTCCCCCAATTAGAAATCAAATTACCTAATTTTGTATCCTGGTTTGTACATTGTTGATTGTTTCCTTTTAATTATCTGGTCTTATTGGATTGTTTTTAATATATAAAAATCTGTTTTCCCCTGTGGGGCCCAGTGCCAAAGTCCAGTGCCTAGTCTAGATTTGCCATGTAATTAATATGCATTGCTTAATAAATCAATATGCTCAGAAGTTTGAAACTTTGTTTCCTCGGTTATTTCATTTTTCATTCACCACAACAGAAAGTTTTCAGGGCCCCATTCTGAGCTGTCCTTGAAATCCTGTAATAACACAGCATTGAATGACCTAAGAAAGGCAGCAGGACTAGCTCAGACATTCCCTCCTGTAGTACAGAGAGCCTGCCCCCAAAATCAAGTCCAAAGTCCAAAGGTAAGCTAGGAGAATGAGCAAACAACAACCAAAAAACTCTGGCATTAAAAACTATTATGGTGACAGGGACCTTCAAGACAAAAACCCAGAAGAAGGAAATAACTCCTAAATATCTATAAACAAAGCCTCAGAGAAAAACACAGCTTGGGCACAAATTCAACTAGAATTCATGGAAGAGATGAAGCAAGAATTTTTTTTTTAAAAAGAGTTTTAAAAGTTTTTTTTTTTTTATCAAGGGAATGAGAAGGCTAGAAGAAAAAAATTGGAAAAGAAATGAGAGCTCTGGAAGAAATAATTGGAAAGGAAATTAATAGTTTGGCACAAGAAGTGGAAAGCTTTGCCCAAGCAACAAACTCCTTGAAAATTAGAATGGACCAAATAGAAACCAATGACTGCATGAGACAATGAAAAACATTAAAACAAAGTCAAAAGATGGAAAAAAAATAACAGATATGAAAATAGTTTGAGAAGAAAAAATTTAAGAATCATTGGACTCCTTGAATTTCATGATAAAAAAAATAACCCTATGCATCATTTTGCATGAAATCAAAATAAATCTTCCCAGGCCTCTTAGAACCACAGGGCAAAGTGGAAGAGATAGAATACACTTGTTGACTCCTGAAAGAAAATCCAACAGGAAAATTCCCAGGAAAGCAAAAATCCAGAGTTTTCAGGTTGAAGAAAAAATAATGCAAACAGCCGGAAAGGTAGAATTCAGATACTGAAGTCAGGATTACATATGAATTAGCAGGCACTACATAGAAGAATGGAGAGTTTGGAATATTATACTCCAGAAAGCAAAGGATATGAATTTACAGCTAAGGAAACTGGGTATAATCCTACAGGGAGAAAATGGACTTTTAATAAAATTGAGGACTTTCAAACATTCCTATGCTATGTAGAAACTTTGAAGTTAACACAGGTGTTAAGAAATGTAAAAAGGCAAACACAAGCAATGAAAAAGGAATAAGAAACCCAAACTAAAATGCTCTAAATCACTATTAGAGAGATACAAATCAAAACAACTCTCCACATCGCATTTATCAAATTGACTAACAAGACAAAACATGAAGATGATAAATGTTGGAGAAGTTGTGGGAGAGTTGGAACACTAATTCATTGTTGCTGGAGCTGTGAGCTGATTCAACCATTCTGGAGAGCAATTTAGGATTATGCTCAACAGGTTACAAAAATGTGCATACCCTTTGACCCAGCGATATCACTTCAAAGACTTTATCTCAAAGGCATTATAAAAATGAGAAAGGGTCCCACATGTACAAGAATATTTATAGTAAAAATATAAAATATTTATAGTAGCTCTCTTTGGGGTGGCCAAGAATTGGAAATCAAGGGCATGCCCATCAATTAGGGAATGACTGAACAAGTTGTGGTAATGGAATATTATTGTGCTTTAAAAAATGATGAACAGGAAGACTTCAGAGAGGCCTGGAAGGACTTATATGATCTGATGCTGAGTGAAAGGAGCAGAACCAGGAGAACTTTGTACACAGTAACAACCACAGCATGCGAGGAATTTTTCTGGTAGACTTAGCCCTTCACAGCAATGCAAGGACCTGAAAAATT
>CM053770.1:201912124-201934324 GCA_028658325.1 Potorous gilbertii
TCTTTTTTTTTGATCATGGCTTTCAAGTAGTTCCATAATTTTTAAATTCTCTCTCCTGGATGTATTTTCCAGGTCAGTTGTTTTTTCAATGAGATATTTCATATTGTCTCCTATTTTTTCATTCCTTTGATTTTGTTATATAATTTCTTGATTTTTCATAAAGTCATTAGCTTCCATCTGCTCCATTCTAATATTTAAGGAGTTATTTTCTTCAGTGAGCTTTTGGATCTCCTTTTCCATCTAGCCAATTCTGCTTTACAGGGCATTCTTCTCCTCATTCGCTTTCTGGAGCTCTTTTGCCATTTGGGTTAGTCTATTTTTTAAGGTGTTATTTTCTTCATCATTTGTGGGGGCCTCTTTTAGCAATCAGTTGGCTCATTTTTCATGATTTTCTTTTATCACTCTCATTTATCTTCCCAATTTTTGTTCTACTTCTCTTACTTGATTTTCAAAATCCTTTTTGAGCTCTTCCATGGCCTGAGATCAATTCATATTTTTCTTGGAGGCTTTGGATGGAGGAGCTTTTACTTTATCTTCTGTTTGCATGCTTTGGTCTTCCTTGTCACTAAAGTAAGATTCTATAGTCTGATTCTTTCTCTAGTTTTTGCTCATTTCCTCAGTCATTTACTTGACTTTTGAGCTTTTTGTCAAGGTAGTTCTCTGCTTTCAATGGGGATGGGGGGTATACTGTCAGTTGCTGAATCCCCCCACAATCTGTGGGCCTAGAGCTCCAACAACAGTGGCTGCAGCTGCCCCTGCTGCTGCTGCTGCAGGGGTTCCTCTGCCCCTTCCCCTCCAGCCACCCTGTGGCTGGGGCTGGACCATTCCACTCTCCTGCACTGGTCCCATAGGCTTTTTCTGCTAACCTTCCAATTTGTCCTCAGTGTTTTGGGGTCTTGAAGTCTGGAAATTGCCACAGATGTGAGAGACTCAGTCTCCCCAAGGACTTCTTGGGTCTTGTCTGTACCAGTGCATAGCTTATGCTGGACTGTGCTCTGCTCTCAGAATGGTGCTACAGACATTCCCAGCAACCTTCCAGGCTGTCTTGGGCTGGAGATTTGCTTCACTTCATCATTCTGTGGGTTCTGCTGCTCCAGAATTTGTTTAGAGCTGTTTTTTATAGGGCTTGGCAGTAGCACTCTAAAAAGTCAGTGCTATTTCTCCGTCATCTTGGCTCCATTCCTCAATTTCCTAGTTCTTACAGAAAACATTATGGTCCTGTTGCTCTCTCAAAGTTTCTAATCCATTTAATTAGAAAAATTTTTGCCAGTTGGACTGAACCAGTCTCTAACCTACAGATAGTTGAAGCCTAACAGAGCAGAGGAGGCAAGAGATAAGAGAGTCAGGGATCAAACAGAAGTTAATTTTCTATTGTGAGAGAAATGGCTTGCAAGTGAAGTTCTCCTTCCTAAGAAGTGAGGCTTACTCACTTATGGCAGGGGTAGGGTTTTTAAGCATGAAAACTACAAATGGCTGGATGACAAACATAGGTATTCTTGGGTCTTGTGTAAATAGTTTTCCTAGTTGTTAGGGTCATTGAGTTTTGGGATTTTTCAGTGGAACATGGAAACAGGGTTAGCATGACCGGGACTCTTCACTCTTGAGCAGCAGTGGGGTACCTGATTCAGGTCAGTAGGCAATTGCAAGCATGGGAAATTGTTAAGCATATGAAGGAGTCTGATTGATAACTTCAGATAGAGCCTTAGCTTCCAATTCAGGGTCCCCTGGCAAGTATGGAAACTCCAACAAAATCTAAATCATTAATATGATCATTACACACATCATGCTGATTGACATAGATATTATTGAAATGATTTTCATCATTTCTACATTTTACATCTTTGTCTTATAGCCCACCCTCATCCCCTTGAGGTTGTTATCCCCATATCACCTGAAAGAATGATATACTTCAAGGATCTAATCTTTTATAATAATATATAACTATTGGCAAATAAATGGCACATTAAGAACTCATTTATCTAATTAAATAGGATATAGTGTTGACCACAAATACAGAACAATAATAAGATCTTTCATATTTGTGTCCTATTACATTATCTTATATTTTTTAATATCAATTTGTTAACTAATAGATTTAGTATTGCAATAGCAAAACCTTCCATTTTTCACCTACCCTGATTATAGAATTTTGCCATGGAAGAAAAAGGGAGGAACATGGTTATAGCAATATCAAGATTGTCCCTTTAAGGGCACAGATTAATCTGATATAGGTCATAACAGGGGAAAAGTCTCTTACTTCTGATTGATTCCAGGCAAAAGTCACAGTTAACAGATAATGATATGGCAAAGTTCTACATTATTCACAGAGTATCAGAAGTCAGACTCAGGATTAACCACCTGGGAAATTTCTTGTTCAGAAAAGAAATAGCACAACAGAGAAACTAAGTCAAGAGGATCTTACTTCAGCCTACACCAAGGCTGTCCTCTCAACTTTCCCAGACACAGATATCCACCTGCAGCAGTTCTCAGGCTGTATTTCCTTTGGACAACACATGGCGTTTCCCTTAAATGGTGGACTACTGGCTTAATGACCCTTCAGATAACTATAACTGAAATCAAAAACGTTATCAAATTGCAGTCCCATGAGCTTGTACCTCAAATAGCAAAATTTCATTAATCACAACTTAAGGCTAAAATCTTCATTCTTAACTCTCTCTCTACATATATAATATCTATACATGTATATAAAGTGTTTTGATATATGTAGTTAACAACAAGCACTTATAAGGGCATCTTATTTGTTCTTTATATATATTTTAAGAAAATTACATTCTAGAGTTTCATACATACAACGAATACATGATAGTAGACTCCTAACCCCAGAAAAATATCAATAATAGGAAACCTCCAATCTGTATTGCCTATTCACACCTAAGACATGATTGAAATATTTAAATCTAAGTCTACTGTTACTAAGTTGACTCAGAGATAATAACTTCAGCACAGACTATTTATTAACAAGTACAATTTCATCATTTTCATAAAGTGATACCAAAATAAAAAAACACATAAAACTCACTCTTTACTATCAGCAAACCTTTAAACTTTCCTCACTTTGTGGAATAGACTGGTACACAAGACACAGTAGTCAATGATTACAGTAATCTACTTTTTTGATAAACTCAAAGACTCCAGCTTCTGGGATAAGAACTCAGTATGTGACAAAAACTGCTAGAAAAACTGGAAAATAGTATGGCATAAAATAGGCATGGACCAACACTCACACCATACATCAAGATAAGATCAAAATGAGTACATGACTTAGACATAAAGGGTGATACCATAAGCAAATTAGAAGAGCAAGGAGTAGTTTACCTGTCAGATCTGTGGAGAAGAGAAGAACTTATAACCAAACAAGAGATAGAGAACATTATGAAATGCAAAATGGATAATTTTGATTACATTAAATTAAAAAGGGTTTATAAAAATAAAACCAAAACAACCAAGATTAGAAGAAAAGCAGAAAGATAGGAAACAATTTTTACAGCCAATGTTTCTGATAGAGGCCTCATTTCTCAAATATATAGAGAACTGGATCAAATTTTTAAGGAAATAAGACATTGCCCAATTGATAAATGGTCAAAGGATATGAACGGGCAGTTTTCAGATGAAGAAATTAAAGCTATCTCTGGTCATATGAAAAAAATGTTCTAAATCACTATTGATTAGATAAATGAAAATTAAAACAACTTGAAGTACCACCTCACACCTATCAGACTGGCTAATATGATAGAAAAGGAAAATGATAAATATTGGAAAAGATGTGGAAAAATTGAAACTCTAATGCATTATTGGCAGAGTTGTGAACTCATCCAACCATTCTGGAGAGCAATTTGGAATATGCTCAAAGGGCAATCAAACTCTGCATACTTGTTGATCCAGCAATGCCACTACTAGGTCTGTATCATAAAGAGATTAAAAAAAAAGGGAACAGAACCTACATGTACAAAAATATTTATAGCAGCTCTTTTTGTGTTGACAAAAATTTGGAAATTGAGAGAATGCCAATCAATTGGGGGATGGCTGAACAAGTTGTGGTATATAAATATAATGTGGTATATAAATACATTGTGCTCTAAGAAATGATGAGCAGGTGGATTTCAGAAAATCCTGGAAATACTTACATGAACTGATGCTGAATGAAGTGAGCAGACATGGTATATGATAACAGCAACATTGTGTAATGATTAACTATAAAAACCTTAGCTCTTCTCAGCAATACAATGATACAAGGCAATTCCAAAAGGCCATAATGGAAAATGCTATCCACATCCACAGAAAAGTCTGAATACATATTGAAGCATACTATTTTCACTTTTTTCTTTTGTTTTTTGTGGCTTTTCCCTTTTGTTCTGTTTCCTCTCTCACAACATGACTAATGGGGAAATATGTTTACATGTATAACCTAAATCAGATTGCTGATGCTATCCCAGAATATCTTGCTATATTTTATCTGAATAGAGGACATAAGAAAACGTATTTTGGGAGAAGGAAGCTGTTTGAGGCTATTTGGGGGGAGGGTTAAGGACAGGGTTATTAGCACTGTATTGAGATACCTTTTTCTTTTTAAATATCCCTGTTCTGTACTTACGGAGAAAACTTATTAGAATAAGATCTTTTAACTTGTAACAGTTTCAAAGTGTAATTAGCATATAAAAACCTTGGCTATGAAAGGGCCTGAGAATGTGAACCAATTCTGTGTGGAGAGAAATAGAGCTGATACATTGCTAAGTGACTTTTAAACAAAGAAAATAAGGTTAGGGATGTAATTAGGACACTTTGTTATTGTGTTTTTGGTCCACTTCTTACCCATTGAACCATAGCATTTACCTGTAATTCAATACACATGACTATTTACAATTGTGAAAAGCTAGACCAATGTACAGTGTCCATGAGGCCAAATATAACAATAGCTGAACATTATAGTTCTCCTACGGCTAAAAACAAAGAAGAGGTCATTAGCAACCACACCAAAGCAGCAGTTGATTTCTTACTTCTGTAGTATACTCAGACCTAGGTAGTTATCTTTTTCTTTCTTGCCCAATCTTCAAAACCAGAGCTACCATGATGGGGGTCAAAAGGTTGAGCAGGGATTCAAGGAGGTAATTAGGAGCAAGGATGTGATAAAGTGTTAGTTTCAAAAGATCTGAGGCTCACATACAATCAGTTCATGTTTTTGAAAAAAGGCTGATAATGCTACCCCTACTCTCTTTCCACAAGTACCTACAAAAATTGATATTAAGTCTCCTTTAGAAATTTTCCATATTCAAGTCTTCCTTTAATGTTTATTTTAGCCTAAATTTACCTGTATTAAGAATGATTCCATTTAGGCACCTTCTTGAAGTTTACCTATTCATTGCTAAACTTAGACATTTTTTTTCCTAGTTTGACAAGTCTAAGGAGGGTCTTGGGGCTCAGCTTCCTTTTAGCATATTATGCTATTATCAAGCATATTGTGGATTAACTTACTTTAGCAGTAGAGCCCTCTACTTAACAAGAAATCAACAAAAAGTTTTAATTTATCAAGGAATTTTTATGGATAGCTTCTAAGACAGAAAGCAGACACTGAATTTCTAAAGTTGAGTTACTTAAAACACATGTGCTTCCTTGAAAGGTTTCTATAAGTGTGTGTGTGTCTACTCTTCCCCACAGATATTGAGTGCTTCAGTGGAAAAGTGTGATCCAGACATACACCTGGATTTTGGTGTATTTATTATTCAGGTATTCACTTTAATGTAAGAGTAACTAAAGTGTTATTATATCTTTCACCTTATCTTTAAATAAATCACTGTGTTTAAGATTTACATGTGTGATCATTGTGAGTGACTGGCTGGGGGTTACTAGAAGCAGAGGCTAGGGATCTGAAATGGTGAATAAGAAAAGAGTATATTCAACCACAGCAGGACTAGGCCTGTGACATTGAGAGAATATGAATGTAACTGTATGGGAAATCTGAATCTAGCCCTGTGAGGGAAGATTAGAGACAGCAAACCAGTCCAGAGATGTAGTCCAGGCTCCCTGTAAGCAAAGGAGTGAAGTGCTTGCTACAGTGTGGGTGGCTGTCCCACTACCCATTATAAAACAGTGCAGTCTCCCTTCATCAGATATAACCCCATCTAGAATTTCACTCCTACTCTCAAAACCACCGTAGGCGCCCAATAGATAACAATTGTCAATAGCTGGAATTTCTCAGGTCCTGCAATCTTTTTCCGGATTCAGAACTGGATTTCAGTAAAATTAGTTATGAAGACTCTCTTTACAATGAATTAAGACAAAATTCTAAACCAAACTCTCCAGTTGTCTCCAGAAAGGCCAGATTGCTATTTATCTGGTTCATTGTAAAGATACATTGGGGAAGGTAGCATCCTAAACCTTACCTACTTTTATTCGTAGCTGCAAGGAACTAGAAATGTCCAAAGACCAGGATGAGGACTAGAGCAGCAAATAGCAACTAAAGATGGAAATGAATGAGAAATTATAAGCAATAGTCAAATGGGAAAGAACCATCCAGGTGAAGTGGAGAGTCGTGGATTTCAAGTCAGAGGTGTTAGAATTAAATCCCATCTCTGTCACTTATGACTTGTGTTGTCGTTCAGCCATTTTTCAGCTGTGTTTGACTCTCCATGACTCTATCTGGGATTTTCTTGGCAAAGATACAGGAATGGTTTGTCTTTTTCTTCTCCAACTCATTTTACAGATGAGAAAACTGAGGCAAACAGGGTTAAGTGACTTACCCAAGGTCATACAACTAGTAAGTGTCCTAGGTCAGATTTGAACTCAGGAAGATGAGACTTCTTGACCCTAATCCCAGCATTTTATCCACTGTGCCAGCGTAATCTTATACAAATCATGTCATCTCTCTAGGCTTTAGTTTTCTCAGCTGTAAAATGAAAGGTTTGTGTTAGCTGACCTTTAAAGTGTCTTCTACCTATATATATGAAACAATGAATGTGGATTTTGTTATAGTTAGGTAGAAAACAGGAGAACTTTGGAACAAAGTTTTGATGGTTTAAGTTGTGTTATATGGGTCATGGCTGTAGCTATGAATGCAATAATGCTTACTGTTAAACTGTTTATATCTTATCTTTTTGAAGAAGTTAATGGGGAGGATCACAGGATCACAGATTTAGAGTTGGAAGAGATCTTAGAAGCCACTGAGCTTAACACCCTCATTTTTTTTATAGATGAGGAAACTGAGGCAGACAAAAATTAAATGACTTTCCCAGGGACAGACAGTAAATGTCTGAGGCTGGATTTGAACTCAAAATTTGGATTCCCAAATCTAGTGACCTTTCTATTATACCACACTGCCCCTTACCTTATAAGGAATACAAGGAGATTTGTCCCTCAGGTCCCCATGAGTTATGGCAAAGACCAAAGGACTTAAAATTCCCACCCACCAAGGGGCCACAGTGCCTGGTTTCTGTGGTTACCGGATAAGGTTCTCACATGTGGCAAGTGACAGGAGTAGGCAAACAGTGCCTTCATGGGTTTGCCTCAATTTTGACCCAAATGTTTGTTTATATGAGGTTTAGGGGAACACATACATATATCATAAATATAATATACATATACTTATGTACATCTATTCATCTCTATATCCATATATAATTATACCATATATACATATTAATATATATATACATCCATATATTTATTATGCATATATACACACCCATATCATAAACATAATCACATACACTTATATATTTATCTCTAAATACACATATGATGTGCACACACATATAGATATGTGTACATATGTATTATGTATACACATACATATATGCCAGCTAGGTGGCTCAGTGAGCACAGGGCCTGGAGTCAGGAGGACCTGAGTTCAAATCCGACCTCAGGTATTAACGAGCTGTGTGACCCTGAGTAAGTCACTCAAAATATTTTTGCCTCATTGGAGAGGGAAATGGCAAACTACTCTAATATCTTTGTCAAGAAAATCCCATGGACAGTATGGTCCACAGGGTCATGAAGAATTGAACACAGCTCAACAACATATAGACATGTGTGTTCATATACACACAGATACATATATAGTGTGTGTACACATGTATTTATATATAGTTTGTGTATCTTCTCTTTGATTATATTTTTCTCTTTATAGAAACCTGTGCTTACCTAGGAGTATGATTTTAACATTCTTCAATCATCTCCAAATGGAGTCAGTATCTCTTCTTTCTTCTTTAGGATTTCTAGAAATATTACTTGAAAGAATAATAATTTTTAAAAAAGGAACTAAGAGCTTACCTGAATCAGGTTGTAGCCTAAGGCACATATCATCATCATTTGACAGATGAGAAAACTAAGTGTCAAGGAAGTTCAATTGCTTGTTCAATGTCTCTTGGCTAATAAGCAACAAAATTCAGGCTTCAACTATGGTCATCTATTCATCTATTTGTCTTCTGTCCACTACCTAAACAGAATTCTGATTGCACATTATCCTAGTAAAACATGCTAGGCAGACTCTAAGAAGGACTGGCACTACTCTGCAATCTGAATTCTGTAAGACATATTTTCCCAACTTAGGTGAAGCATAATCCTTTCCTACTATGCACCAGCTCAGTCTCTAAAGTTGGAGAATAGATTAGTTGCATAGTTTAGCTTGGTTCTCATAGAGAACAGGTTCAGTTCCAGATCCAAAAGCTTCCTTGGGTTGGACTCCCAGGCACCCTGGCTTCTCAGGGCTTCCATGCTAGGTTGACGGGCTATACCGCTCTGCCGGCAATCTTGGTTCCATTGTTATGGCTCACATTTCCAGTCCTGTGGGGATCACCTCCAGTATCAGAAACTTAGGATGAACAACACAAAACCAACACCTCCAGGCCCATTTCTTATAGGAGATGGTAAAGAAAGGAGAACAGGGAGGATGACTCTTCGTCCCTCACTGGTTCAGTTCTTGACATCCATTCTCAGTGCAGCAGCAGATGAGTCCCAAAAAGAGGGAAGTTGAAAACATGGCATAAAAAGGGTATGACCCCCCCCAGCCCCCAAAAGGAGCAGATGACTCAGTCTTGCCCATTTTAAAGCCTCAGGCTGTCAATCAAAGGAGGCTACTTCCCAACTGCATGGTAGGGGACGGATGCAGCAGGCTCCATGTTAGGCAAACTGAGAAAAAATTCCCACAAGGGAATTTCACATTTAGAATTGGGAATGCCCAGGGAAGCACAGGTTGCTGAGAAGTGTGTGTGTGTTCATCCTTCCTTGCCTAAGAAGACCATGCCATCAGAGAAATAATGACATGACTTGCACTTGACTTTGTTTTGAGTGAGGGAAGGCTGTGCAGGTCACCTGCTTCACTTCTCCTCCAGAGCCATCTGAATCCAGTGACCAGATATTCATCATGATGACTGGAGATGACCCAGGATGAGACAATTGGGGTTAAGTGACTTGCCCAAGGTCATATAGCTATCGAGTGTCAAGTGTCTGAGGTGAGATTTGAACTTGGATCTTCCTGACTCCTGCACTGGTGCTCTATCTACTACTATCTCCACCTAGCTACCCCTTACTGAAAAGTAATTCATCCACAAGTATACATTAAGCATCTACAAAAATATTATAATAGTAACAATAGCATTTAAAGAGAAGGAGCTTTGGTATGGTGGGTAGGTAGTTAGTCTCAGAACCAGGAAGACCCATCTTCAAATTCTACCTTGGACAAACTGGTCATGTGACCCTCAGCAATCACTGGACTTTTGGTGCCTTTGGAGACTCTGAGAATCTAAATGGCCGAGCAGGTGCTGCTGACTTAAGGTGGAGGGGAATTTCCACAGTTGGGAGTTTCCCCTTTCAATGAAATAATAACTCAAGTTCCTTTCTCTAATATTAGCGATAGTACTTTAAGGTTTGCAAAGGGCTTTACAAATATTATCTCATGTGTTCTTCACGACTCCCTAAGTTGTCGGTGAATATGTAACACAGACAGGGATAACAGAAGGGATAATCACAATTAAACAAACAAACATATTCTCCCCACTTGTGAAAGCCATAATCATCCCCCCACTTTGCACCACCTTTGTCTCTGGGGACTCTGGGGAGAGGAAGGGGATTAGGTTCATAGGTTTAGCTCAATTTCCACAGAACACTGCACTAACTGCTATTATAATCTCCATTTTGCAGATGAAGAAACTGGGGCCCATAGCTAGTTAAGTATTTGTAGCAGTATCTGAATGCCTGTCCTGACTCTAAGCCTGTGCTCTATCCATTGTGTTAATTTTTTTGTTGCTGTTGTTAAGTTGTTTTTGAGTCTTGTAAGATTTTTCATGACCCATTTTGGGTTTTCTTGACAAAGATACTAGTTTGCCGTTTCCTTTTCTGTTCATTTTACAGATGAGAAAACTGAAGCAAACAGGGTTAAGTGATTTGCCCAGGGTCACACAGCTATTAAGTTTCTGAAGCTGGATTTGTTTCTTGGCTCCAGGTCCAGCACCATACCTACTGTGCCATCTGGCTGCCCCCAATGCTAACTTATCTCTCTCCAAATAAAGATATTATTTTGGAAGAAGAGGAGGGAAATACATGTTAGCAGCTGGAGGGGAATTGGGAAAGGTCACATGTACGAGGAGGGAGTCGTTTGATTTGGATTTAAAAGGAATCAAGAGATCCTAAAATGTAGCAGCTTTTTTGTTGCAATACATTCCTGAAAGCCCTGTGCCTATATACAGCTTCATGGAGAAGATTCTAATTTCCTATAAAAATATGATTTCTGGGTTTTGGATTCCTGAACAAGGATTTAGGAAAAAAACAAGTAACAGTTAAGACCAACATGTCGTAGAGACAACCATTCTATGCCTACCCTTATTTCAAGGCGCAAAACTATGTTCCATGTTCTACAAAGTAGGTGTAAACATCTTCTCATTGATTAATCAGGGAATCCTCCATGATAGACTATAAAGTGTATACAACAAACACAAACAGTTCTCAGGGGTTCCCACCTATTGGGAAAATGGTTTAACTAGTTATAGTACTTGAACGTACTGAAATATTAGTGCTCCGTAAGAAATGAGGAAATGGACAATTTCAGAGCCCATTGGGAAGATTTCTGTGAAATGAGGCAGAGCAAAGTGGGCAGAACCAGAACAATTTTTATAATAACAACCACATTATAAAGAAAAACAGCCTTGAAACACTTTAGAACTCTGGTAAAATCAAGGACAAACCTTTCAGAAAGCCAAAGAAAAAGATGCTATCCATCTATTGCTACAGTAATGATGGATTTTAAATAAAGAGTTGTTTCAGCAACGAACGTTAAATGGACATTGAGACATATTCCCAAGTCTAAGGATGTGTTTTGTTGGCCTCCACATGTTTATGAGGTCTTCTTTTCTCTTTTTTTTTTATAGTTTGTGGGGTGCACAAAAGGGAGAGAAAATGCTTGTTAATTGGGAAAAAATATATAATTAAATTGGGGGGTAGGGGAAATCAGAAAAAGAGAAATCCAACCTTTTCAGTTGCATTTAAATCCAGCCTTTCCCAGTCCTCCTTAAACCTAGAGCCTTTCCTGTAACACAATCCTGATTCATCTTGTTATTTAGAAGTAGTGGTGTACATGTTGTCTCCTGTGTTACACTGGAAGTTCCCTGAGGGCAGGCCCGTCTTTTGTCTTTGTACGGTGGCACACAGCAAAAGGCAAATGACATAGGCGCTTAATAAATGCAGTTTACTGATGGATTTCCTTTATAAAACTAACGTATTTCCTATAAGGTTCATTACAGCTTTATTGAGAAAATAGAAGTATATGTATAAAATTTAAATATAATGTATAATATACAAAAGATATAAAACACATGTGCATGTATGTACACACATATACCTACACATACATGCACATACAAACACATATATACGTACACCCAAATACATGCATGCATGCATACGCATATAAATATATAACTACACACAAAATACATCTACATGTGCACACATACAATAAATACATGTGTACACATAAGCACATACACATATATACGCCTACATATACACATACGTGTACATAAACGCATGTACACACATATACAAGTACACATATATGCATACACATGTACACGCATACACATAAATACATATGTACATACACACATATATGTAAAATCATCGGTGAGGACGGAGCGCAGGCCGGCGCGGGGGACACTTTGGGGCTGGGGCGTGGTCCCCGGCGCTCACGAGGCTCCCACGGGCCCGGAGGGGCGGCGCCGTCGGGTCCTGCCCCATCCGCGAGTGGGCGGAGGCGCGTCTCTTCCGGGCTGGCTCCCGTAGCCCCGCCCCGTCACGTGAGCGCCGCGCGTGACGTAGGAGGAAGAAGACGCCATTAGAGGCAGTCGGAGTGGGAGCGCTCTTCCCCCGGGCCCCTGACGTGGAGCGCGGTCCCTCCTCGGATCCGGGCTCGGCGCTCGAGGTCCTGCCCGCCGGGTGGGGGCCGGGAGGCCGGCGTCGTCGCTGTCATCGTCGTTGTCGCTGTCGGCGGCGGGGCCGGGCCTGAGCCCACGGGCGGCGGCGGCGGGGGGGCCGGGCCTCGGATGTGAAGGCGCCGCCGGGGCTGCGCTGCGCTGGGCTGGGAGCTCGGCTCGGAGAGGAAGCGGCGGGCGGGCAGGATGGCGGCGGCGGCGGCCGGAGGCGGCGGCGGCGGCGGGGCCGGGGCGAGCGGCGGCCGAGCCTACTCGTTCAAGGTGGTGCTGCTGGGCGAGGGCTGCGTGGGGAAGACGTCGCTGGTGCTGCGCTACTGCGAGAACAAGTTCAACGACAAGCACATCACCACCCTGCAGGTGCGCGCCGGGCCGGGGAGGCGGGGTGGGGGCCGCGCCCGACGCAGGCCGCCCTGTCACCTTGGGGCGCCGGAGGGGCGGGGGCCCTCCTGGGTCGTGCTGCTCGGTGGTCACCCAGCGTCCAGGGAGGGTCCCCCAGATCCACCCAAGCTGCACCGAGACTTTGGGGATGCTCAGCATTAAGCGCTTACTGGTGCCTGCTGGATAAAGCATTTATTAAGCCTCCACTGTGGGCCAGCTAGATAGGGGCTTTCCTTGTGACATAGAAATAAAGCCTTTATTAAGTGCTGACCATGTGCTCGAGAGATAAAGCCCTTACTATGTGCCAGCCAGATAGATTAAACCTTAGGGGCTTTCCTTGTGGCATACAGATAAAGCCTTCATTAAGCACTGACTATGTGCCCGATAGATGAAACCTTTATTAAGCGACGACTGTGAGATGAAGTCTTTATTATGTTCCAGATAAACGCATTATTAAGCTTAAGCGTGTGGCAAATAAGGAGAGCATTTTTAAGCACCTGCTGTGTGCCAGGCACTATGGAGATACAGAGAGAGGCAAAGGCCGGCCTGGCCAGCCCCTGCCCTCGGTGAGCACACATTCTGATGGGAAAAACACACGCGGTCAGCCAGGAATTGACAGCGTCTCGTGTTTAGAGGAGTTGCCGTGGTTTGGGCTTCTGAAATCAGGAACTTGGGTTAGGTCTTTCCTGTATGAAGCTGACAACTAACTTCATAGCCCGGTGATGACTAAGTATTTATGCAAGTTCCATTTTGTTCCTCCTGTCCTTGAATTCTATTCTGATCGGCACAACTGGACTCTGGAAAGTTTTTGAAATGACTGAGTAGGTTATAGGTAGTTTCATTTGTTGCCTGTGTCTGCCCTTTGACTCCTACGGCTCTTCTTTGTGAAGTTAGCCAACCGATAGAAACTTAATACAGTTGCACCCTAAAATTAAGAAACACAGCACTGTAACTTTTTTATGTGTTCTTCTGGAATTACTTTATATGGTTAAAGTGTACTTCACTGAATTACAATGTAAACATTGATACAGAAGTGGAGGTAAGAGTGTATAGTTCTCCTTCTGTCTCCTAGGAAGGCTTGGTGTAGACCTTTGTCAAGTAACTTGTGTAACTTACTTAACCTTCCTGGGCCTCAGTTTCTTCGTCTGTAAAATGAAGGACTTGGATTAGATGTTTTCAGATATCTACAAAGTGTTGATCCTGTGAAAAATAGTCAAATAACAGAATAATATAAAAGCAAATAGAACTTAGAGCTGGAAGATAAATTTTTTCAGTCATTCAGACTTTTATCAACTCATCAAATTTTCATGCCCAAATGGGGATCTAATTTTAGAATAAAATGAGAAACTATGTAAAGTGATTTGTAAACTTCAGAGTATTATAGAAAATGCTAGATATTATTGCTTTGGTAATTGCATACCTGATGTTTGAATATATGTGTATGTATCTGTGCATTTTAGTGCTTTTTAGATACAGTCCCAATTATTTTTCCATTGGTGGTGATTGGTGCTTATTTAAAAATTCAGAAATCTCCAGTGTACAATAAAACTTGAAATACTCTGAATTCTCATAGGTAGAGGCTCTTTTATGACACTTGGACCAAAAGAGAAGTGGGCTAAAGTGAATTTTTGGTAGCTGTATATTTTAAACATTTACTCCTGCAAGAGTGCCAATATATATTAAAGACATTCTAATATTAAACAATATAATAAATAGGAATCTTGTGCACAGGTCATTAAACTCAGTAAGATAAATAAGAATCAAAGCCTATAAAGTAAACATGTTTTGAATGACACTTAAACATACTTTCTTGCTGTTCTAATGTGAAAATAGAAGATAACAATTTTGAAGTTGCTAATGTATTTTGAATATTTGGCTTCCATCCTTGAACATAAAATAATGGCACTTTGATTTTAGCTGCCTCCACCATCCACTAAGCACTTACACCAGACTGGAGATAGGGATCATGTGTTTCTGTGTACCAAGTGACACCATTAGGCTATACACAGATTGAGAGAGAAATTAGAGCCTTCCAGTTTTAAACATAGGCTGTGTTTTAATTTTGGTGAAATTCTAATTGTAGAGTATCTTATTTCAGAATTCTGCAAACTACCTGTTGAACTTTGAGGCTTAGATCAGTGGAGATATCTATGTCTATATCTGTATCTATATCTATACCTATCCACACACGTATATACATATGTAACTTATATTTTTATTATTTAAAATATTTCATATATTTATATTATAGATACATATATGTGTATATATTTAGTATATTGGGACACTTTGATGTTGGGTGGTTTTGGTTTAGACTCCATATATCCCTGCCTCCCTCACCCTTTTTTCAGAGAGCAGCAGACTCTAAAGATGCCACTGTTTTTAATGGTAAAATTTGAGTGTTAGATTAAGTTACATGATATAGTGGAGCACAATATAGGGAAGTTCCAGCATAAAACACAGAAATGCCTAGCTCTTTTAAATGAGGTCATATAATAAGTTTAACTTCAGAATGACAAAAATTTTTATACCTTTAATTTACAAATGGAGAATGAATTTGATAGATTAGAAGAGAGCGCTAGATTAGGAGTCAGAAGACATGGGTTCTTAGTCTTGCCTTGGCATTGTATTGGTTGGCAGACAAGAAGAAGTTATTAAGCACCTTCTATATGCCAGGTACTCTTTTGTAAATACTTTTTACAAATATTATCTTGCATGATTCTTACAACAACTTGAAGGTAGGTGTTATTTTTACATCTGAGAAAACTAAGACTGACAGAGGTTACTTGACTTGACCAGACTTCAGCTAGATCCTGAGACTGGATTTGAACTTGGGCCTCCCTGACTCCATACATATTAAGATAAAATTTTTGAGTGCTAGTTTTCTCATTTGTAAAATTAGGATTCACTTAATCTCTCAGAGTTCTGGGCAACTCCTGATTAATAAAATTTGATGTTGATCTATGGAAGTGGATAGGATTTTCATACCAGGAGTTCCTAAAATACGGGAATCTGCGATTTAAACCCACTTTTTCCTCTTCCCTCTCTCTCTTTGCTGCCCTAAAGGACATTTTTTTTTATGCCCACTTTCAAAGTGAGTTGGTCTACATCCTCAGAGCAAGCCTACTAGTTAAGATCTAGAAATTGATTCTGCTGTTGGCCAGCTAGATTCAGGTCAATATAACCTGACTTTATTTGTACGATTGGTATTTTGAGCTGGGACAGCCAATTTGAAGTTGATGAGTTTTTAGAAATCTGAATACTACTTTACTACCTTTACAGATTAGGGCAAGTGTTGGATCACTAACAAGTATGATAGTACATATTTGCAGGTGCGAAAGCTTTCTTGCTAGGCATATTCACAGAGTTTACTTTGTTTTGCTCTCTCTATTCTCTTAGCTGTCCTTTGTGGCCCAGGATGGGAGAGACATATGTTGGATAGAGATGGGCTACAGCACACAGCCACCATTCTGCGGGTACCAGTGCAGCTCCTGGGTGATCTAGTCCATATCTTGTGACTTCTGTTCCTCAGCTTGTTGCATGACACCCCACCCCTCTCTTCAAAAGAGTAGAATTTATGCCCACAGAATATTGAAGAACTTGGGTAAAGGCCTCTCTCAGGTTGGACCAGTGCTTTGGAGGAATTATGGTATAACATGGATGAAATAGTCTAGGTTGAGAAAATGGGTTACAGCCTTTAGGAAAGACAATCCACATCCCCTGAGATCAAAAAACCTCACTGACATGGAAGATATAGATGACATGTTTATGTTTGTGCTTTATCAAGTAGAAAATTGGAGATATGAAAAGTTTGGATAATTTTAGGAGAACTTTTCATCTTGCTCAAAACAAGACTCAGCAATCATATAACTGAATTCTTGGTATAGGTAAATTTCTTTTCTAATGTTAGAGTGTTTGTTTAGTACTTTGAAAGGTGCTACAGCCCTTCAGAAATGACTTTGGTCTTTTGAAAAGGATTCGAAAATTTGCTTTGTTCCTAAACTTTAGAATCTGACTAGAAATTAAGCACAGTTAAGAAAGGATAAGAGCTGGCTTGATGTGACCATTGATCTTACTTGGTTTGCTGTAGACATTTCATTTTTATAAATTATCTGTCTAAATTCTTTGAGGCATGAGATAAATTATACTAGCAAAATGTTGGCAAGCATTTTAGCTATGAGTAAATCTACATAAAAATCTGTCTAACCAATAATATATTGGCTAGCAAGATAAAAATTTGTCAGAGTTGAAAAAACTATGCAGAAGTGAAGATATCTTAAAGATGAATCAGTTAGTGTAACAGACTTTCGTTAATTGCATACCCTCATATAGATCCTTAGGTATAAATTTTAAAACATCCTGTTTTGTATTCTAATTTTAACCTTTTAGTATTTTACTGTGACACTTTTAAAACAATATATGTCTGTGAACAAATCAAGTATTCATAAAATATAATAGATAGTATGGCTCCTTCTCCCCTACTGTCATTTATTCCTCCTGCTAGTGAGCTTCAAAGCTGTCCATTATTATTTCAAATAGAGGTTGAATAGTTAGCTGGAGGCAGCTGTGGCATGGTGGGTAGAATGCTAGGCTCAGAATCGGGAAAACTTGAGTTCAAATTTCACCTCAAACATTAGTCAGTGGGATTTTTTTGTTGATTTTTTTTTCATGCAATTTGGTAGATAAAGCTGAAATTAAGAGAATTGTACTGCTTCCCTCAAGGATTTTTACTAGATAAAGAGTCAGAAAATCTGAGTTCCAGCTGTTCTATGTTCACTACTAATCTTATGACCTGATTAGAAGTCATAGCCTCTGAACTCTAATTTCCTCATTTATAAAATAAATGGGTAATGCTTGTTTTTCCTCACAGAGTTCTTGTGAGGATCAAATAAGAAAATATGACTTGGTGAGGAAGAGAAATTATTTTATCAATCATCTATATCTGATATTAGTCAACTGAGTCTTTGAGGGCTGGTATTGTCTTTTGCTTCTTTTTCTATTTCCAGCATTTAGCACTGATTCAGTAAATGTTGATTGACTCCCTTCTATCCATATTCAAAACTTCTTTACCTACCAGTTCTTCTTTTACCTATCTCAGGAGACAATTTCCTTCTTATGTCTTCTTCCTTTCCAAGACAAACCAATTTACCTGTGCTCTTAATTGGATCTAAACGTTTTCCTTCTCGCATTCAATAATGATCTCCTCTTTTATTTTTAAAATATTTCCTTCTCTACCAGTTCGTTTATATCTTTGCCTGCAGTCATGTTCATGGCTTCCTGTGGTCAAAATAAAAACCAAATACCCTTCTTCCAAAGCAAATCCACTCTGCTAGGCCCCTTACTATTGTTTCATGTTACCCTTCCTTGCCAAATTTTTAGTAAGAGACTAATTTCACTTTTCTTAGCCTGTTGAAATCTGACCTCCTACCTTTAAGAGGCACCCATTTCTAAGAAATTACTTGTTGCCTCCTAGTTGCCAAAACACATTGACCTTTCCCTAGGTTAATTACCAAATACGCAAACCCTTTCCTAGTCCTCACTCTGAATTTTCTGCCTTGTTTGGCACTGACTACCTCCATCCCTTTTTAATCCTTTCTTTTCCTTTGGCTTTCATGAACCTCCTTGTTATTTTACTTTTGTGGCTAATCCTTTTTTGGCTTGTTTTCACTGGTTCTTCCTGCCTCCGTCTCTTCATTGGTTTTTCTTTGGTCCCATTCTTTCTATATTTTATCTTTCTTTTCACTTTTATCCACTTCCCCAGCATTAGTTACCACATTTGTACAAATGGCTCCCAAATCTCTATCTCTGTCCTTTAGTAATAACTTATTTATCTGGCAACTTAAACTATAAAAATTGTTCTCCTTACATTACCATAGCCAGGTCAATACAATAAATATTACCTGCCTTTTACAGCCAAGGAACCTGAAGTTCAAGAAGTAAAATGACTTGTCCAGGGTCATACAACTAGGAAGTCAGGGATAGGATTCTAATTATATCTTCCTATTCCAAATCCAGATCCTCTCCACTACACTTCGTATCTTTCTCAGGTGCTGAACTGTTTTTACCTGAGTGCCACCTCCAGAGTCTCAAACATGTAATTTCCAAAACTGAGCTGCTACCTAACATCATTTCTTTTGGTGGTATTCCTCATCTGTCTAGTGAACCAGACTAAATATCTTGAAGTTATCTTTGGTTATAGGGGGTGAAGGAAAATAAAAATATATTCAGCTTCCAAATTCTATTGACTTTTTTTTCTCTACAGTGTATCTAATCTGCCTTTTCCATTCCTCCTGCTACTATGTAACCTTGACCTTCATTCCATTTCATTTAAGAATATTGCTATTGTATTGCCTCCTGATGAACTGGTCTCTCTTCTAATAATTTACTATTACATTTTTCTCTGATAGTCACATGTATTTAACATTTAAAAAATGCATAGCTTCTTATATTTGTTCTTAATAATCTTAACTGATTCTTGTTGTTTACTAAATAAAGTCCAATCTGTTTAATTTGACTCTCTCTGTACAATCTGACTCTAATTTATTTTTCAGTTGTCCCTCTTACACATAATGTATGTATCTCCCAAACTGTGCTCTTTACTCTTTTCAAAACCCATTTTGCCTTTTCCTATCTCTGTGATGTTCCTGACCCCTAGCATGCATTCTTTGCAGCCTCTCTCTTTTGGAATCCTTCCTGTCCTTCATTGAAAGTAATCTCCCTCTCCTGGAATCTTCATATAGCCCTTTGTACGTGCATATTTTGTATTTGGTTTTATATAATTTATTTGTGTGACATTTTCCCAACTAGATTATAAATTCCTCAAGGGCAGGAACTGTGTCTCTAGCACACATAAATATTATTTGAAATACTTTGACCTACCTTGAAACCACTCTCATAAGATCATATCATGCTGCCATTTATTATCTCACTGTGCCCAGGAGGCAATTCTGGGCTCTCCAAAGCTATGTCAGTATAGCTCAAGCTTTGTAAGACGAGGTTAGAACTAACAGACCTGGACTATCCCACCTCAGTACCAGTGTGCTTTATTTGGAAGTGTAACTGATGCTAAAAAAGTGGTTCTGATTGGAAGAACTCTTATGTTGGTGATAGCACAATTTGAAAACACTTAGGGAGAAATTAAAGGAACCAGAAGACTTCTAGCACTTTGGGCAAATTTATATGGTGGCTATGTAGAAAGATGGCCAAATATTATACAGGTTGAGAAGGCATGAACTTAGGGTTAAGCAGTTCTGTTCCTTCTACATAATAGCCCTTTGAATACTTGAAGATAGGTATGATTCTCTACCTGCTCCCACACCTCCCTCCCTTTTGCAGGATTCCCAGGGGCCAGGGTAGGAGTTCCAGAGCTATGGAATAGGAGAAAAGAAGGAAAAGAGATATTTTATACAAAACATGTTTTCCAGTATAAGAAATTTTACCTACAAAAATCACGATTGAGAAAACAGACAAAAAGAATTATGCAGTTTATTTTACTTTTTGAATTTATATTCATGTGCTTTGTTTTTATAATACAAACATTTATACACACACACCCCCACTCCTTCAGAGATCTCTTATATAACAAAGTAAACAATTAAGCTAAGTTAACAATGCAGTGACATTGTCTAAAAGTGCATGCAGCATTCATACCTGTGGTATTTGCCCAAACCTCTTTTTAAATTTTTTTAAATTAAGAGAAGTTTGTTTTCTCTCTCTCCCCCCCCAGTACCCCATTGAAAGAAAACAGAGAAAAGTAAAACAAATTCCTTGTAACAAATACCATAGACAAGCAAAACAAATAAATCTATCATTGTCTATACACATGTCCCATTCTATACCTCTCTGTCTGCCAGCTCTCTTGTCAGGAGGGTGGGTAGTATGTTTCATTAGTGATCACTTTGGAATCACTGTATTGATCATAATTCTTAGAACTTTCATAGTTCTTTACAGTATTGTCATTGTATGAATAGTTCTTCTGGTTTATTTCATTTTTCATCAGTCTTTTAAAGTCTTCAAGACTGTTGTTATACTATTGATGTTATGGTATGGATTGTTCTTAAACATATTTAATTTAATGATTTATAAATAACCCATAACTTTATTTTTTTATAGTATAATAGTATTCCATTACATTCATATACTTAATCATTTTTCAAAACATTTTTAGCATAGTGTTCATTGTACTCTCGACCCTTGAAATCAGGTAAATGTATCTTAATGAAAGGATAACTATAAGGTTCTTTTATAGTGAATTTCATTAGTACATGTAAAATAATTTTACTTCATGGGTTATGTTAACCAAGTTATTTTCAGGAACACATCTTGGTCCTGAGATAAATGGAGACATACTTTTATTATGGGGTATTCATCAGTCATTTCTCAAGCATTTAGTATTTCAGGGTATTGTTACACCTGCAGCACATGTTTGGAGATCAAAGCAGTGTCTTCACACATTATAGTTTGTTGTTCAGTCGTTTCAGTTATGTCCAATTGTTTGTGACCCCCTTTGGAGTTTTCTGAGCAAAGATACTGAAGTGGTTTACAGTTTCCTTCTCCAGCTCATTTTACAGATGAGAAAACTGAGTCAAACAGAGTTAAATGCCCAGGGTCACATAGCTAGATCAGGCCAGATTTGAATTCAGGTCTTCTTGACTCTAGGCTTGGTACCTAGCTGCCCAACACATTATACACAGAGTGTTTATATGATATGATGTCTTACTCCCTCTACCAGACTTTAATCTTGAAAATAAGGAAAATATGTTAATTAAACTTTCATTCTCCTTGGCAGTGAGCTCTGCAAATAATAAGCCTTTAATGCATAGTTTGGTTTATTGTGTTTTCTGTTTTTGCTAAAATGTGATCAATTCAGAAGTCTATAATAGATCAGTGAGAGGTAGAAATACCAAAGCAACAAAATGCAGGTCAAAGTCCCATCATTTTGTTACTAGGACAAGTCATTTAAACTCTTTGTACTTCCATTTCCTTTACCTGTAAATTCTTCGCTAAAATTCATTGAAATATACTATTGACTCAGAGGAGATCAGAACTAAGAAGGCGACCTGTACAACCTATATTTGAATCTCCTCTACCACATACTTAGTAAATGGTTTTAGCATCTATATTGGAAGAACTCTAAGGGAGCCCACTGCCTCTGAAAATAACCAACTTTTAGATAGTCTTCTGAAGCCTCTTCTTTGAAATTCTGTGAAAGAGGGTGAAAAAAAGGCCATTGTCTGTGTTTGTCCTTATTTTTCATGCTTTTCTTGCATCTCTCTCATTTCTCTTCCCAGTTTTTCCTCCACCTGTCTAACTTGATTTTCAGAATCCTTTTTGAGCTCTTCTATGGCCTGAGCCCATTGGATATCTATTTCAGATGTTTGGGATA
>CM053770.1:201934824-201974019 GCA_028658325.1 Potorous gilbertii
CCCCCCCCCCCCCCCCCCCCCCCCCCCCCCCCCAACTGACTGTCCACAAGCCCTGGATACCTGAAACTCAGGTATTCAGGGGGAGAGGCATTATGGAAGAGAAATTTTATTTAGAAAATCCAATATTCCCCATATTTTTATTACGAAAAGTCTTCACAATCTCATCTCACTTAAGGTCTTTACGTAGATTAGAGGAAATAAGGCTGAGTCTGTACTGGCAAATTGACTTACTTTAGAAATAAAGACTACATTTAAACATTTTAGATTCTCCTTACTCTATTATTTCCATTCTCCTCCTATGGAGTGTCTTAGGTTAAAACAGTTGTATTTTAACAGTTGAGCTTTTGAGCCTATATAATCAGAAGAACTTTCATGATAACAAATCTTTTGTCTAATGTAGGACACAGCGGGCCAAGAGAGGTTCCATGCACTGGGTCCAATTTACTACAGAGATTCAAATGGAGCTATTTTAGTTTATGACATTACAGATGAAGATTCCTTTCAGAAGGTATTGTTTATCTTTTTGCTGATAGATTGTATTTAATATTTTGTAGTCATAACAAAATTGTTTTGTGAGACAATTGAGTTAAACTCTTTTAAGAAAGTGGTTGTTTTTTGTTTTTCTTGTCTCTGTGACCTGATATAATGCTTTGTGCATAATACATGCTTAATGTTTCTTGAATGAATTACTGTTCATTAAATATAGGGTAAAGATATGTAGTCAAATAACTGGTGACTAAAGTGTTTTGAAATAGGGTAAGGTGTTTATGTGTATACATATGTATGTACATATTTATAGGAGTCTGTTAAGATATCTGTTAGTTTTTCATGTATTAGGAAAAGGATCACCATGGTCATTTAAATAAAATTACAGGATAAAAATTTGTAACCTTAATGAGCTTCTATTAACCCATTTCCTAAAGCAGTGTTGTCATACTCAAATAGAAATAGAATCTTGTGGGCCAGTTATTTAGAAACCACAAATTAACATTAACTTTGTGTTGTATTTTTGTTTATTTTATTCAACACTTTCCAAGTGCATTTTAATCTGGTTCCTGCAACACCTCCTGTTTGACACTTGGTCAAAGCACCCAATAATTTAGTAGTTTGACCAAGAATTACCGTCAGAAATCTAGCCTGGGCCAGATACCATTTCCCACCAGCTACACTCCTTGAATTCCACATGTTCCAGGAAACTCGTTATCCAGGTGATTTTATCAGCTTTGGTATACTTACACCTCATCAGTATCTTCAGTAACCTCAGCCCTTCTGATTGGAGGGCAGAGCAGAATCTCTTTCCAAAGCCTCATTTAAAGAGGACTCCCAGCTTAACAATTTCTCATTAACTCCTTGGATTTGACTCTACCATCATCGTACCCCTGTAGTACCTTCTGTTCCTGTCCCTGGCACAAGAACGCCCCCTTCCCCCATCCTTATCACCTTTCTTTTGTGTGTTGTCTTCTCCCATTAGATTGCTTGAGGGTAAGGACTGTTTTATTTGTATCCAGTGCTTTGTACAATGCCTGGTAGTAGCAGTTACTTAATAGATGTCTGTTGAATTGAAGGTAAAATGTTGACAGGTAAAGAAAGGAAGTTTAAAAATTGGAATTGGTGTTCAGGAAATCAGTAGAGGTAAAGTTGTAGTGGGTAGAAAGAACAGCATGTTTGGGTCCTTTGTCCTTCTATTAAGTAGATGATGACTTTGTGTAAGAGTTTAGTGTAGGTCAACTATTTTTTAAAAAATCTTCCCTTTCTAATCCAGGTTACAAATGGTAGATCTCTTTATAAATGTTTTGAGGCCAGAAAGATTATAAATGGGTTGGCTCAAAACATTCTACTGGATTCTCTTTCCACTTAAGGAATTGTGAACAAATGAAATACCAGTATGCTTTTTCTTAAATTTCTACTTCCTTAATGAGGAATATGTAACCAAAGTGGGTAATTTTGTAGTTGAAAGCACTTTTTATCTTGAATTATAAGCTTTCTTTAGTGCTGAAATATTTAGCTGACTCTTATCTGCTGGCTATTCCTACTTCTAATTTTGGCTATTCTTGCTTTCTTGAAAGCAGTATAAAGACATGCAAATTAACCCTTGAGTGTTAATAGCTCATGGAAAAACTTTGCCCAGGAAGTGGAAAAATTTTAAGTGATAACCAGCCAGTAACTGTTAGAATTCATGTTGTCTTGGTGTAGTTGTTTTATGTCACTATCATTCTTCCTTGGCCTGTTAGGTGGGAGTAATTTAAGATGATATATAAAATGTGAGGGAACATGTGAAGGGGCAAAGAATAAAAGAAATAGGCAAGTATTTTGTCTGAGTAAAATTGATTTAAAGGGTGGGAAGGTCTTTTGGAGGTTAAGCAGTATATCGATAGTGGTTAGGAAGAAGGCAGTGAGTTAGTGAGGGGTTGTATAATTATGTAAATAAAGTAAAAAGAATCTTTTATCAGGTTGAAAAATGTAAATGCAGAGCTACTACATTTGTTAGAGTAGGACCCATGTGAGTTCTGTCATTTCATTTGAGAGGTTGAGGGGAGGTATAAGCATTGTGATAATACTATCAAATTCTCCTTGTGGGAAACAGAAAAAGGTTAAATGGCCCACAGGATAACAACCTATATGTTATTGGAACAAAGACAGACAAGACTGAGAAATGCAGGGCATAATTGCTGTTGAGCAAGTAGGGAAGGAAATATCCCTTTTTTCTTTGTAGATCAGAAATCCTTATAGAGGTTCTTCTGAGTGTGTTCTGTGGTCCTACAGCAAGAACTATTGGAAACTTGAACTGCTTTTTGGGGAGTACTGGAGACATAGTTGAAACTGTTTTTTAAAATTTTAATATATTTTGTAGGTTTTGGCTGAGCTCGAAATGTTTTGATTAGATTAGACCCCATTTTGACAAACTTCAAAGAAGTATTTTTATACTAATTGTATTGTAAAAGACTTCAGAATACTCATTGCAAATGAATCATTCTTTTTGATTCATGTAAATTATGATAAGTTTTGCTCATAGAGTTATAGGATATAGGAATGATTTGAGGGATTGTTTAGTTTCCTTTTCCTGAATCTTTTTTCTGTCAGAATTGTTTTTGCTTTCTGTGTATCTTGTTGCCTTTAAGAAAAATTTTTTTAAACCTTGAGGATGAGGTTTAATCATAACGAAAGAAACTTTGTATATAGTTTCAGAAGTTAAATTTTTTTAATAAGGTGTGACTTAAAAGAGTGAGAACTGAAGTTATTTAGTTAAGTAAATTATTTATAAAAACATACTGTGTTAATAACAAAACACTGCTTCAAGGTTTGCCCTGTATTTAAATACATACTTTTTGTATACACAGGTAAAAAATTGGGTGAAGGAATTACGGAAAATGTTGGGAAATGAAATCTGTTTATGTATAGTTGGTAAGTGTTGTTTACTTTAAAATTTTTTAACTTAGTCTATGTCCTTCGGATTTTGTGGAAGAAATACTTGCTTTTTAATGTTCCTAAAGTTATGTCAGAAAGGGAAGAAGTCTTTTAAAACAGCTCAACCTAGAATCAGAATTTCATTGTTGAAAGTTTTGAAATTATCTGGTATAAACTTTGTTTTAAAGATGAGAATGTTGAGTCATAGAGGGATTAAATGGCTTGACCTACGTCACTTTTAGCATTACCTTTTTATGAAAATTGACTTGAGTGAGTTAGCAAATGATTCATTTCAAATGTAATATTTCAAATGCCCTTCACCTTTGAAAAGATTACTCAAGATAACTTACTATCTTAATTAGGAAAAGCAACCTCATTTAAATAAATTTGCATTAATAAATAGTGTGAATCATTTTTTTAAATGGAAAAAGTTACTACTTTTTTACTGGTCTAAAGAGACAGCAGAATAGTAACATACAAAGAGTACTGAATCCGTAGACTACTAGGGTGTCATTTCTGGCCTGGTCAGTTTACTATTCTTATGACGTGAGAAAACCACTTAACCTTTTTCCAGCCATCTCACTTGTTAAAATAGTGAAGTTATTTCCCCTGACTGATTTACAGGGTTTTTGGATTGAAAGAGAAGGTGAGTAACATTTTGTAAATATAAGCCAGTATAAGCCACTAAATCGGTATAAATTGCTGTTATTTCATTGGTGAATCATTGTTACAGTGGATAAAAAGCCAGCCTTGGGTTTAAATCCTGTTTCTGACATATGCTGACTGTATGATTCTGGATAAGTCACTAACTTCTCAGTGCTCCAATTCTCTAAGATTGTAAATACCTAAGAGGTGCTGATCTCAGTTAGTAGAGTAATTTTCTCATTGGGAGTTATCTAAACCAACAAAAGCATAGATACAGTTCCAAAAAATTATTTCTTAGCTATTTTCTTCATTAGCAAATCAAAATTTTAGTTATAAGGAAACTTGGTACTCTTCTAGTCCAAACTTCTAAACAGTATTTAATATTGTTTTGGAGGCAGCTAGGTGGCACAGTGAAGAGAATTGCTGAGCTTGAAACCAGTAAGATGTGAGTTCAAATGTGACCTCATACACTTAGTAGCTGTGTGACCCTGGGCAAGTCACTTCATCTCTGCCTCAGTTTTCTCTTCTGTAAAATGGAAGTATAAAAACACCTACTTTCTGGAGTTGTTATGGGCATCAAATGAGAGACTTGGTAAAGGAATTAGCATGATGTTTGGCACATATTAGGTACTATGTAAATATTAGGTAGTAGTAGTAGTAGCATTTCCTTATGGCATTCCTTATAAGTGGGTATCTAGTTGTGATTTGAACATTTTCAGTAACAAACAATCCACTCTTGTGCAAAGCAGACCATTTTTCATCTGCTCTAATTGTTAGCAGGCTCTTCCTGTATAGTGAGCTGAAATCTGACCCTCTAATTTCCATTTGTTTTTCTGACTTAAGCCAAATGGAATGAATCTAATATTTTGTCCAAATAGACTTCGATATATATTGCATTCATGAACCTATCAACAAAGGTTCTCCCTCCTCTGATACAGATCACAACCTCTCCGTATCTTTTTATTCTATATCATTTTTATACATATCTTTCTGTAAATCTTTGTAGAGATCCTAGAGATCTTCCTCTGTATCTTTTACAGTTTTGTGCCTTTTCTAGTATATTCCGTGGACTGTCCATCCGTGACTATTTATGTTTTCTACATGACTAGTCTATATTTCATGTTTGTACATGCTTTGAGTAATGTATTTCTTGTGCTTGAGGTATTATTTGCAGTATGCTGTAGCCTGCTTACATGTAATCATTTATTCTTTTCTTTTTTGGCATGCCTACAATTTTGATTCTTTCAAGGTGGTATTATGTATTTTTCAACCATGTTGTTATGCTCAAAGAATAATGATGTTTTAAAAATGGACTTTTGTAGCAGAGAACAATTTAGGACCATTAAAAGAACTGCATAGTTTCTTAAATCTGATTTTTCTCCATTCTGGGCTCTATTAATTGTCCTTTTGTGTTACCTGCCCAAGAGGAAAGGTAGATTAGCTGTTTGTTTAACCAAATATTATAATAACATATATTTCACGCCCTACTCCATAGTCATTCAGAAAAGATTAGCCTTCCTATCTACTATAGTAGATTAAAATTATATTGTTTTTATTTATTTTGTTAAATATTTCCCAATTACATTGTCTATTCACTTCTGTTTTGTGGATAGTATTTTTATTAATCAAAGCATTACATTAACAGTGAAGCCATGTTATCTCAAACTTATTAATTTCATCCAAAAACTCTGGGTCTTACATGCTTAGCCAGGTATTGGCCACCTGTGGGCTTGTAGAATTGGCTTTAAAAATGCTATCACGACGCTTTATTTTTCCCAGTTACATTTCATCTTGTTAGTTTTGGCTAGTACCAGTCCTGTTGATTGATTCGAATTTTTATTTTTGTTATTCAGCTTATTTTAACTTATAGTCTTTGGTTATCTGGAGATATTTTTGTTCATATATCTTTAAGTTAATTTTGATATAAATCAAAGTAATAGAAATAGTATAAGAGACCCTTTACTTCTGTGGGTTTTTTTTTCTTTTTACGGGGGTCTGGGTATGAAACAGAAGCTAGTATTTAGATTTATTTACATGAAAAAATTAAAAATTATTTTGAAATGCTGACTGAAGACCTTAGTAATCCTAATAAAACTGACATAATGCATTAAAGTTTGCAGTATGCTTTGCAGTCATCCTGTTTGAGCCCTTGTGAGGTAGATGATACAGGTATAATCCTCTTTTATAGGTGAGGAAACCAAAGCTCAAAAATTGAGTAATTCATTCTTGTCATGCATCTACTAAATGTCAGAAGCAGGATATGAAGGGATATTTTGCTGCTTGCAAGTGTTATAACACTTTATCTTTACTGTGCCACACTGCTTCCAGGAATTAGGTATTTTGAAGTATTGTGATGGAGAAGCAACCTAGGTAATGTACATAGAAAGCTAGCATTGGAGCCCGAAGACATGAGTTCAAGTTTTGTTTCCTCTGATATATATTAGCTATATGATCCTGAGCATCTTCATTAACTTCTCAATACTCTAGACAACTCTCTGACACTATAATTTGCAGAAAAAGTGCCAGCCTATATTGGATTGAGGGACTTTCTTAAACCAGAGAAGTCACATATTTAGTTTTTATCCTTATTGTGATAGGATCCTACCTAATTTATAAAGGGGGAGAGAAGAGTAGAGTTGAATATGTTGGCATTGCTATCTTTCTACATTTATTTTAAAAAACATAGTTTGTCAGATTCATGACTCATTATGAGATAAGTAATTAGAGTCAATAGTTAAGAACAAGAAAAGTTATCCAGTGTCCATTGGTCCTATGTCAGTCATTTGAGATTAGCTAGTGAATTGAAATTAGCAGTGAAAGTAAGGGAACACATTTTCAGAAGTATAATTTAGTTATAGGAAGAGGGTATTTGCTAAACACATATGTGGGATTAGAGGTTCAGTATTGGCATTAGGTACGTTAGTTAGCACAGGCACGATGGATTGAGGTGGGAGAAAGACTAGCTTTCAAAAACCCCAAACTTAGTTACCTGTTTTTCACCCTGCCCTGACCAAGGAAGAATGAGGTGATCCAAGTTCTGAAACCCAAAAGAAGATGATAGTTTTGGGGGATTTTTCAACGCCACAGCCAGTGGATCAAGCATAAAATAAACTCAGAAAGTGGGGAGGGGGGATGACATGTAAAATGGAACTATTTGCCAAGATCCCAGAGCCCATAATCAAGTACTGGGGGAATGATTCCCAAGGGTTAAGACAGTAGATAGGCCAGCCAAAATCATAGCATGATCTATAAATGAACTAATATCAAAGTCAAACTTAGCAGATAAGGCAGGGCCAAAGGAGAACTAAAAAATATTGGCCTAGTTCCTTGAGGCTAATGTTTAATAAAAGGTTTAAATGCTGTGAACCTTGAAGCATGATAAACCGTTTACCCTTTTGGATGGTTTTTGTCTGTCTTCTGTCCCAGTTGTATGCCTGGTCTTGCAATGCTTTGTAAACAACAAAGATGATATGATACTCTGAGGGAACAGAAGAAGAATTTTAGCTTCAGGCTTCCTAGGGTTTAAGGAACCAAGGAAAATGAAGATAAGTAGTGGTCCTAAGAACTTAGTAGATTGTGCTAGCCAGAGGGATTCTGGACCGGTTTCAACAAAGTGAAGTGTGTTCATGAGGGAGAGGCTACAGAAATGCCTCTGAGAGACCCTGGCATTTATAACACCAAAAGTTCAACTGTAGGATGGATAGAAAGGCCTAGGAGAAGTCCTGTTAGCTTAAAGAGAATTGATGAGATTTTGAAGTTCTTTACATTTGATAGTAGAAAATTATTTTACTGTAACTTTAAGCAGTTGAAAATTTTATGAACATAGTACTACCTGTATTTGTGATCTCATGTCATAAAATAATATCATGTAGAAATTGTAAGAAAATTTCCCTTTCAAATGGACTATCTTTTTTAGTTGGTTATAGGCCTGTAGAAGTTTTACTGTTAACTCTAATCATTGTATATTCTGATATTTTCTTCTTTTGTCAGAATTTTTCACTTACAATGTCAGCTAAGAACCAAAAAGTTTGTAATCTGTACTATTAAAAAATTGTGAGGTAGTTCTTGTGGGCTTTTGGTGAAAATGGGCCATTACTAAGAGTTCGTATTTAATTTTTTTCCCAACCAGGTAATAAGATAGACTTGGAAAAAGAAAGGCATGTTTCAGTTCAAGAAGCAGAAACGTAAGTTGTGATTTCTTCCTTAAAATACAACTGTGAATTCTCCCTCCCCCCGCCCAAGTCTTTAAAGAGTTTCCTTTAATAAGTCCTATCCTAGCTTGTTGTAGTGTAGTGTCTGCAGCTACAGTGTATTCCAGAGCTCTTCTTTTTTCTCTCTATATTCTGAATAGGTGGTCCCTCATCAGGGTCCTGTAGCTTCAACTTTCATTTTTATGCAGATGTTTCTAGAATCTATGTGTTTGAAGCCCTTGTCTCTTTCCTAAGTTTTAGCCCTATAACCAGTTGCCTGTTGGTCATTTTAAAATAAATAGCCTGCAGTTATCTCAGGCTTAGTATGTCCAAAACAGAACTCGTTTCCCTCCCTCCCCTTCTAAATTTCTCAGTTTCTGTCAAGGACACCACCTTTCTTCAGGTCACCCAGGTTCACAGCCTCCTTGTTATCCTCAACTCCTCACCCCCACCCCAAATCCAGTTGTTTGTCATATCTTTTCATTGCTTAGCATCTCTCATATATGTCCCCTTTCCTTCCACTTGCCAAGTCATCACCCTTATTCAGTCTTACATTACCTCTTTCAGTGATCTCTTAATTGATCTCCTTGCCTCTAGTCTCTGCTGAAATTCATTTTCTACATAGCAGCCAAAATGGTTTTTTCAAAAGTTCAAGTATGACTTGGTTACCATCTTATTTAAACTCCAGTGGCTACTAGTTACCTTTAGAATCAAATAGAAACTTCTGCTTTTTATCATTTTAGACCTCTCCAAAAGTGGTCTTCAGCCTACCTTTCCAGCCAGATTACACAGTATTCTTTCAGCCAAATTAGACTTCTTATCTTAACTCACAGCCAACCTTTGTACTACCTGGTCCCTCATTAGTAGAATGCTCTTTTGGAATTATATTTTCATTTAAGATTCAATTAAAGTATCACTTCTAATGGGAGGCTTTTCTTGCCTCCTCCTCTTCCTCCTTCCTCACTCTTCCCCTCGCCCCCACTTCCTACCCAGTTTCCTTGTGTTTGTGTTGTCTGTGTTTATACATATATCTTTGCACATGAATGCTGTTATGTTGGCTTCTTGTGGGGAAAGAGTAAATTACTTTTGCCTTTATATCCTCAGTGTTCCTCACAGTGCCTGCCACTTAATAGGCCCTTATTAAGTGCTTGATTGGAGCCATTGCTTGGTTGATAAATGGTCAAATGGTATGAATAGACATTTTTCAGAGGAAGAAATCTAAGCTATCTATAGCCTTATGAGAAAGGGTTCTAAATAATCAGAGAAATGCAAATTAAAACAGGTATGAGGTGGTGATTAAGTTGGCAAAATAAGGAAATGACATACTGGAGGGGCTGTAGGAAAACAGCTACATTAATGTACCATTAGTGGAGTTGTGAAATGGTTCAGCCATTCTGGAAACTAGTATGGAACTTTTCCCAAAAAACTTTTAAACTGTGTTTACCTTTTGACCCAGTGAAAGAAGAAAGGACCCATATGCAGAAAAAATATTTATAACAGCTCTTTTTGTGGTGGCAAAGAGTTGGAAAATAAGGGGATGCCCATCAGTTGGAAGTGGCTAGATAAGTTACAGTATATGCATATAGTGGAATACCACTGTGCCTTAAGAAATAATGAATGGTTTCAGAAAAACCTGGGAAGACTTGTATGATGCAGAGTGAAGTGAGCAGAACCAGGAGAACAGATTATACAATAACAACAACGTTGTAAAGACAATCAACTCTGAGAGACTCAGGAACTTTGATCAGCATAATAACCTACCTCAGTTCCCAAGGGCTTGGGATAAAATATGCTGTCTGCTTTGAGATAGAGAAGTGACTCAGTACAAATTAAAACTCATGTTCTTTTCTTCCCTTTCCCTTTGCCCCTTCCCTCTTTTTTCTTTTCATTTTCCCCCAGCCCCCTTCCCTTCTTTTTCCTTCCTTCCTTTTCCTCCCAGCCCACTTTCCTACTTCCCTTCTGTCCACTCTTTTCTTCCTTCTTTCCTTTCTTTCCCCATTCCTTTCTTCCTCTTTCTTTCTTGGATATGGCTAATGTGGGAATCTGTTTACTATGACTGCAGATTTATATTAGCCTTTGTTTTTCTTGCCTTCTTAATGGATTTGGGATGGAGGGGCCAGGGGAGACGTGTAACTGAAAATAAAATATTTTTTAAAAGTAAGTTAAAAAAATTGAATGATTGATTGGAATTGACCTATGCCTGTGCACCGACACTCAGGCTTTGTCAGGTTCTCAGAAACCTGAAAGCCCACAAAATGGGCTTAGTGATGGCTAATTTTGGAGGGGTTTATCATACCCAAGTGGCTTCAGCATACTGAATTTTCTGGCTGTAGGAAATCTTTAAGACCACCTAAGGCATAGAGTGTTGTGCATCAGGTGGAAAATGCTTACACTAGCAATGCACATTCTTGAAATAATGAAATGAAGTATTTGGGCAACACTTGTTCCTTTATCCACTTAGTGTGCAAACGTTTATTATATCTTGGTCTATTATTTATGTAATTCTTGATTTCATCTCTGTGGATATTCACTCTAATGGAATAGATTATATGCCTTCTCATCATATGTGATTATTGAGAATCTAATTTACTTCTACTTCAAAAAAAGAATACAAGATGATGTAAACTGATAATGATTGGCAATAAATGAATGAAAAAGCATTAAGTTTACTATATGTTAAGTTCTGGGGACACAAATAGAGAAAATGAGGCAGTCCTTGCTTCTCCAGGAGCTCAGTCTCTTCTGAAGAAATAACACCTAAAACATTTAGCTGAAAGATGTGTGGCAAGGCCCAGAAGACCTAAGGATACAGAAGGAGGATGGAAGGCAAGGCTTCTGCTTTTTTAGCTCCTTATGAGAGTAAATCAGGTAGCTGGATATTTGCCTGTTTGGAAAAGCAAATTCCTTCTGGGATTGCAAATTTAGAGTCCAGTGATTTATTCCAAGACTGCTAAAGTTTGTAAGTGTTGAATGTAATTTGGCAGTTAGAGTCCAAGATAGTGACTAAAGTATCAGTCAATCAGTAAACATTTATTAAGTGCCTACTATGTGCCAGACACTGTGCTTCATGCTGGGTATAAGAAAAGAGGTAAAAGACGGATCTTGCCTTCAAAAAACTTACAATCTAATGAAGGAGACAACATGCAAATAAATATATACAAAGCAGGCTATATACAGGATAAATAAGAAATAGTTAACGGAAGGAAAGTACTACAATTAAGAGAAGTTGAAAAAGATTTCCTGCAGAAGTTGGGATTTTAGTTGGGACTTGAAGGAAGCCAGGGAGACTTCCTACAGAAGTTGGGATTTTAGTTGGGACTTGAAGGAAGCCAGGGAGGCTACTAGGAGGGGATGAGAAAGGAAGAGAATTTTAGGCCTGGGGCACAGTCAAAGAAAATGTCCAAAGTTGAGAGGTAGAGTGTCTTGTTTGTGGGACAACCAGGAGGCCAGTGTCATGGATTGAAGAATACATGCCAGGATGTTCTGGTGTGAGAAAAATGGAAAGGTAGGATGGGATTAAGTTTTAAAAGGCTTTAGATGCCAAACAGCATTCTGTATTTGATCCTGAATGCAATGAGGTTGAGTAGGAGGGAGATGACAAGGTCAGATCTGCAATGTTTTAGGAAAATCACTTTAGTGGCTGAATGGAAGATGGCAGAATGAGTAAAGACTTGAGGAAGGCAGACCCACCAACATATTACTGCACTAATCCTGGCATGAAAAGAGGGCTTACACTAGAGTGTTGCAATGTCAAAGGAGAGAAGAGGGCATATCGGAGAGATGTTGCATAAGTAAAGTCAACAGGTCTTAGCGACAGCTTGGATAATGGAGACATGTTGAAGATGACTCCACAAGATTGTCAGCCTGAGTGATTTTGTGTGTGTGTGTGTGTGTGTGTGTGTGTGTGTGTGTGTAAAGATAATGAGTTGTGTTTTGGACATAATGAGTTTAAAGTGTCTGTTAGACATCCAGTTTGAGATGTCTGAAAGGCAGTTGGTGATGCAGTAAGCAATGTGGGAAGTCAACAGAGTCTGGGGCAGGTTAGGTAATTATTAGCTTTGTTGTTCAGTCATTTTTTTTTTGTCCTCTTTCACTTTTCATAACCCAATTTGGCTTTTCTTGGCAAAAATACTGGAGTGGTTTGCCATTTCCTTCTCCAGGTCATTTTACAGATGAGAAAACTGAGGCAAACAGGATTAAGTGAATTGCCCAGGGTCACACAGCTAGTATCTGAGCCCATATTCAGCCTCAGGAAGATGAGTCTTCCTGTTTCCAGACCTCATCCTCTATCCACTGCACCACCTAGCCATCTCTAGGTTTTAGTAAGAGCCAATAGATGCACAAAATAGGAGAGGAAAGATTTAGTATGAAGGAGAGATTGTTGCCTATGAGACAGGCATTCCAGAGGACACAGTGGAAGGTTTGGGTAGAGTTAGATTGAAATTTTGACATGGGAGAGTTGAAGGGGATAGGAATGAGGAATCAGGTGCTGGATGAATGGGGAATATGGTTCAGTTGATCATCTACAGCAGTTCAGAGACACTGCAATGTGAAGGATATGACCAAGTATTATTTTAATCCTCTTGTCCAGTCCAGCCCAAGACAGCTTTACACCCACTAAAGTGGAAAGGAAAAGGCTTAGGTAGTTAGTTACAGCTTAACTATATTATTTGCAGGTGGGAGGATGTAAGAACATTGGTTAAAATGCGTTCACATTTGTCAACCATTGAGTCTTAGATCTAATAAGCCTTACTGCTTTCCCACCCCTATGTTTGTGTTTATCTTTTTTACCATCACTTCATATGTTTCTGAATTTCCTGTTAGTGAAAATGACATTTTTGTATCTGAATACTTTAAGGAGTTGTGATTTGATTGGTCTAGGTACTAGGCTTAGCATTGCAGAACACCGCATTGTTTATGCTTTGGCCTTGGTTGTTGTAACAATGACAACCACCTTTTAGGTTGCACACCTTTTGGTGATGAGAATTTGTATATATGGTTATGAATGAGTTGTTTCATGAAAAGTGAGATTGAAAATATTTGAAAAAAACATCTCTTCATGGAATCATACACTTTTATAATTGAAGGTTCCCAAAAGATCATCCAGTTTAATCTGTATCTGAGCAAGAACTTCCACATAGATAAGTTAGTGGATTATTAATGTGAAATTGAAGTATCAGCTTTGATTCACATTTATTATTATTTTGGAGTATATTAAAACAGCTCAAAATAAGGAAGGACTAAGTTGAATACCACATAAGACATAGACTTTTTTGGCACCTTATAATTTAGTTCCTTTTTTTCTAGGTATGCAGAATCAGTGGGAGCAAAGCACTATCATACTTCAGCCAAACAAAACAAAGGAATTGAGGAACTTTTTCTTGACCTTTGTAAAAGTAAGTGCATTCAGATTGAGTATGTTTAGAGATGAGTTACTCTTTTTATTAGCAGTATTCCTCTATGATTGTGGAAATGAAATGCAGTTTCAGTTTATATTGTAGTGCTTTTATTATAAATAAGCTTAATTTCTATGGTATTATCTGAGGCTTGGCTTCCCTTTGCAAGGAAAGGGGAGTGTGGTATTTGAATATCTATTGATTCCTTTAGGCATTTAACATTTTCTACTTATATTTTTCACAGATATTTTCTCTTTGTCTTGATAATGTTGTTTTTATTATGTAGAACTTGTTTGCTTCATTGCATCCATTTACCTTTTCCATGATACTTTCTTCTGTTAAAAAAAAAAACATCTAATTTCCATACTTGAGATAAATTTATCATTCCAATTTCTTTTAGTTTTCTTATTAAAAAAAAAGTTTAGTGAAATTCATGATCCAATGGGGATTTTTTTTGTGGTTTCATTTTTTTCCCATGTAATCTGTCAGTTCCCTACAAAGGTTAAATAATAATAATACCCTTGATACAACAAGTACATTCTTAGGAATTTGCTCAGAGCATTATCAGGAAAAGATATTTGGGTGGATATTTATAGCAGCACTTCTTTGTAATTATAAAAGTGGAGATAACCTGTCTAACAATAGGGTAATGGTTGAAGAAATTGTGGTTTATAAATGTAATGGACTATTATAATGCATTTAAGATCAGTAAGTAGGGAGAGTAAGAGGCAGTAGGCCATAAAGAGAGCCAACCTTAAAGCCAGGAAGACCTGATTTCTCACACATGCTGACTCTGGCCGTGTAGGCAAGTCACTCTACCTCTTGATGTCCTGGCAACTCACTAAGACTTGGAAAGAGTATTGATGCTTACCAGTATTGGCAAAAGGAGTTTCCTTATCTTGAAGTTCCCTATGTGGATGAAATTACATGTTCATTTACTATTCCTAAAAAGGAGAAATAACAAAGAAGTCATGAAAGACCTTTGTGAAATAATAGGAACCATAAAAATAGAATAAGAAGAAAGTGTATACTAATTAAAACCTTATAAAAGAAGTCTTCAGGCACAAAGGGACAAGTAAAGTTGGTGAGGAAATTGGAGGTATCATATAGCAAGTTATAGATATTTTGTATCCTAATTTGATTTATTGTCAAATAGTGGTTACTTATAAAGCAGGATTTTTTTTTTTTTAGTGTCTTGAGTTTATAATATTCAACAGTGTTCATCAAGGAACCCTTTCCCTAGTTTTTATTTTCCATAAGCTTATTAAGCCTTAATATCTTGTGTGTGTTTCCTTCTTACAAAGTGGGAAAAATAGCTGTTGTGCTTTTCTACAGTCTTTTCCTTTATTTTGTATAATATCAAGTAGTTTTGATTTAAGGCAAAACACTTTATAGTAGTTGAAGAAACATGGAGTAATTGGCTAGTCATCTTCACAGCCCAGTATACTTGGGTTCAGGTCTTTCCTGTGAAATACGTGTTATATGTATTTTGTATGACCCTGGACAAGTCACTTAAATTCTTAATACCCCACCAATGCACAAATTTGTTTAACTAACTACAAATTTTTAACAGAGGTTTTGTTTTTCTTGCTTTCTTAATGGTGGGAGGGAGGTGAGAGGGAAAGAAGACAGATTTTTAAAATAAAAATACAATATCATTTAATTAATAAAATTTTAAAACCATCTTAGTACTCCAGGCATCTCCAAAGGTCTAGGAAATTTGTATTAGTAAATGAGATTTCCTCCCCAGGAGTTCCCTGTATTGATAAAAATGACATTATTTCTCCATTTCTCCCCCTGTCACCTATAAAGTCTGTCATGGCAAGTTCATCTTCATCATTAACTATGGTCTTAATTTTTTCTGACTAGAATTTTTAGAAGACCAACATATATTTTCATTTCCTCAAAGCAAATGTTCTTTTCCCCCAGCATTTAATGTCTTGTGACTGTGATCCTCATACATAGATCTACATTGATAGTCTAAAGATGCACAAAATTCATTATAACTAGACATTAGACATTTAATTTTTATCACATCTTGGCACCATATTTGTAAATTCTTCCCAAACATAAGTTTTTCTAGGTTGGGGCTGTTTTAGTATTGCCACTTAATAAATGGTTGAGTTAAATTGAAAAAGTCATTTTAAAAAATTATCTAACATAATAGGATATTAACATCCTAGAAGTATCTTTTGAGGCTACTAGAGAAAATAGGGAGCCAGCTTCTTAAAGGTATCATTTTTCCCCTTCAGGAATGATTGAAACAGCTCAAGTGGATGAGAGAGCAAAAGGCAATGGTTCCAGTCAGCAGGGAGCGACCAGGCGGGGTGTACAGATCATTGATGACGAGCCACAAGGACAGAGCAGCGGAGGATGTTGTTCTTCTGGATAACTATTCTCTTAAAGAAAATTCTCAAAAAACAAGAAACAAAACTGTGGATCATTACCCCCAATATGAAGACTGCCATATTCCAAGTCACATTCTTTTACCAATGGAGTTATAGAATTAACAGTATTTTAAACTTACATTTATAACACTGCAGAGACCTTAAGTGCTAAACTAGTGGAGTGTGTGACAAGAGAATTGGCGTTTTCTACAGCGGTTAACAAAGCAATTACCAATGGCCTTTTTACATATTTTTTTCCTTTAATGAGGAATAATATGCATGTAGACAAGACCTACTTAAAGGCTTCATTTATATTCTTTTAAATCAAATCATTATTTAATAACTTATATATGTTGTTGTTGGAATGGTATACATTTTTGCAGCCCTTTGTATTTTGTGGTAGGTTGTGAATTGTATCATTTCTAAACAGCAAATTGATTTTTTTTTTTATTAGCAGATACCTGAAGTACTATTTTTGCAGGGTTAGCAAAAGCCCATAACTGTCAACTACTTTGATATATTCTATATTCATCCTGTATGCTGAGCTGGTAAAATACATTGTAAATTACATATTAAATATTTTATCTGCTTTTACGAGTGCAGGTGCAGAAACATATGTACAGTAGTCTTGTCAATGACTGTAAAGTGAATTAACATTTGGTGAACATGCGTAAGCTTTTGACTCTATAGGTCATTTTCCCTTTTCACCCTTAAGTCTTCATATAGAAGAGGGTTTTTTAAAGTACTCACATTTTACTTTACTTGAATTGCTGCTGCTGTTTGTTGCCACATATTTTGCCTCTTTCAACCCTTTCTGATAAACAGCAGCATTTTGCTCTGTTGTTGAAAAGAAAGGACAATGGCCTCTGCTGATTTTGCTGTAGAATTGTTACCTAGAAGTGTTTGAGTGGAGCATGTTGAGCTTGTCACTTTTGCTTTGGCTTCCCCTTAAGCTTTATATAAATATAAAACTTGTCTATGGGCATGGGACAAGAATGTAACTCCCCTTCTCCTCCCAGTAACAGCCACTAACCTACCAAGACACACAATCATAAATAGTTCATCATCTCCTACAGCAGCACTTTGAGGTTTTTTTTGTGAGCAAGTTGTTCTGCAAGGAATGTTTATTCCTGTTCTAGTCTCCTGAGTTTGTGAAGGTAGTTTCACATAATGTGGCATAATTAACACTGGAAAGAATTTATTATAAAATTTATATTCTTGCACACTTTGTAAATGAATCCCACTTTGGTAGATTTTCTTTTGAGGGGGGAATAAAATTATTAAGACATGTTTATTTTAATAGATTCAAGCAATACTGCACATAGAAGGAACACAGATTGTGGAAATTAACTGATTGTTGTGTTCTGATATTTTTTCCATTTCTGTTATGTTTGGAAAATGAGTAAATGTGATGTCTAAGAAGGTGGAATGGCCCCTGGATTTACTTCTCATGATAATTAGTAATACAATTAGAGATGAGCAGAGGATAGAATGATTGAAATTTGAGATTTCTACAAAAAGTATGGCTAACTTCTCAAGTAGGTAAGATTAGGCTGAATGTGTTTGGTGTTACTAAGCCACAGTTTTGCCAGTGGCCCCCTGAAAGAGTGGATTTGTTCATTTCAAAGTCCACTGTCTTCTTCCCCAACACATTTAGGAAGGGAGGTAAATGCAAGTGCCTGAATGAATGAACCTGCCTTCTTATGAGGATAGAAGAAGAGTACTTTGCCTCTTCATTTCTTTCTTTTCTGTGCCAGTTACTTTTCTGGAGGGAAATTCTTTTGTATCTTACTGCCTGCCTATTCCAGACAAACTTAAAAAATCTTTGGTGTTCAGAACTTACCTAAGAGAGACATACAATAAACACCTTCCACAGGGGTGAGATGTCCTTTCTTTCCCCCCCAAAACCCATAATTTAAAAGTTAGTGAATTTGAATGAACACAAGTTTGACCATTATTCCTAATGAAATACTGTAAAGTAAAACAGTATTAGTAATAACAATACTTTTTTTGTAGTCAAGGCCTATAATTCACCTTGTGATGAGTGGTTTCTAATGGTATCATTGAATTTTTGTGTTCTACAGGTAACAGTGCATTATTGTCACTAATATCTGAGATGATTGATTATATTCTCCTTTCCCCACAAATAGAGTTCTTTTATTTTTCTGTCTCTCTTTCTCCCTTTTCTCTTTTGCCTTACTTTGTATCCCCAGTGCTTAGCACAGTGCCTGCTAAGGCACTTAATCATTTAATTCATTCTTCCTTGCTTGTGTTTTAAAACTGCCAGGGATGTACACAAATGTACTAACTCTGCCGGTACTCACAGAATAAAAAAAGAAAAAGGTTCCCTTTTCTGTCCTACAGAAAAGATGGGGTGAAAAGAGAAGAAGAGAAAATAAAGTAATGTACTAATGTAGAATTACAGGGGAAAGAATTAATTTATGTTTATACATATTTGGATGTATCTCTATTCATCTTTCTAATTGACTAATGTAGACCATTTTTTTCACATAATGTTGGTAACCTGGAAGAGGCTAGAAAAGAGCACATCATAAATGGAATATAGGCAGGACTTGTACTTTTTAATCAGTTCAGTGGCTATAAATTCTATACAGGTCTTTATCAAATATGTTAAGAGAAGACTCAAGATATTCTAATGGTGTGTGGTGGAAAGATTCCCCGCCTTGTTTAAAAACAAATGGACAAACTCTGCCTTCAGCATAAACATGCTGCAGTATTGTATTGAATTGAATGATTCTTTTTTTTAAAAAGTACTACTTTTGTTTTGTGTTAGTATCTTATTCCCTGTGGATATAAGAAAGCAACTGTGGAAATATAAGTAGCATTGTCATCCAAGATTAGCATAGATAACTGGACCTTGTTTTTATCTGGCCAAGAACAAAGAAAAACTTAAAGTAAGAGGAATTTGAGTCAAATATAGATAAAATTAGAGAAGGGAAGAAGAAAAGGAGACTAGAATTGAATATAATTTTGCCATCTGATTTCTTTTTCTTTATCGCTAATTTATCATAACATAAAACATGTAAAGAATGAATCATGCCAAGTTCTTAGAGTCTTTAAAAAAAAAAAAGAATTGTTATACCATTTTTGTTTTCTTAGAACTTGTCTGATGGCTCCTGCATGCATAAAAATTAACAGTATCAACCTCTTAAATGCTTCTTTCTCACTTCTATTTTTTTACTTTTTGTATATGAAAATCTTAGAATAAAAAAAATTGAACAATATCTTGAGCTCTTTGGAGGAAAAAACGACAGATAGTAAAGAAATAAATACGATAGATTTTTAAGATATAAAGTAAAAGAAAGTAATTTTTAACCACTTAAAATCATAAACCATCTTTTTCTAAAGGGATGTGAATGGCAATGTCCTGGTATGTGCCTATTTAATGCCCGGAGGAAGCATTAATTAGATTCTCAACAGACTGTTTCCTGATTCTATTCTAGCATTTTGTTTCCATGATTTTGCTGATTTTGTTAAAAAGTAAAAACTGTGCCCCATTGAGAATATGTATTTGCCCAATTTAGTAAGATAGGACATTTGTTCTTTCTAAAAGTAAGTTGCTGTTAATATGAAAATCAGTGACCAAGAATGTATATTTTGAACTCAAAACTATGCTACTTGTTTGATTAACTTTCAGGCTTGGGTTCCTTGTTTCAAGGAGAGAAATAGACCTTATGGGTTATATATACATTGGCTATCACCAAATAGACTTTGGTTAAAATTTCAAAAAAATGGGACAGCGTTTTATTTAATGAAAATGTCTTTGACATAGAATCCTTGACATAGAATCATGACACTCCTGTTGGAAAACCTTTAATGACTTGCCATCTAAATAAATTTGAAAGCCCTCTGCAGTCTTGGTTCCTACCTTTTTACAGTGTTTTTTTCTTCTCCCGTAAATTGAGCTACTTCCTTTTTAAAAAATTAACTTTAAAATATGAACTTAAACATGAACATTTCGGTGTACAAAGAGCAGAAGAGGTGATTGTATATGAAAGTGAACTTCTGTTGTGTAATTTTTAAGTATATATTAAATATAACACAATAGTAGCAACTGCTCTGATTGTGTCCCCTTCTGAACTTCTGTTCTCAAGTGTATTTAAAAATTTTTCATTGATGTTATCTCTTCATTACTTTTGCTCCCTGCAAAAAAAAAAAGCCCTACTTTGTAACTTAAGACTCAAACAATCAACCTGTCTTGCTCAAACTTGTCCATTTTATCTTCTATGATTATCTCTTCTTTAGTTAAGAACTCTTCCGTCATTGATAGTTGTAAAAAGTATCTCCTCTGTCATTTACATTTAGGTCATATCCATTCATAATTTCTTGTTAGCGTGTGAAAATATTTTCTAAACCTAATGCTACTTGCTTTCTTTTGTGCTTTTGCTGTAACTCTTCAATCATATTCCCTTCTGCTGAAATCCTATCGTTAAAGGCCAAGTTCAGATGCTACTTCCATGAAGCCTTTGACCCTGGTAGCCTAACCCATTTGATTTCAAATTGTAAATGATTTTTCCCTCTTGAACTTTTCTCAGCACATACATACTCAAATTTGCATGTTTTTAGCTTATAAAATAGGCACTGAATTGGACTTCATATAAGGAATTCATGGTATTGAATGGAAAATTATTCACTTTAAAGTCATTTAATTGTGATTGGATGAAAAAATGTTTATTTTTTTCTCATTTCCACCATTTTGAGCATCTGGTATGTGCAGGGTACCATAGAAGGTACCAAAATAAATATTCCTTCTAGGAGGTTAGTGCCTAGGTGAATTTATATAACACCACCCTTTTATTTGTAGATCATTTAGTCCTGTGACTTTTTTGTGGGGAGATTTGAGAAGAGTGTAGAGAGAGGCTATAGGAGCCTTGTACCCACTCTGGGGTTAGGGAAGGAATTAAGGGATAGGAAAAGGAGCATGATGCATAGAGGGAGGCTTGTGGGTGGGTACTAAAGAGAAAACTTCATCCACTTCCTAATTTCACCTGGGGTGAAATTAGTTATGACTAACCACTTCTGTATTTCTGTTTAGAGATTTTAATTTGCATTTGCTGTCTGTGAGATTTTAATTCTTAATCCCTAGTTTAAAGTTTAAACTAGATTATCTTCATTTAACTGATATAGTAACTGCTTTATCTTTCTATAGCCCTTTTAAGTTTTACAAAGCATATTCCTCACACTATCCCAGTTGAGGTAGGGCAGGAACTGTTCTTATTACACAGAAGAGGAAACCCAAAGCTCAGGTTTTAAGTAACGTAGTCACACAACTAGTAAAGAGTTGAAACTTGAATCCATGTTTCCTGAACAAACCCAGTCTAGCATTCTTTTTAATGTATTGTACTTTCTGGTGGAAGTTGGCTCAGATCACTGGCTTACAAAATTATACTAAAGGAAAATCACCATACAAATCATTGGTCAAACTATAGTGGGTAGGGCAAGTTGAAGTTCAGTCAAGTTGTGTTATGGATAGGGAAGGTAAACAACATGAACAACTGACCTGGAGGTAGCTTAGTGGCAATAGAGTCCCTTGAGGCAGGTGTCCACATGGTGCAGCACAGCCTTTAATGGGTACGGCTAAAGTAGGAATAAGAGATAATGCCTTACAATCAAGTTGGGATAAATTTACAAATATGCCACAGGAGAAGCATGGCTCTTTACTCTCTTTTAGTGAGAGTGGTCAGCATAGAAAAGCGTGGATGTTTGTAGTCGGTTGCTTGGTTATTTGTCTCATTTCTATATAATAGAACCTTCTAAAAAACTTGAAAATTTTGAATCCCAGTTTTTCCTTAAGCATTTTGGTAGATAAATGTTTGGCATGTGCAAATAATTGCCAGATAAGAAGGGATTTCCAGGGTGGAGTTCCTGGCCTGAATGAGCTTTATGAACTGGTAGAGGTGTGTGACAAATAACTATTTAAAAAAACAGCAACCCTATCTAAACGCAAAGAAGCAAGTTGAAATTTCTTGTCAGGACAAAGTTGCTGACAATTTTTTGTTTTCAGTTGTATCCAATTCTTCATGGGATTTAATCTAACCCATACCCAACTTGGGTATGGGATTTTCTTGGCAAAGATACCGGAGTGATTTCCCATTTCCTTCTCCAGCTCATTTTACGGATGAGGAAACTGAGACAAACAGTTAACTGACCTGCCCAGCGTCACGTAGCTAGTAAAGATGTCTGATTTTGAACTCAGGAGAATGAGTCTTCCTGATTCCTGGGCCTGCACTCTATCTACTGAGCCACCTAGCTTCTTCTAACAATTAGAACTCCTCCCAAACCAATGAGCTGCCTCAGCAGGTTTTAGGTTCCCTTTTCCTACAAGTCGTCAAGCAGATGATGAATGACCACTTAAGTTTGGGTATGGGTTAGATTAAATGCCTCTTGAGATCCCTTACAGCTCCTCAGTTTTGTGATCTTGGGTCTGAGAGCTTCAGACAATGCTATTTGAAATAGAAAGCTGGGGGATAATAGGGCAGGATATTAATAGAGAATCAAATGAGGAATAAAGTTATAAAGCTATATACATATATTTGCATAGGTGCACACATGTTCTATACTTCCAAATCAACATGAAAAGATATGAAGATGGTATCTATGGGCTTTTTAAAAAAATTTCAGTTTTCAGTTTTCAACGATCATTTCCATAAGTCTTAAATTTTCTCTCCCTCCCTCTCTGAGATATCATGCAATCTTATATAGATTCTACACGTACATTCCTAGTAAACAACATTTTTATGGGCTTTTAAAAAATTATTTTACTTTTTGTCAGTAATAAGAATAACATTTATATAGCTGCTGCTGTGTTCCAGGCACTGTGCTAAACACTTTACAGCCTTCACAACAAACCTGGGAGGAAGGTGCTGCTATTATCCCTATGTTACAGAAGAGAAAACTGAGACTAACTTGCTCAGGTTCACAGAACACAGATTTTCTGAGTCCAGGCCCAGGGCCATGCAAATCTAGCTGCCCCTGTAATTAAGCATTTATTATTTCTCCCTACCGCTTCTGGGGGGAGGTGGGGCAAGGCTTGTAATAGATATATATAGTCAAAACAGTCTCATGTTAGCCAAAAATGATCTGTATCATCCATCATCCCTCTGTCAAGAAGTGGTTAGTAGGCTTTATCATTGCATTGGTCAAGTCAAGAAGCATTTGTTAATCTTCTACTATGTGCTACATAGTACCTACTGTGTGCTGCAAAGGCAAAAACAATCCCTGCTTTCTAGGTGTTGGTTAATGGTTGGTTGGAGTTCTTAAGCCTTTCAAAATGGCTCATTTTTACAATGTTATATTTACTCATCAGTTCATCTGAGTCCTCCCAGGTTTCTCTGAAACCATCTCTTTCCTCATTTCTTGGTAGCACAATATTCAAAAAACATTTAAGTGCCTATTGTGCTCTAATTTTTGGAGATGGAAAAAAGTCTCTGTTCACAAGGAACTCAGTCTGATGGGAAGACAACATGCAAACTGTACAAACAGTATATAGTATAAATTGAGAATAGTCAATAGAGGGAAGACATAGAATTAAAAGGTATACAGAAAGGGTATCTGTAGAAAGTCTGATTTTAGCTGAGACTTGGAAGAAGCCAGGAAAGCAATAGTGTAGAAGAGGAGGGCGTAGGGGTTTGCCAGTGAAAATACCTGGAGTCATCCAATAGTATTTCATTACATCCATAGGCCATCATTTCTTTAGCTATTCTTGGACTTGATGGGCTGCCCATGATTTTTCAATTCTTTGCCTCTATATGTGTGTATGTATGTGTATATATACATATATGTATATGCATATTATATATATTGTTCATATTTTTCCTCTTCATCTTTCTTTGATCTCTTTGGGGTATTGGCCTAGTGGTAAGATAGCTCTGTCAAACATTATGCACAATTTAGTAATTTTGAGGGTCTTAACTCCATATTGCTTTCCAGAATGGCTCGACCAATTTACAGCTCCATCAGTAGTGCATCAACGTCCCTGTTTTCCCACAGCCTTTCCAATGTGTCATTTTCTTCTTTTGTCGACTTTGTCAATTTGATTGATGGGTATCAAATACAAAGTCCATGGATTTTGAAAAAGCAACTTTTGGTTTGAAAAGATTTAAAGAACTCGTGAGTGGGAAAACAACTGGAGGAATTGGACAATGATGTTGAGATAAAACAGGACAGTATTTTTAGAGTTTTACAATTAATTTTTAATACATTTTTCAAGCCAGGATGAATCTCAATGACTCACTCTGCCTTAAATGAAGCAATTAAGTAATCCTTAAGCCTAGTTTGCTTTTCCTCAGTGATGTCAAGATGGAAACAGATGCCTTCTGCCTATGCAGACACAGCTGTTGATCTTTTTTTTGCTTAGAAAAAATGCATTTAAAAGGCCATAAAGATGTTTTCTTTGTCTTTCACAGATGTTGCCTTGCCACCAAATGCCTCCACAGCAGACATAATCCATTCCTGAGTCATTATAAGTCCTTAGAAAAGTGATAATAAAATTATGAGCAATTCATTTATTTCCAAACTCAGTATATAATTTTGGGATGTAATATGCAAGAGTGGTCAACCTTAAATCTCCCCTCACTAGTAGTAACTGAAGCTTCTGGTTAAAAAATTAATGGAAAAAAATATCTATTATTCCTCACTACTCTCTTTACTTGTAGAATCAAGGTCTTGTTGATTCTACATCTTGATTCTGTGTTACAGGTAGATAATTATTAAGTCCAAAGAGGATGATCTAGAAACATTTATTGAAGAGAAAATAAAATGAAACTTTCCATCTTTTTACTTTAAATGCTAGCAGTAGTTATCAAAAAATAATTTCATTTGCCTTGAGGGCATGAAAGGTAATTTACTAATGCAAATTGAAAATGCAATTTTCATTTTTAATATGAACTAGATAAATAAACTTAACTTATGAAATTTTCATTTTTAATATGAGCTAGATAAATAAACTTATGAAATTCTGTTTGGGTCATTATGAGATTTTTTTAAAGGTAAAAAAATTCAATCTATAAAAGAAAAATGTCTTTTTAAAGTCTTATATTTCTAACTCTTACTACATATCATCTATCCCAAGAGGTGTACTCTTTTTCTTTCCTGAAATTTTTCATTTATATCAGAAATTGCTCAGGTAGTTTAGGAACATTTAAAAATACCCATATAAGGACTCAAAAAACTGTTGGGGATTTTCACCATATCCAAGCCCATGTGAAGTAGAATCAGAAGAATTAGAGACTTAAGCCAGGCATAATGTCATTGGTTTTTTTTTTCTTTTTAGTCTATTACATGCAGTGTTCCATATTAATTACTCATCCCGCTCCCCACTCCCCGCCCCTGCCCTCCGCACTCCCCCATCTGTAAAGAAGCAGGAGGAGGTACCTTTTAATGTCTATACTTTGGGGCCAAGCTTGGTCATTATACTTTCTCAGCATTCAATTTTGATTCTGGGTTTCAGGTAGGTAAATATTAGGTCCAAAGAGGATAGTCTAGAAACATTTATGGAAAATAAAATAAAATGAGACTTTACATCTTTTAACTTTAAATGCTAGGGGTAGTTATTTTGTTCAACATTTACATTGCTGTAGTTTTGATCCCTGCATATTGGTTTCCTAATTATGTTTAATTCACTTAGTCAACTAATTCATTTAGTTCACATAAATCATAAACCAACACAATTTTAATTGGAGATTAGTCCAACATAAAAGCAATCCCCACAATAATATACCTGACAAATGGTCTTCCAACTCTTGTTTGAAGATCTCAAAAGAGGAAACCATCATCTCCCAGGGTAGCTCATCCCACTCTCTAGACAGCTTTAATTGTTGGAGAGTATTTTGTTTTTAAACACCAAACTTTAACTGGCTTCTGTAATTTCTACCCATGGGCTCCCAAAGCTGCCTTTTCAGGCCAAACAGAAGTCTACTCTCTCTTCCATGATAACTCTTCAAATTCTTGAAGACAATTATCATTTCTCTTCACCACCCCCACCTTGGGTCTTCCCATCTCCAAATTAAACACTCAATGGACCGTTATAAGGCAAGGACTCAGGGCTCTTCACAAATATGGTTGCCTGCCTCTGAACACCCTTTAGCTTCTTAGTATCCTTAAGCTGTGGTGCCCAGGACTTCTCAAAAAAAAAAAATCATCCTTCTCAAAACTTCTGTGATGAAAATGAAGGGACTGGATTAGATCTCTGACACTTTTCAGTTCTTTAATAATTCTGTGAAAATAAACTATTCAAATGTTAACCCTAGTAGACCTGTCCTCCTTTCATGGGTGACTTAAGTCCAAATATCAAGCATAAAAACACTATCAACTATATTTTAAAGATATATCTAATTATACAAGACATTTACAATTAATAAGTCCAAAGTAAAAATACTATTGCCAGGCAGATTTCAGAAAAACCTGGAAAGACCTTTATTAACTGATGCAAAATGAAATGAGCAGAACTCAAAAAACATTGTACCTAGTAATAGCAACATTGTATGATCAACTATGAAGTCTTACCTCTTTGCAGCAACACAATGTCCAAGACAATTACACAGGACTCATGATGGAAAATGCTATCCACATCCAGATAAAGAACTGACGGTTTCTGAATGCAGATCAAAGCATACTTTTTTCACTTTATTTTTTCATATTTTTTTCTTTTGGTCTGTTTCTTCTTTCACAACTGTGACTAGTATGGAAATATGTTTTACATGATTGCACATATGTAATTCCAAATTGCTTACCATTTGAGCAACATGGGAAGGGAAGGAGGGAAAAAAAAATTGGAATTCAAAATCTTGTAAAAATGAATGCTAAAAATTGTCTTTACATGTAATTTGAAAAAATAAAATACTATTAAAAATACCACCAGGTCAGCAAGGTGGTGCAGTGAATAGAGCAGAGGCCCTGGAGTCAGGAGGACTTGAGTTCAAATTCAGCCTCAGAATGCACTTACTAGCTTGACCTTGGCCAAATCACTTAAACCCGATTGCCTCACCTCCCCTCTTCAAAAACAAAAACAAAAAAAATACCAATGCCGCACAGTTAAAAAGTAGAGGCAAAGATGCCGAGCAAAAATGGGGTTTTATTCCATCTGAATCAGAACACTCTAGGATGAAAGCATAAATCAAAATTCAGGGAGACCAAAGTCAGATTGTGCCCAGCATACAGGTGATAATGTGGGAAAAGATATAGTCTCTTCACTTAAAAAATGATATTTACCAATATATAGCAGACATAAGGAGTATGCCAGGTTAGTGCTTTAACTGATGCCTTACAATATAGAGAAATCCGAAACAGTTATGAGAAATTTAAGCTATGGCATTGCTTTGAACACATTTATTTCCATTTCTGGAAATAAATAAATTATCAAAAGTTGACTACCAAATTGTTCCAGCTACAAATTATCTGAAAGATAATTTTGGAGTTAATGAGAGAAATAGATTATTTACTAAAAGTAAACTTTGGCAAACAAATAGATGATTACACTTTAATGACAGTAGAATCCTGATTCAATATGAGTCATAGATAATAAAATTAAAGCTCTAATGAACCCTATTAGGGATTGTCTAGTCCAGACCCTTAATTTTATAAATGATAAAACTGAGAAAGGTGATATAAACTCTAAGATATAGTTACTTTGTTGCTTGGGATGCTCCTATTTTGTACTGGATGATAGGATGCCCGGTATGGATAGATTCTGATATTCATTTAGAAAAACATGAGTTATTAACTGGAGGGGGAGGGGATTTCTATAGTTTAACTAAGTACAATGTTCTAGATGAGGTCTAACATGGACCTATAAAAGGAACACAAAATATTTATCCACTTATGGTATTGTCCTCCTCCTGTTCTTGTAAGCTATTCCCCTCAATGAAGCCCAAGCACACATTAGCTTTTTCAGTGGCTACATCACAGTGCTGACTTACATTCACCTTGCAATCTACTGATCCCCTAGATAGTTTTCATATCTTTCAAATCTTCCCTTGTTCTATATTCATAATATTCGTCATTTGTCACAGTGCAGTAATATTTCACTACATTACATTCATTTACCAGAATTTGTTTAACCATTCCTCTATCAATGGGAGAATCTTGCAAAATTTTAATTTCTTATTCTGTATCTCTTTTAGTACTTGGAATAATCTTCTGTTTGGGCTTCAGTGAGCAGTTAGGTGATGCACTGGACTTAGAACCAGGCAGACTCCTCCTTGGGATTCAAATCTGGCCTCAGGTACTTACTAAGTGACCCTGGGGAAACTCTCTTAACCCTCTTTGCCTCAGTTTCCTCAGCTGTAAAATGACCTGGAGAAGGAAATGGCAAACCACTGCAGTATCTTTACCATAAAAACTCCAAATGGGATCATGAAGAGTCAGACATGACTGAAATGACTCAACAACAGCATGGGCTAGAGTACCTTCCCATGGTCCTTTACAAAACTGGCCATGGAGAACCCCAGAAAAAGGGGATAAGTATTTGCCACTTTAATTTTTTATCTTACTACATATATATATATATGTATACATATATATATGTATATATATATATTATATATATATACATATATATATGTATACATATATATATATAACTTCATAAGCAGTGGTTATATCCAAAGAAATTTGTGTTCCTTTGATATGAATTTTTAAAGAGGGCAAAAAATAGAATTACATTCTCTAGCTTCCTTCTGTCAAATACAAAAACTGTTTAAGGTCTTAAATTATGTTTCCTTGCTATAGGAAATGACATCAATTTAATGGCATAATTTCCATCATGAAATGGGATTGAAGTTTGAATAATTTTCAATGCTTAGGAAGGACTGACAGAAAGAGTGTTGGCAGAATGAACAGAGTGATGCTCAAAGAACAATAAATATAGTTGCTACAAGTATATAAATAAAGTCAACTTTATAGAACATCAAAGATCGGATAAAAAGTATTGAAAAACACTGGCAGTAAATTTTCGTAACATTACACTTTTTTTTTCTTCTAATGAAAAGGAAACCACCAAAGTGTTCTGTCAGTTATTATTCTTTTATGTTGTTTTCTTGATTATTTGGGGGAAATTGTACTTGGAGGGAAATTAAGGATTTATATTAAAAGAAAATTTATCAACAAAAAATGTTTAAAACTCAATTCAGGGTATGTTGTATTAGAATCATTGTTGTTATAATGATTCAATAAACATTTATTCATAAAGCACCTACTATGTTGTAGGCACTGTGCTAAGTGCTAAGGATACAAAGGGGGACCATCTCCAGTTAACCTGATCTATATCTTGCCACTGACTCCAAATGGCTCCAGAGAAGTCAAGAGGAGGCACTGGCTTTTAGTGAGTAGCAAGGTGAGATGGAAAGGCTTGTATTTTAGGAAAATCATTGTAGGGAGGCTGGATTATAATTGAGAGAGATTCAAGTCAGGATGAGCAATTAGGAACCTATTGCAAAGTCCAGGAAAGAAGTGATGAGAGGAAGGAGGATGGTGACTACATGGATAGGGAGAACAGGATGGCTAGAGAAATGACAAGATTTGGCAACTGAATGGATATTCGGGATGAAGGGGAGTGAGGAGTTGAGAACGATTCCAATGATGAGAATCTGGGTGATCCAAAGAATGGTACCACTCATGACAAAAACAGCAAAGTTCAGAAGAGGGGTGAGTTTTGGGGAAAGATAATGAATTCAGTTTTGGACATATTGAGTTTGAGATGCTTATAGGACATCCTATTTGAAATATTTAATAGTAGTTTAGTGATATGGGATTAGAGTTCAGTAGAGACAGTAAATTAATATGCCTTTTTATTATTTATTGTCTTTGTTATAACACTTAGTATCCAGAAAATCCTATTTAAACATTACCAGTTCTCTTTCTAGTAGAACATAAACTCCTTGAGAGCAAGGACTCTTTTACTTTGGTATTTGCATCTCTAATGCTTTACAATGCCTAGCACACAGTAGGAGATGCTTCACAAATATTTATTGATTGATTATTTAGGTAGATGATTAGTGAGGTTAAGAGAACTGGCTGGGAGAAGTCTTCCTTGGAAACATACTGACTGATCCATCTTGCAAATGGATATTTACTCATTCATTCCAAATTTGAAAGAGAGAGGGGAAGGAGGGGAGGAGAGAGAAAGAGAGAGAGAGAGAGAGAGAGAGAGAGAGAGAGAGAGAGAGAGAGAGAGAGTTTGTTTGCTTTACTGCCTGAATACACTGATATCCATAAGTCACATTCTGAAGTCACCACCTGTCCGAGTATAGTTCTTATTGGTTAAACCCTTAAGACCTAGTATCTACCATCCATCAAAATCCAATGTATATCAGACTTTTTAACCAAGCTTTTTGGACTAACTATATTTGTGTATGCCTAGCTTTAAAATGTAGAATTTCTGTTCATGATTGTACTTATATATGTGTTTATACATGCATTTAATTTTTGGATCACTCCTATGATTCCACTGGTATAGGGCACTGTTAAAACTCCCACCAAGGCAGCTCTCAAACTGTTCTGCTATTTATAATCTTACAGAATTGCCTAGTACATTGAGGGTCTAAGTGCTTTACTCCCCAGTCACGCAGCCTATATGCGTCAGAGGCAAGCTTTCACCCCAGATATTCTTGACACCAAGACTGTTTCTGTCCTTTGTGTTACACTGCTTACACTCTGTTTGTCCATATGAGTAAGGACTTATGTTCTCATGGGTTTGGGGAAATCTCAGAAAACAATTTGTGGTAGACAAGGCCAGCTGTCACAGTTCTATAAATTAAAGTTTTAGAAAACTTCATGAGACTCTGAAAGGTTAAGTGAGTTAGCCAGAGGGTGGTCACATCCCTTCTTAACTCTGAAGTCTGGATTCCTCCCCTAAAATTACCAAAGATCTCTTAATTGCTAAATCTAACATTCTGTTCTCAATTTTCATTTTTTTGATCTCTCTGTAAACTTTGACACTGTTGACCATACTTTTCTCTTTATAGTCTCTTCACTCTATAGTTTCATAGTTTTAGTTCTTCTACCAGTTGGACTACTCTCCTGTCTCCTTTGCTAGATAGTCATCCAGGCTATGAATAATAGGATTCAATTACCATCTCTATGTTGACGATTCTCAGAACATACATACACAGGCCTACCTTTATTTCCTTCTCCAGTTTCTCATCTCCCACTGCCTGTTAGACATCTCAAACTGGATGTCCTGTAGATGTTTTCAACTCAATATTTCCAAAACTTAACTCATTTTATGTGAGTTTATATCCTGCAACTTTGCACTTATTTTCTTCTACCCCAAACTCTACCCACTTTCTAACTTCCTCATTACTGTTGAGGGTACCACCGTCCTCTCAGAAACTCAGGCCCACAATCTAGGTGTCATCCTCTATGCCTCACTCTCTCTCACCCTCCATACTCAATCTATTGGCAAGGCCTGTTGATTTCCTGATAAAGACCATTGCAATAGGCTCTTGGTCTATCTCTTTGTCCAGTTCATTTTTTGTTCAGCTTCCAAAGTTTTATTCATCTTCCTGAAGTGCAGGTCCAACCATTTTATTGCCCCACTCAATAAATGCAGTGACTTCCTATTCCCCTTCAGGATTAAATATAAAATTATCCATTTGACTCTTAAAGCCTTTCATAACTCCTTCCCGTCTTTCAAGTGTTTTTACATTTTACTCTCCTCTACAAACTCTATGAACCAGTGACACTGGGCCCCTTGTGATTACTCTCATAAGATACTCCAGGCATTTTCCTTGGCTGTACTCCATGCTTAGAATGATCTCTTTCCTCATCTATGTCTCTTGGCTTCACTGGCTTCCTTCAGGTATCACCTAAAATCTTGTCTTCTGCAAGAAGACTTTATAGGTCTTTATTAATATTAGGAGCTTCCCTTACTTAATTATCTCCAATTTATCCTCTATATATCGTGTCTGTACATGGTTGTTTGCATATTGTCTCTCCTATTAGATTATGAGCTCCTTGAGGGCAGAGAACATTCCCCTCCTTTCTTTGCATGCCTGTTCCTTAACACAGTATCCCAGACAGAGTAGATGTTAAATAAATGCTTATTGACCTGATGAGTTGAAGTGGAACTTGAAGCCAGGACTTTGTAATTCTGAGACCACTTCTCTGTCCCTGTCTCCCTTTCCCTGTCTCCCTTTCCCTTTCTCCTAACCTCCCTCTCCCTCCTCTCTACTCCTCTGTCTGTCTCCAGCATATATACACCTATGGATAACTGAGTTCATATGGTATGGGTTTATTCACAAGCATATAACAATGAGGTCAGCACAATGTCTCTGTAGACCTTCAGTTTGGTAGTCAGTCTAATACCTCTTCTCTTCCAAACTTTTCCTCGAAGGGTCCCAAACACTGAGCTAGCTCTGGTAATGTGTGCATCAACCTCATTGTCAAGGTGTACATCCCAGGAAAGTACACTACCAAGGTAAGTGAACTTATCCACAGCATTCAAAACTTCTTCATTTGTTGTAACCAATGATTCCATGTATGGATGGTGTGGTGGTGGCTGACGGAGCACCTGTGTTTTCTTGGTGTTAATTATTAGGCCAAAATTAGCACAGGCAACAGAGAATTGATCCACATCAGAAAGGGTGCTGCGCTCTTTGAGCAAAGCAGAATTGAGACAGCAAAAAGTAACTGCAAGATGCGCAAATTTGGGATTTCCACCCCAAATATTCACATGGTCTATCTGTGGCCGATCTGTGGTAGGTAGAGCAATCTGAGCTCGTATTGGTCTGATCAGCCACAGTTGGACACACTGAAGCTTCACTTTATCATGGTTATGTCCTCTTCAAGAACAAAGGACAGCAACCAACCAAACTGGGCTCATAAAAGGAGTTTGCCATAGGATGTCATAAAGTGATATTGTGATACAGACAGCAGGGGGTTGAGATTTTAGTGTAGTTAATGCCTTGGAAGCGTAGGAAACAGATATAAGAATGTTTACCTCTAACCGGTTGCTTTGGCATATACTTCCATTTAGTGGATTCTGACGCTTCCCTCTCCTACCAATGTGTGTCGCTGTGCTGCTGCCGCTGTTAACCCCTGCTCTAGATTTTGTGAATTCATTTAAGAGGCTAAAATGGTATTTTCCACTTCAGAAACAATACTGGGAGGGAAATGGGGTTAAGGGAAGCAGGAATTGACTTTTTTTAAAAGTTTATAAGCGAGACAAAATGGGGTTTTGAAATGGGGTTTTTAAAATGCAGATTGGGTGGGTTGTAGTTGAAAAATAAAATAAGTAGAGATAAAACAGAACATATATTTGGTATCCACATAAACAATAACAGCTGAGGTAGGTTTATACATATGTAATGGGAGCTTGGCAGAGGTCTATATAACTTATGATGGAGTTGCCCACAGAGGAGGCTCCTGTGAGACAGAACTGGGTGCGTGTGGGGGTATCCTTCATTGGTCTACCAAGTGTTTGGGAACAGCTTCTTTCTCCATTGCTGCATGACCAGAACTGTTGAAGTCTTAAGATCCACCTTACTAAGTATAGCCTCTCTCTAGCACAAGGGGGAAGGGCCTGAGAGTCATCTTCTTTCCACCTTGGTCATACAACCATATGCAAAATGGACTTGGGGTTTTGGTTTTGTTTCCTTTTTTCTTTTTCAGTTCTAGGTGCGGGCAGTGGAGTCCTTGACCTAGGAGCTAAAGTCGTGGAGATCTTGCAACTGAGGATATTTGGCTGAATGTTGTAACCAGCCTAGCAAGGAAGACTTAAGTATCAGTTGGTCCCAGACATTAGCCTACCAAGGCTTGGATTTGAACTTGGAGGGACTTCCATTATATAAGAACTGAATTAAGTTGCTGTCCTAATTTCCTTTCCCTCCAGGGACTGAGGTGGTATGGAAGATTATGCTTGAAAGGTGTTGGGGGGAAATGTTTATATATTTGCTCTTATTATACCTGTAAAATAAATATTCCTCTGTCAAAGCTAATGTGATGTTAAAGTGGTTAAATGAGAACTGGGGTCTTGGAACTCCCAAAATTGGGGGAACAATCTGTGAATCTCTGGACAATGGCAGAGAACAGAAACTCCTTCAACCCCTTCAGAGTTTTAGAGAATGCTAGAGAAAGGTTGAAATGTAATGGATGTAGCCCATCAAATAGGGAGGTCAGAGCCACTCATGTCACACAATACATATTATATACATGTGTATGTGTATGTGTATAGTGTGACAATAAAGTAATAAGATGATATTTTCAGACCCATCTAAGCCAGGCTCAGACTTTTCTCATACCTTATATATGTACAAGGACAAAATTATTGCTTATATGCCATAAACACTGTTTTGTTTTAGATTTAAACTGTAATAGAAGTTTTCTTATTTTATCACAATTGTAAAAATGAACCCCAAGGCTACCAGGAAATACATACATCTAATAAAAGAAGCTATTAAATAAAATTTTAAGTAGCTACAGGAAAATGAATACAGAAACCCTTCCTGGATACCACTGTAAGAATTTTTAATCAAACTCTAAGACTGAAATGCTTAGCTTTGTACATAGATTTATACCTAGTAAAAATTAAGACATGTACAAAATTCAAGCACATTTCCTTACAAAGTATAGAGGATTTAAGGGGCATGAAAGAGATAATTGCTAGCTATCATGAAGGGAAATCATTGTTTAGCTAACTCTTTTTAGGAAGATGAGAGTTGCTTTTGAGAGTGAGAGGTGAGGAGAAAGACCACTTACAAGGTTATTGTCCAAATCCAGGCATCACATAGTTTCAACTATCAGCTACTTAAAATGACTTCCAAATCCATATCTTCAGTCTTGATCGTTCACATTCTTTGTAGTCTTGTATCTTCCAGTATCTAATTGGATGTTTTATCAATATCAAAAGCATTTTGAAAGTGGAATTTATTCTTTTTTTTTATGCCAAGTAGCTGCCCTTTCCCAATTTCCCTCTTACCATCCGCAGTACCAACGTTTTCCAGATTAACTCATAACCACTTTCCATACTCTTTCCCTTTTACCTCTTTCCTCCTTAATCCAGTCAGTCACCAAGTCCCACTGATTTTCTCTCTCTGCAGTGTTTCCCAGATTGCATAGCATCAGAATCCGATACCAGTCTATCTGTAAATCCTAAAGGGTGGATGTCTGGTAGGCATTCTCCTAGCAGATAGCCAGTTAACCTCTCAAAGTAGCCCCTTCCACTATGGGGAAGAATGTGTCTACTTTATTTTGATTTCTAAAATATAGAATCAGGAACTCTATCTAGCACACAATCTCTGGAAATTACCTACTGAAGTAATAGCTGTTGTGCGCAGAGCACAGTGATACATGTTGTAGGAATTCGGAAAGTGGCACAATGCCTGTCTTTATAACTTCAATGTTGCTCTTCACTCATTTTAGTCCTACCCAACCCTCTGTGACTCCATTTAGGGTTTTCTTGGCAAGGATACTGGAGTGGTTTGCTGTTTCCTTTCCCAGCTCATTTTACAGATAAAGAATTGAGGCAAACAGTGAAGTGACTTGCCCAGAGTCACACAACTAGTAAGTGTCTGAGGTCATATTTGAATTCTGGAAGATGAGTCTTCCTTGTTTTAGACCTGGTACTTTATTCTCAGCACCACCTCACTGCCCTGGCTTTATAAATTCCAGAATTTCAAAGTTGGAAGAGACTTCAGTGGTCAACTAGGCCAACTCATACCTAAAAAAGGATAGATTCTCTCTATAAAGCAAGGATCTTATGATACAGATGGAGATTTAAGATGTATACTGAAAGAAAAAAATGATGTTTTGATAAATTACAGGTATCATATATATGTATGAATTAAATACTGAAGAGTTGCAGAATCGAATAATAAGCAAAATTTGGTAAGGTCTGTCAAGAAAAACTTCTTAGAGGAGATCAGTCAGTCCACCAACAAGCAGATAGCTGCTGTGAGTCAGGCACTTTTGTTAATTGCAGAGGACATAGAGACAAGAAGAAACTGTTCCTGGGGGAACATTCCAGTGGGAGAAATTTCATATGTGCATATATATATATATATGTGTGTATGTGTGTATATGTCTGTATACATATACATGTTTCAATATTTACACATTATGTGGAAAATGAATACAAGGTAGTTTGGAGAAGAAGAATTGTTAGTACAACTGTGTGAGGAGATCAGGAAAGGCTTTATGTGGAAGGGGGAATTTGCCCTAAATAAGGGATAAAAAGAAGTGGAAGTATAAAGGGGGAGCATCCCAGCCATGGGGGGAAACTGGTGTAAAGGCAATGAGAAGAGTTAGATTCCTGTGTGTGAAGTAGGCTAGACTGGTTGGAACATAGAGTGGGTAGGGAAAAGTAATGTGAAGACTGGGAAGATAGGAAGAGGTTGGATGGGGAAAAACTTTAAATGCCAAACAGAGCAGTTTATGGACAATAGCCAGTGAACCACTGAGATGCATTGAGTTGGGGAGGGGGAGTGTGACATGGTCAGACATATGCTTTGGGAAAATCACTTTGACAGCTGTGAAGAGGATGACTTGAAGTCGCACAATCAAATGAAATAATATGTAAATCATTTTCAAAACAAAAAGACCTATTTAATGCTAGTTATTATTATAGTGAGGAAAGATGAGCCAGGGAGGCCAATTAGAAGGATTTTCAGTGAATAGAAAGAAGGAATCTTTTTTCTATTTTATCTTATATGAGAGATGTTATGAAGGTGGAAATGGTGATATTTGGCAGTGGATTGGATCTGGGGGGTGAGGAAGAGTGACACATTCAGAATGACACTGAGGCTGCAAACCAAAGTGGCTAGAAGAATCACAGCATCTTGACAATAATAGGGAATCTCAGAAGAAGGATGATTGATGGGGGAGAAGGATGATGGATTCAGTTTTGGAGATATTGAATTTGAATTGCCTACTCAGGACATCTAGTTCAAAGTTTCTAGGAGACTGTTATTGAAGCAAGTCTGGAATTTAGGAGAGAGATGAAGGTTGCATGTAAAATCTGGGAGCCATCTGCTTGGACTATATAACTGAATTCATGAGTGGTGATGAGGAGATTACAATAAAGAGTGGAGAGAGAAAACAAAAGAAGACTCAGGACAGAATCTTGTGATATATCCAAAGTATGACTATTCAGCAAAGGAGACTGAGGAGAATTTGTCAGTCATGTAAAAGGAGAACCAGGAGAGAGCAGTATCATGGGTTATGAAGTAGGATCTGGACTGAAAGAGAATGGAAGGCAATCAAAATGCAGGGAATATTTGCAAAGGCATGGAATTAGAAAAAAAAATGTTTATAGTGAACAGAAGGTAGGATGACTTGGATAAAGCAGCGGGTAACAGGAAATGAGGTTGAGTTGGAGAGTGGCAAGTGGTTTGACAGGCTAAGGGCTAGACTAAGAAATTTATATTTGATTGTATTAGTGATTCACTCTAGATTCTTCCCTAAAAACTGATGCAGTGAAATAGTTTTTGAGGATGTTTTTCTGACCGAAACAGAAACAATTGCTATTTACGTTCACTCTGAGCTAATCAGGGTCCAAACAATAATCAAGTGGGGCTTGACCTGGGACCTACTGTTGGCCATTGTTGGCCAATCAATGAGAGCCAGAGTGATTTAGGTTTAAGGCAAGGTCCTTAAGAAAGAAATCTAGGCCATGAAACCCAAATTATCTTGAGAGTTTTCAACAATCAAAACAATCGGAGTACCCAGAGGTGAGGGTATGATACCCCATGTGGACAGAGGAAAGAGAAAGAAGCAAAGGAAAGAAGGAAGGAAGGAAAAGAAAGAAAGAAGAAAGAAAGAAAGAGAAAGAAAGAAAGAAAGAGAGCTGTGTTTCCCAATGATCAATTCCACTTGGGTCCCCAGTGGGCAGCTCCTACTGCTACTCACAGAGGTTGCTGCTTGTCCTTCATTCTTGAAGAGGACCATGACATCAGAGAGGTGATGCCATGACATGTAAATGAATTGACTTTAAGTGAGGGAGGATTGTGCAAAGTCACTAGCCTCATTTTCTCCTCTGGAGCCATCTGGGTCCAGTGGGAAGATATAGATCAGGACAACTAGAGATGGTCCTGGATGCAGTAGGAGATCTTGCCCTTTTTAAACTCAGGACATTAACAAGTTTCAGTTTGACAGAGGCAACCCCTATTCAGTGATTAAGACTAAGTAAAAAATGAGGCAGAGAATGGCCTCTATTTCCTAGTAAAAAAAAAAAAACAAACATCAATCTGGGAGAGGAAGAACCTCAGGGTTTCTTATCAGAACAGAAACAATTGCTATTTATGTTGACTCAGAGGCATCAGGGCCCAAACAATGACCAAATGAGGCTTGGACTACTCACAGAGAGCCTCTGTGAACACACTCAACACCTCTCAAGACAGCTTCTTCCACTTTTGGACAGATCTGTTTCATTCATTCATTTTGATTTCTAAAATCTAGAAGCTGGAACTTATCCAGCACACAATCTCTGGAAAGAACTGAGGTAAGGAAACACATCCTTTAGACCAGAGCAAGTTGTTCTAGTGGCCATAGTAGACATGTGGTTAATCAAAGAATATGTTATTTTGTTAGCAGATGTCTGTCATAAACTTTGGCTCTTTTTGGGGAGGAGCCAAGATGGCAGAGTAGAAAGACTCACATATGCTAGCTCCTAACTCACAGCCCATAGATTTCCTCTAAAAAGAACTCCCAACAAATTCTGGAGCAGTGGAAGCCACGAAGCAACACAGTGAAGGAGATTTCCATTCCAGAGAGCCCTGAAAAACCAATCCCAAAGGTCCATCACGCACCGGATGGGAGCGGAGCCCAGCCCTTCCCTGGCCGCGTGGCACTGAGAGGAGCAAGCAGATCCGAGCAGGATTCAGGGACGGAATCTCTGGTGGCCACAAAGGTCCCTCCACCCACAGACACACAGGTCAGTGAGAGACACTTCTGGGCTGGCTGAGAGGGTAGCAGGGTGTCTCCATAACTCAGGCCCCCTTGGGAGGCAGCAGCAGAGGCAGCAGGTGGCCAGATGCTCCTGGAGCAGGCAGGAGCTCAACAGGAGCTCCATTAGGGAAGGTCTCTGCCTAAACCCCCTGAGGGAACTGAGCCTGGGAGGCAGCCCTGCCCCAACCTGAGCACCAGAACTTAAGCTCCCATTGAATAGCAGCCAGGCCCACTGCTGAAAGTCCTGAGGCTGGGGAGCAGCATTTGAATCTC
>CM053770.1:201974519-202048820 GCA_028658325.1 Potorous gilbertii
TTTTAGGAACAATTGTTGAGCATTGTTCTTGCTACTAGGAAATAAGAAATACAGGTAATGGGGAATAGAAAGTTATCTGGCCCTACAGGACAAAAGAGAAGATGGAGTAAAAGAAGGGAGGGATGAAAGAAAAGTGGGCAGATTGATGATATGGGTAATTAGAATGCTCAGTGTATTGGGGAGGGGGAGGGGACAAATGGGGAGAAAATTTTGGAACCCAAAATCTTGTGAAAATGAATGTAAAAAGTTAAATAAATAAATTTATAAAAAAAAAAAAAAAGAACTGCACTTTCAAAGGATCCAAAGATTTTAAGAGGCAGAGATGAGAAGGGTAAACACTGCAACAAACTGTGCAAAAAGTCATATGGAATAATGCATACACAGAATAGCAATTTGACCAATTCAGCTAGAACATGGAGCATGTGATGGGAGGACTACGAAATCCTTCTAGAAAGAAAGGTTGGAGCTGGACTTTGAAGAACTTGTAATGCCATACTAATGAATTTGTATTTTATCTTAGCTATAATGGGGACCCACTGAAGGCTCATGAGTCAAGGAGTGACTTGGTCAAGCCTGAGCTTTAGGAAGATCTATTTGGAAGCTATGATGGTTTGGACAGAGAAGTCATTAGGATGCTACCACAAATGTCTAGGAAAGAGGTGATTAAGACTTGGTCTGGGCTATCTTGCAAGGTTGTTTTAAGGTGCTCATGTAATATTACAAGTAAGATGGTTGGACCTTATTAAAAGTTATATTGACAAAAAAAACAAAAAATAAAAAAATAAAGTAATCATATAATTGTACTCACTAATCTTTTTCAAAAAGCAACTGCTTTTTATTACACAAATTACCTTTCTGAAAAGCTAATTTTCACTGAATGTAAGAGGAACAGCAAAATAGCAGATCTAAAAGTTAATGCATACAAAATTACACACTCCTTTTAAAAAAATCTATTTTTCTTCCCTCAAGAAATTTGTCCTCACCCTTCTTTTTCTTCCCTCTTAATAATCCAGGAAGTATAAGCAACAATATTTCTAATCCAATTTCTCTATTACTGGATCAATTTACATGTCTTTTCTCCAAATTCTTATCCTACTTCACCTTCTTCTCCTCCTGCTATTGAGGCTACTCACAATCCTGTCACAATTGCCATATTTGCTATGAATTCCACACTAGAGGCTGCACGGAGCTGGAGGAGCGCACAACACACAAACTGTACCAGCACGGACCCCACCAAAGCTGAGCAGGAAGCCCCAGGCTTCCTGTGGATTCTCAAACATATCAGCCCAGAACAGGAGTCCAGTGGAAGTGAGCGAGAGAGAACCACAGAACCCTAGGTAACTGCAGCAGCCACTTCTGAGACTATAAGCCCACAAACCAAATGTCTATTACTCACCTACTTGAACTTCCAGGAGCAAAGACGGCAGAGTGATCGGTAAATACTATCCCCTTCTCCTTGCAGACCTTGAAAAACCCAGAGAATATTTCCCCAGGAAAAATCCTAGAACAGTGGGATCCCGTCAAAGGGGTAAACAGTCTTAGCCCAAGACACTAGGAAAATCGCAAAAGGAGGTCCCTGCTGCTGTGGCTGAAGGGCACCAGTACAAAACTGAAGCTGCCCCAGAAAGGCCCACCTCAGTGAACTGGAAGGAGATCTTGAGCCCCAGAGGGTTAGAGGCCACAATCACCAATACCAGGACCCTAGGAGTGCCTCAGCACAGCCAAAGGAATTGGGAAGACACTAATGCAGATGGGTTTCAACAACCGCTGAGCTTGCCTATGCTCTAGCTCAGGGGACTAGACCTCCTGTAGCCAGACTACCCCTCCCCCACACTCAACACAGCTAGCTCTAGGGTAACTCCAGGAAAACTCAGAAAGATTTCACCTGGCCTCTGCTTTGGCACATCAGCCAGTTCAGCACCAGGTAAGCTGCAGCATTTTAGCTTCAAGCTGAAAGAACGAGAGGCCACAACACACAAAGCCTCAAGTTTTAGGTATAAGAACTGTGGGACAGAGCCCCCTGTGCCCCAGATGCAGAGATCTGTCTTAAAAGTCAGTAAAAGGGTAATTATCATGAGTAAGAAGAAAAGACCATAGACTCTTTCTATGGGGACAAGGACCAAAACACAAATACCAGAGGTCAGCACTGAGACTATACTCCCATCTGAAACTTCAGAAGGGAATATGAACTGGACTCAAGCCCAAAGAGCGTTCTTGGAAGAGTTCAAGAAGGATTTTAAAAGCCAAATTAGAGAAGTAGAAGAAAAACTGGCCAACAATTATTAAAATATGAAAAAAGAAATCATGGAAAAATTTAAAAGGAAAATTGGACAAATGGAAAAAGAAGTACAAAAACTAACTGGAGAAAATAACTCTTTAAAAGGAACAATTGGGCAAATGGAAAAGGAAATACAAAAGTTAACTGTCCAAGAAAACAATCTATTAAAAATTAGAATTGGCGAGTAGAAGCTAATGACTCTATAAGACATCAAGAATCAGTCAAACAGAATCAAAAGAATAAAAAACGCAAGAAAATGTAAAATATTTCATTGGAAAAACAATCGGCCTGGAAAATAGATCCAGGAGAAAAAAATGTAAGAATTATTGGTCTACCAGACCATGATGAAAAAAAGAACCTGGATAAAATCTTCCAAGAAATCATCTAGGCAAACTGTCCACAGGTTCTACATTCAGAGGACAAAATACTCATTGAAAAATCTACCACTCACCTCCCGATAGGGATCCCAAACTGAAAACACCAAGGAATATCGTTGCCAAATTCCAGAAATATCAAGTGAAGGAGAACATACTGCAGGCAGCCAGAAAGAAACAATTCAAATATCGAAGAGCTACAGTTAAGATCACACAGGACCTTGCAGCTTCTACATTAAAAGATTGGAGGCATTGGAATATGATATTATGTAAGGCAAAGGAGCTGAGACTACAACCAAGGATCAATTACCCAGCAAAACTGAGCATAGTATTTCAGGCAAGGTGATGGACATTCAATGAAATAAGAGATTTCCAGACCTTCCTGATAAAAAGGCCAAAGCTCAACAGAAAATTCGATCTTCAAACACAAGAGGGGCATAAAAAGGTAAATGGAAAAAAAAAACTTGTTACTCAAAATGAGCAAACTGTTTACATCCCTACAAGGGAAGATGATATTTGTTAATCTTGAGAATTGTATTATCTATTATGATATTTAAAAGGGATATATATAGATAGAGGGAGTGGATATAAATTAAATGATATGATGATAAAAATGCAATTTAAGTGTGTGAAGGGACTGGAACAAGAAATATGAAAAGGAAGAGGCAGAAAAAGGTAAATTATATCACGGGAAGAGGCACAAAAACATATTATAGTAGAGGGAAAGAGGGTAGGGAGAGGAGCATTGTTTGATATTTATTCTCATCTGATTTGGTTCAAGGAGGGAACAGTAAACTCAGTTAAGTACAGAAATCTAACTACCTCTATAGGCAGCAGGAGGGGAAAGGGAAAAGAAAAGGGAGGGGAGGTAAAAAAGGGAGGGAAGAAGTAGTAAGGGAAAAGGGCAGTAAAAGAGAGGGGGGCTGAAAGAAGTGAGGGAAGACTGAGGGAGGCAGTGGTCAAAAATTAAAACCTTACTGTGAAGGAGAAGGGAGAACTAAAAGCATAAATGGGGGGAAAGAGGATGGAGGGAAAGACACAGATAGTAATCATAACTGTGAATGTGAATGGGATGAACTCTCTCATAAAACAGACAGGAGACAGCAAAATGGATTAAAAACCATACTCCACCAATAACGTCATTTACAAGAAACACATGTGAAACGGAGATACACACAGAGTAAAAGTACAAAGTTGGAGCAGAATATATTGTGCTTCAGCTGATGTAAAAAAAGCAGGGGTAGCAATCCTAATCTCAGACAAAGCAAAAGCAGAAATAGATCTAATCAAAAAAAGATAAGGAAGGCACCAGAGACAACGAAGTTAATATCATTACTAAACATATATGCTCCAAGTGGCAGAGCATCCAAATTCTTAGAGAAGTTAAAGGAGTTACAAGAAGAAATAGACAGCAAAACTATACTAGTGGGAGACCTCAACCTCCCCCTCTCTGAACTTGATAAATCTAACCTCAAAATAAACAAGAAAGAAGTTAAGGAGGTGAATAAAACTCTGGATAAGATAGATATGATAGGTCACTGGAGAAAACTTAATGAGGATAGAAAGGAATAAACCTTTTCCTCAGCAGTACAGGGTACATATACAAAAATTGACCATGTACTAGATCAGCATAACTGGGAGGCATTTTAGACAAATCTGCCAACACAAAATAAAGTCACTAGTTCTCAAAAACAGACAAAACCCGTCTTAGAATTCTTGTTTTTGTCAAGTAATGCCTCCATCTTCCCTCTTAATTTCCTTTTTTTAAAACTTTGAATTCCCTTGAGTTCCTGAAATCAGACTTAAATATTATTAATAAAAAGACTTGGTGATCAGGAACTTTTACTATTAAGAAAAAAAATTCATTCTGGGTCAGTACACTATTATATTAGCGCCTTTTTTTTATACTACAGTTCAATTTTTGCATTTTTATTAATATTAAATTCTTAGAAGAGTGAAGTTACAGTCTGAATTGGGTTATTAACTAAATTCTGGATCTTGGCCAAATCATATCCTCAATAAACTTTAGGTCTGTCAACAACTGTAAAAGAAGGAGTTTGACAAGAAGGTCCAAGGTCCCTTATAAGTTCTCTTCTCATTGTTCAAGAAATTATTTCTCACTTTGAGAGTTCCAAAGATTTCAAGTTTATCATTCACTCCAATCCTTTGTGTTTGGGATAGGTAAAGACAAAATACAACAAAGCTTAAGTTATTAAATGGTAATAGCGACATTCAACCCTCCATCTCATTTTAGTAACTTGATTTTCTCAATAGTTCCAGGTCCTAAGTTAAAAGGTTAAGTGAAAACTTACAGTTCAACTGCAATAAGGTAACCATGGAGGTGGGCTATGAAGTATAAACAGAGAAATACTGGATATGGAGCTTGAACACCTAGGTTTGATCTAGCTCTTCCATTTCTGTGACCTTGAGCAAGTCACTTAACTCTTCTAAGCTTCAGTTTCCCCATTTCAGAAAGGAAGAGAATGGACTAGGTGATTTCTAAGACCCTATGTTATAACCCTATTAATGAGGGTGCCTAAGGATATACATCTTAATTGCCTTGGGACCAGAAATGAAGTGTCAAGTGATTGAGGATTCTCTGCTTCACAGTAATATTAGTTATGCTTTAGGGACAACTAAATCCAGATCCCTAAACACTCAGAATGGTTCTAGTTGATCTTAGGGTTTGTCTCAAATTACGAAAAGTTTGGAAGAAAAGTGACAGAAGACTAGCACTCTGCTTAACCATGTAAAGAGCTTATTTCCAAACCTGAAGGACAGGGCTATTGTTATTACTATTACAATATCATTGACAATACCATCAATATAATACCTTTATAATTCTACTGAGAATTGTTAGAACAAAGAACATGACTGATTATTCCTGTACGCTCCCAGATTTCTTATAAATATTTTATTGGCCGGGAGAATATAACATATTACTGACAATAACAGTGATTTTAGCAATAGGTTGTATTATTGCTCTGACCTACAATATTACTGATACCTGAACCAGATTTTTGAATATATATGGTTTGATTTGCATGATGGATGAGAACACGAAACAAAGATAAGATGAAAAGGGAAAATCATGGAATTACAGAACAGGAAGACCTATCTAATTCTGTCTAGCTGACAGAAATTACTCTTTTACCACTGAATGAGTTACCTGTATACTGAGGAGTACACATATATCACTTACTTATACACCTATTTACTTAATCAATACTGATTAAGTTAACTTCACTTATACAAGCAAAGAAAAGCTCCTCTAATCATGATCAGCTTAGCAAATGTAAACTAATCCATGTATGCAGTTAAATTTTCCTAATCAAAATGACCATAATAATTGGGAATGGGGCAAGATAGAAGGAGAAAGATAAAAGTCTAAACTGACGGATTGTCCCCAAGATCCTTCTCCCACTCAGTCTCTATGAAATCTGCTCATCAACAACAACCAGATATAAGGCAGAGACCCAGAGACCTGGGGCCTGGATCTAGGTACACATCATACTGTATGTGCCTGACTGAGCTTGTGCCTGTGGGAATAGGGAGTCCCACACTTACACAACTGGGAGTACTGCCTGATTTGTAGCACTAAGGCCCCTTCTTGGTAATTTATCCACATTCACCTCATGTCACCCTAAGGATGAATTCATTTACAAATTTCTGGAAGGATATTATGTTTAACTTCTGACTGCAGACCTCTAAAAATAAAGTACTCATTGGCTCCCAAGGTAGCTCAGTGTATTTCTGGACAACTCATAAGTATCAGAAAATTTCCTTAATTTGCAGGAAGTCCATTTCTCTGTTAACTTTAATCAACTGCTCCAACTTTTGTTCTCTAGGGTAATAGAAGAACAATTCAAATCCCTTTTCCAAGTGACAACTATTTAGATACTAAAAACAGCTACAATCCTTGCATATCCTTTATCCCAATCAACCCAAGGCAAACTGAAAGAACTTTTTTTTTCTGATAAGGCCACTAGTGTCACCTAAAATTTGCAGGTCACCAGCCTCACTTCTCCTCCAAAGCCATCTGAATCCAATGACCAGATATTCATCAGGATGACTGGTAATGACCCAGGCTGAGGCAAGTGGGGTTAAGGGACTTGCCCAAGGTCACACAGCTAGTGAGTGTCAAGTCTCTGAGTTGAGATTTCAAGTCAGGACCTCCTGGCTCCTGCACTGGTGCTCTATCCACTGCACCACCTAGCTGCCCAACCAAAGTGGTACAGCATTATCAAATGACTGAATGGAGAATTTAGGAAGCAAATCACAACTTAGTTGCTTGGTCCCTGAGTTCTTGGTTGGAAGGGAAACTACCTTTTTAGTAGTACGTAAGTGTCCAAAGCTTGGAAGAAAGATTCATTCTACTTGCTCCCATATTTTCAAGCCCCTGACTGTATCACTGTCAGAAATCCAGTAACAAGCATTTATTAAGTACTTAATAAGTACAATGCACTGTGTACTTTACTCTAGAGATTATAAAAAGTTACTTTTTTCTAGTAAGTACTCACATGATGTCACTAATCCTCTTTGAGAACAAAGGACCAACAAGATCCCCCATGATAATGGGGTGATCCAACATATAAACAGATAAGTATGTTCATGATTACTTGATAAGATAAAGAACACTAACAACTAGGAAGATAGGAAAAGTTTTACCATAGAAGTGGCACATGAATGGATCCTTAAAGGAAACCAGAGTTTAGAACATGTAAAGGTGGAGAGAACTGCTGAGGAAGACCTTACATTTGGTATAATGCCTTCAGCTCACAGATGAGGAAACAGAAAGCATAACTATCCTGCCCACATTACATGGTTAGATAGTTAACAAAACTGGATCCAGAACAATTCTCTGAGTTTTTCGGTACATCACGCTGCTAACTCAATGTCCAATTTGGACTTAGAGGAATAACAAAAAATGAAAAAAAAGATCAAAGCTCCTTATAGCAAGACCTTTTCATGTTTGTCTTTGCCTGGCACCTTAAGTAGCTGTCTTGCTTAACAGCAAACACTTCTTAAATGTTAGATTAAAGTAGAAAAGTCAGATGCCTGGTTCAACAGGACATGGTAGCAGTGAGCTGTTATGTTAATCCTAACGTTGGATAGTAACATCTTTGTACAGTGAAACATAGGTTAGATGGAACCTAGGTTAGACCTGGGTCTTCCATAAAGCTGAGGATTCATGTCTTTTAATCTTATTTTCTACCTTAAACATTTTCAACAAACAGCTTTATAAAATGTCCTGCACACTGCCCTGCCTTCCTTAAACAATATACATGGAACAAAATTTATCTTTTACTTGGCTACGATCACTAAAAAATATCAATTTTGTACTATTTGGTAATTTAGTAATACCCCTGAATTTATATCAAAGTACAGACAGGTCTCACTTTATATAAGTGAACCATTCTGTGGACTGTTATGATGCAATGCAAAACAAATTTGCCCAAAGACTGTTATGAGAAGGGAGGCAGGGAGGAGAACAACACATGGCTTAAGAAGGGGCCCATAATAGGGGCCAGGAAGAACACACATGGGGCCTGGCTGGAACTGAAAGGAAAGATGTGCAAAGGAGCAGACCCACGGGGTCAGACACAGACAAGAGAGGACAGCTGACACACTGGTGCCAGGGACAGACAGACATTCAGTACCCAAGCTCAAATGAACAGCAGACAGACACAGGGGCGGACAGAGCAGGGAAAGATCTCCTCTCACTGTACAGGAGGTCTCAAACCAACCCCTCCCCCTCACCACCATCCCCCCATCCAGATCCTGCAGCAGCAGCAGCCATGCATGGTTCACTTGAAGGGTTTTTTGAGGGTTTTTGGGGGGAGGGGGGGAGGTACAGAGTACCCAGCCAAGGAGCAGGAGTGAAGAGAGAGCACAATACTGTAAAGTTAACATAGCTGTTTTTTTGGAATGTGGATTTCCTTCAGAATTCTTTATGTAAAATTGAGTTGGTATAATGCAAGTTTACATAAAATGAGGACTGTCTATATTCCATTTAGGAAGGGGCTGTGTGACCCTGAAATAAATGGTTAAGACTGCTATGCTGCCTTTCTGTGCCCACTTCTCTCTTCACTTCAAATCAGTTGTCACTTCTTGCTGCTCTCAGTATGCCCACTCTCTTCCCTACTGTCTACCAAGTTCAAACTACATAACCAGGCAGCCAAACTGGCCCTCCAGCATCACCACACCTTTGTGGCCTCATTTTAAATTACTCTCCTCCTTGTGATACCTGTTCCAGAAAAGCCCTAGACATGTCTCATACTTCCATTCCTTTGCTCATATGGTTTGCCTGGCCTCTAATGTTCTACACTTCCTACCCCAAGGCTGAGTGTTTGATTACCTCAAGTTTTCTTTAACTTAATTATTTCTGTTGGTGGGAACAATATTCACACATTTTCCCATGATCAAAACTTTGGTGTTGTGTTTATTAAGTTTACAGACACATGTACTATCACTTTTACAATATCTTTTCTATTTTGTGTGCTTTTTAAAAATTTTACTTTCTTACAATCTTGTGAAAATACCTGTAACTGTCCATGGAAGCTATGATAAAATTTATATATAAAATTATTTTAAAGTAAATCAGATCTAAATAACGCCCTCCCAAAGGGAATCATTTCACTAGATCATATTTTTCCTACTGTAAAACATTACCATAAAAATGTTTCAACTGCAAATGCAGTTATTAAGGTCTCCTAAGAAAAAGATTTAGAAACTCCTTCTCAGTTCTGAGAGATATCTTTAAAAGTTATTACAGATTAAAAAAATTTCTGAAGAGTTAGTTGTAAACTTGAAGCTTTCATGTAGGACCACTGATATACTTTCAATGCATACTGTGAAGAAAGTAGTACAATTAATCTTGCTTTTCTGATGAGTTTTAGTGTATTTTATTTTATACCTGATGTCCTTTAGAAGTATGTCGTGGGCTGTAGGGGCAAGAATTAATGTATAAATTCCTTTTAATTAAAGAAAGATTAAGGTTGATTAAATTAGCATTCAATAACACTTCAGATTCTAGAGTAGTGCTGACTGATACAGATATTAATAAGCACGAATATAGGCCCTGAAGTATTTCATCAAAATTATTTTCACAGAAAATTAGCATGTGGAATAAAAAGTGGGGGGAGGTGGGGAGCCGACTCTCAACATGCCTCTTGTACTCCCTCTTAAAATAAGCAGAATTTTGAAGGGCACACCTCCTAACAACAGGAAGAGACGACAGAGTTCTGGGGCTCACAAAGCCCTTTCCAGGCACTCTGTGACTCACAACCAGCCTGGGAGGTCAGCACAGCAAGTAAGAAAACACTGTAGCTCAGGAAGATCAAGGAACTTGCCCAAGATCACCCAGATAGAGTAAAAGTAGGAGTTGAACCTTGGGCCTCATGACTCAAAAGTTTAGAATTTTATCCAGTAAAATCCTAATTTTTATATTAGTGGAGTGAAATTAAGAAACATCTTCATTTGTGCATCATGATGCAATGTGTTGTTACAAGGAAATTTTCCAGATAGATAAAATAGCAAAAATGTATTTCTATTTAATTTTTGGATAGAAATCTTCCTGGTACATTATTCCCCTGCCTCCTTAAACAAAGGGAACCAACATCACAAAAAGACCCACAGTCAAGTTTCAAAAAATATGAAATGTAACTTAGGTTCCTACTAAAAACCACAAATGAGAAAATGATCCGATTGACAAGTTCTCCTTTTGTTCTTCAATCAACATTCACTTGCCACAAAAATGGTCATGATGGTTCCAGAAGTATATACAGTCATAGGCCTGCTCAGAAAGTAAAATAAGCCAAGGTAAACCTCATCTGCTTGTCACTGAGGCTTCAATATTCTAGGTACACGAGTGCTTGTAAAACTGGACAAGTACGAAAAAATGGGATGGGACTAGAATGATTTTTAAACTATAACCTGCATTTCTCACTGATCAGTTGGCAGATTTAAACTCACTTTCCCTAAGAAGCCTGCCCTAACTAACTCTACTCCATTTTCTTCTCACCTTTATTCTTCATCTCTTGACGTTTGCAATCATTATATTAATCACATAGCATTTAGTGTCATAAAGTAACTCCGTAAAGGCAGTTCACCTGCATGTTTACCTCCCTAACTAAATTCTATACTCTTTAACAACAGAGACCTTGGTTTCTATTTCTTTAGTGGCTTCCATCCCAAATCCGCACAGCAGGTGCTATGGTGCTATACCCACAATAGGAGACGAGGGTCTGTACCAGGTCAACTCAAAAGCTAAACTAAGTAAGTTAGGAGGAACAGTCGCACACACTCCTTGCTATGGACTACACAGGGGATTCTCCAGACTATCAACATTTCTTAACCTCCAAGCTTTCACCAACACCACCTGCAGAACTCTCTCTCTTCCCTCCCTACACTGCACCTCCCCAAACCACACCTTAGTCTCAAAGCTTTGGAAAACAAAAAAAGGAACTCTTCTCATAAAAAGTTTAAGGGACCTCTTTCACAGTGGTACATGGCACATAAACAAAAACTGACCATATTCAAGGGCATAAAAACCTCACAATCCAGTGCAGAAAGGCAGCGACAGTCAATGCATCCTTCTCAGATCATAAAGCAAACAAAATTATATGTAATAAAATGCCATGGAAAAATAAACCAAAAATTAATTGGAAACTAAATAATCTAATCCTAAAGAAGGAGTTAAACAACAAATCATAGAAACAATCAACAACTTCATTCAAGAGAATGACAATAATAAGAAAACCTACCAAATCTTATGCGATACTGCAAAAGCAGTTCTTAGGGGAAGTTTTATATCTTTGAATGCCTACATGAATAAAATAGAGAAAAGGGGGATCAATGACTTGGGCATGCAGCTGAAAAAGCTAGAAAAAGAACAAACTGAAAATCCCCAAGTAAATACCAAATTAGAAATACTGAAAACCAAAGGAGAGATTAATAAAATTGAAATTAAGAAAACTATTGAACTAGCAAATAAAACCAATAGTTGGTTTTATGAAAAAACTAATAAAATTGATAAACCTTTGATCAATTTGATTAAAAAAAGAAAAAAGAAAACCAAATTACTAACATCAAAAATCAAAGGGATGAACTTACCTCCAATGAGGAGGAAATTAAAACAATAAGCCCAACTTTATGCCCACAAATTTGACAACCTAAATGAGATGGATGAGCATTTTAAAAAAATACAAATTACCCAGATTAACAAAAGAAGAAGTTGAATATTTAAACAACCCTATCTCAGAAAAAGAAATTGAACAATCAATGAACTCCCTAAGAAAAAATCTCCAGAGACGGATGGATTTACAAGTGAATTCTATCAAACATTTAAAGAACAGTTAATTCTGATACTATATAGATTATTTTTGAAAACCGGGGAGAAGGAGTCCTCCCAAATTCTTTATGATACAAATATGGTTCTGCTCCCTAAACCAGGAAGAGACAAAACAGAGAAAGAAAATTATAGACCAATTTCTCTAATGAATATAGACGCAAAAATTTTAAATAAGATTTTAGCAAAACAAATACAACATCTTATCATGAGAATAATACATTATGATCAGGTAGGATTCATACCAGGAATGCAAGGTTGGTTCAATATTAGGAAAACAATTAGCATTATCGATCATATCAGTAACAAAACTAATAGAAACCACATGATTATCTCAATAGATGCAGAAAAAGCTTTTGACAAAATACAACACCCATTCCGATTAAAAATGCTGGAGAACATAGGCATGAAGGGAACTTTTCATAAAATAATAAGCAGCATCTACCTAAAATCTTCAGCAAGCATTATATGCAATGGAAATAAGCTAGATACATTTCCAATAAGATCAGGGGTGAAACAAGAATGTCCATTATCACCACATTCAATATGGTACTAGAAATGTCGGCTGTAGAAATCAGACAAAATAATGAAATTGAAGGAATTAGAAAGGCAAAGAAGAAACTAAGTTATCACTCTTTGCAGATGATATGATGATATACTTAGAGAATCCCAGAGATTCAAGTAAAAAAACTACTTGAAATAATAAACAACTTTGGCAAAGCTGCAGGTTACAAAATAAACCCGCATAAATCTTCTGCATTCCTATATATTTAAGTAACAAAGTCCAAAGAGAAATTCCATTTAATAGGGTAGACACTATAAAATATTTGGGAGTTTACCTGCCAAAACAAACCCAGGGACTATATGAACACCATTACAAGACACTTTTCATACAAATAAAATCATACCTAAGTAAGCAGAAAACATCAGTTGCTCATGGGTAGGCCAAGCCAATATAATAAAAATGACAATTCTACCTATATCAATTTACTTATTTAGTGCCATACTAACTGAACTATCAGATAATGATTTTCTAGAGCTGGATAAAATAATATCAAAATTCATCTGGAAGAACAAAAGGTCCAGAATATCAAAGGGACTAAAGAAATGCTAGGGAAGGTGGCCTGGCACTACCAGATCTCAAATTGTATTATAAAGCAGTAGTTATCAAAACTACTTAGTACTGGCTAAGGAAGAGAAGGGTAGACAAGTAGAATAGGCTAGGTAGGCAATGAATATAGCAATCTACTGTTTGATAAAACCAAGGACCTCAGCTTCTGGGATAAGAACTCACTGTTTGACAAAAATTGCTGGGAAAACTGGATAACAGTGTGGCAGAAACTAGGCATAAACCAATGCTTGACACCATACACAAGAATAAAGTCCAAATGGGTACACAATCTAGGTATAAAGATTGATACTATAGACAAATGGATGGATCTGATGGATAATTTTGATTACATTAAACTGGCAAGTTTTTTCATAACCAAACCTAATGCAACCAAAATTCAGAGGGATGTAGTATATTGGGAAAGAATTTTTACAGCTAATCCCGGGGATAAAGGCCTCATTTCTAGAATATATTATATAGAGAACTGAGTCAAATGTACAAGAATACAAGACATTCCTCAATTGATAAATGGTCAAAGGATATGGCCAGACAATTTTCAGAGGAAAAAATTAAAGGTATCTATAATCATATGAAAAAATGCTCTAAATCGCTTTTGATTAGAGAGATGCAAATTAAAACAACTCTGAGATACCACATCACACCTATCAGACTAGCAAACATGACAGAACAGGAAAATGATAAATGCTGGAGAGGATGTGGGAGAGTTGGAACACTAATTCACTGGTGGTGGAGCTGTGAGCTCATCCAACCACTCTGAAGAGCGATTTGGTCAAAGGGCTACAAAAATGTGCATATCTTTTGACCCAGCAATATCACTTCTAGGATTGTATCTCCAAGAGATCATAAAAATGGGAAAGGGTTCCACATGTACAAAAATATTTATAGCAGCACTCTTTGTAGTGGCCAAAACTGGAAATCAAGGGGATGCCCATCAACTGGGGAATGGCTGAATAAATTATGGTATGTGAATGTAATAGAATACTACTGAGCTATAAGAAATGATGAGCAAGAAGACTTCAGAGAAATCTGGAAAGACTTATGTGATCTGATACTGAGTGAAAGGAGAAGAACCAGGAGAACTTTGTGCACAGCAGTTAAATATTATATATCCCCATCCAGCACTCAATAATGCAGCTAAACTGGCCTTCTTCCTGTTCCTCACTCACCACATCCTACTTCCCATCTCTGTGCTTTGTAACTGAGTGTCTCTCATGCTTGGAATTCACTCTCTTTACTTCACAGAGGCTCTATTTTCTTTTAATATTTCACTTTAAAATGTCACCATATTCTGCATGGTGGCCGTAAACTGCTAGCACTTCCCTCACAAACTACTTTGCACTTAACTACTTTATATATTTGTATTTGCTAACTTTACATTTATGCTGCATATATTTTTATGTTTTGGTTATCTTCCCTGTGAGAGTATGACACTGACAGTAGAAACTGTTTCATTTTTTGCACTTGCGTATACCTAGGACTTAGCAGAATACCAAGCACAGTCAAGATATTTAATAAATACGTGTTGACTGACTGATTATATGGCAAGACGGGCAGACTTCAGATTGCCCTCTTTTTTTTCCTCCAGCTTGCCCTCTTTTAAGACATTGAGAGTCAAACTATCAGAAAGAGATTTTTGAATGGAAGAGAAAAGATTTAAAAGTCTTCACAAAAGAAATTCTAAATTAGCTAAGGCACAGAAATGCGTATTATTTGACAAATTATGGATGAGGATGCCTGAAATGGGGATAAAAGATTCTAGAGAAATGTAAATACAGTTGTTACCTAACCTGACAAATAACCTTGCCATTTTCTGGGAAACAACATATAACAGAAAACAGTAAGACAGAACTAAATATTATAAATCAAAATCATCCAAGCTCTAAAAATATCAGGTATATAAAGGATTAGTAACAATAACAGGCACTATCAATCAGCAAGAACTTAAATTTTAAAATACAAAAAATCTTTTTAGAAGGGAATTTAAGAGAACTTACCTAAATCAAAATCATACATACAATAGGTCATCAAAATGTCATGAAGTAAAATCAATCCTGGATTATCTTTGCCTTCATAAAACTTGTTTGTTCGGTCTGTTCTCTTAACATCTTTTTCTGAAAAGAAAAAAAAGTCACAGTAATGTAAATGCTTCTCAAAACCAATTTTATTAAGTTCAAATCTTAAAAACTGCAACATTTTTCCTTATTATTGATTTTGCATTGTTTCCAAGTTTTAAAGTATAGAATAATGAAATCATCAAATGTCATTTTAAATGCTTTCAAGCAGCTTTATAGAAAGTAAAATACAAGTTTCTTTAAAATGAGATGATTTACTTGAGAATAGATTTTCCTTTTCTTTCATTTTCTATATACATCTGTAGAAACTTTTTGATTAAATGGTAGAAAAAATTTTCAATAAATTAAAAGCAATACTGAAGAATATCACATTTACTTAGAAATAAAATATATGTGATATTTAAAATAAGTAATGAAAACTACTATGCAATCAAGTTTAATCAAAAGGATTTTGTTTCATTCATAATTACTTGGGTTTTTAAAAAAATATTATGAACTTCTCATTTGTCATGGTCCATCATCATTTATTTCAAGTAGTTTATTCTCAGGCATCAGCATTCAATCAAAAATTTATTACAGATTTTTATTGTGCTAAAATAAAAAATAAATTATAAGTTCTCTCCAAAAATTATTCTATGGCTTTAAAAAGATATTATGATATAGTATAATTGGATGTCTGTCTTCTGAAGTTATATAACCATTTCCCTATTTTAATTCAATAATAAATCATCAGCAAAAAGGAATTTGGAGAAATTCCAAATTATAAACTTATTACTCTATAATCAACTCAATTTGGGTATATCTCTATCTTCCTACCTCACCCCCTCAAATATATATGTGAATTGAAAAAAATTTATACTATACTGGGGGAGGGCTGACTTTTTACCAATCAATAATCAATCAAAATCAGTAAGAAAACACTGATTTAGATATATTATGGATAAGGCTGTTAGGTGGTGTTTTTGTTTTTATTTTTAATGTTCTCCCTCTTCAACATTTTGTTTCTAATATAGCAATGTTCTCAAAGAAGTAAATTTATACCTCGAAAATGGGCAAGCAAAGTAGGATCTTTTGCTGTTTTATTTTACTAAAAGTGCCTCTGATTAAATAATGTGACTGAGGAGGATCTTTCCCACTCATTGATGGACCTGGAAAGATGTGTAGGAAAGCCCACATCTTTTGTTAATGAGGCACTGGTTCTCAAGGGATGTGATGCCCTCTGGCTCTAAAAAAATGTATAAATACTCTGAGGACGAAGTTTTACTTTGGGGCTTAGTTTTTGGAAGAAGGTTTGTGTGCCAGATGAGAATCTGAGAAGCTGCTAAGAAGGCACCCAGCTTTGAAAACTCAGATGTTGGTGCTTCCCTCTTTGGTACTGTGGTTAAATAGTTGCTATCTGTTGAATTGTGGTGTATTGCTTACTATTAGACAATCTGGAAGCACTGTCTGCTGATTTTAGATTTCTCTGTATTTTTTCTGAAGTTCAGGGCACTGACTTTTTCCCCTGAACTAAATGAATGATATATGTGCTTGTATAAAGTGATTGTTAACCCCTCAAAAGTTGCCTTTCCTTTCAGAGAAGCAGATCAAAGAACATGCAATAGCAGGCCCCCCGTGTATCTCAGGGTGCTTACTGTTACAAATGGTAAGAAACTTTCCATTATATGTGTGTATGTGCATGCATGCGTGCATATGTGTGTATATGTGTATATGTATATATGTGTATGTGTGTGTCAACCAGCCAACAAACATGATGAATTATAAACTTAATAGCAGTTTTTTGGTCTGTGTCAAAATTGCCCATCTTCAACTGATAATTAATTGATAATCCTACACCCAAAGAAAATTCTGGTAGCCAGAAAGTACTCCATTGACCAACCTACTGGATGTCCTGGACTGGACATCTTAAACTCAATGTGTCCAAAAGTAAATGTTATCTTTTCCCAAAAAACCATCCCCACTTCAAACCTTCCCCATTACTGTCAAAGGAACCACCATCTTCCCAGATACCTAGAGCATACCTAGGCTCACAAACTAGATGTCATCCTCAAATACTCACTCTCTCTCTCTCACTCCCCATATCCACCTAGTGTATACCTAGGCTCACAAACTAGATGTCATCCTCAAATACTCACTCTCTCTCTCTCTCTCTCTCTCTCTCTCTCACTCCCCATATCCAATCTATTGTACAACTTTTATCCATACACTCCTTTAAATTTGCCACAGAAGGGCCTACACCAAATGTGCTGGAGGCCCTTTCTCAAACTCTCCAGACATCTCAGGGATGAAGCAAGAAGGCTATCCAACTCTTGGATTTTTAATTATAATTAGTCCTTTTTTCCTAATTGCAGGTTTCTTATAAAAGTTTTATAAAAACTAAAGCCTCTTTACAATTAAAATTTATGAAAGTGATCTATTCCCAATATCTCAAAATCCAACGTCTCTGCAACCCCTTCCAAAATGGTGTCAGCCTCCAAATACTATACTGAAGGTGCTCTAAAAATACCAATAGAGTGGCATTTTTTGGTCTCTTGACAATGTGACAACCACTCTCTATTTCTGGATATTGTCTCTCTTCCCTTGGCTTTAAAGATCACACTCTCTCATTCTCCTACCTCACCTAATGCTCCTTTTCTCCACATTTTCCTACTTCTCTTACTGTTCCTTCCTTATAGTGTCTACTCTCACTGAGTTCTCAATTTCTTCCCAACTCTATATTTTCAAGAGTCTGGTCTTAGACCTCTTCTCTCTACATAGTTTGTCCATTGGCAATATCCTTCCAAAGGCTTTAAATACTACCTTGATGTAGATGATACCCAGATCTCTATTTCCGGTCTTTACCTATCTTGAAATCAAAAGATTTGTTTCCAACTGCCTACAAGGCATCTCCATTTAAGTAACACATTAGCACCTCTAATTCAACAAATCCAAAACTGAGTTACAAACTGGACTCAATTCTTCCTTCATGTAACTTGATTATTCACTCAGTCACCAAAACTGTGGTAACTTTGTTATATCTTGACTCTTCCCTTTTCAAATGTAATAATTAATATGCCCTGGCAGCTTCCTCTTTATAATATCCCCTGCATCTAATCCATCCTCTCCCTAGTTCCACTGACACCACAACAGCAGGCTTCCATTTTCCACCTCTGGACATTATAATAACCTAGCAGAACTTCTTGCCTCAATTGCCAGGATAACCTCAGTAGAGGCATAAAAATCTGGTCTTATGGGCTTAAAAACTTTCAGTGACTACTTACTACCCAGCAGCTAGGTGGCAAAATGGATAAAGCACCAGCCTGAGGTGCTTTATCAAGAAGACTCCTCTTCTTGAGTTCAAATCCAGCCTCAGACACTTACTATAGCTGTGTAACCCTGGGCAAGTCACTTAACCCTGTTTGCCTCAGTTTCCTCATCTGTAAAATGATCTGGAGAAGTAAATGGCTAACCACTACAGTATCTTTACCAAGAAAACCCCAAAAGAGGTCACTGAGTCAAACACAACTGATTAAACAATACCAACAACTTATCCACCAAGTAAAGTATTTAATTCTGCTTGGCAAGTAAAGCCTTTCATGACCCAATACCACACTCCAGTCTGCCAAGTACTATACCCTACCAAGTTTTCTACACTACAGCCAAAATGAACCAATTTCCCCCATCTACCTACTCCCAACAAGCACTTGAACAGCCAAAACCCCTCTGACTTTGCTCAGATTGTTTTTTTCCCCTATCACTGGAAATGCCTACTGCCTTTTCTTTATCTGGTGAATCTTTACCCATTAAAAGTTAAAGTTCAATTCAAATGCCACCTTCTCAAACCCAGACCACTCCATCTTGCCACAAACTACTTCTCTACCTCCACCTCCACAACTGCTATATCTCTGCAGCACTCCATACTCTTCCCCCTTTTAAAGTTCCGTTTTATGTGTTCTTTTCCTCCACTAAAATATAAGATCCTTGAGGGCAGGGATTGTCTTTCTTTTCACTGTATTTTTATTCCCAGAACAGTGCAGTGCTTGATGTTTAATGAGTGCTAAATAAATGCTTTATGTGTCTATCTAAGGAAGAATGTGGGCAATTATAAGTGTGAAATCATAAAATAAAACCAACAGAGCATCCACTGTAGTTTGGGGTAGTGTCTGTACTTAAAAGCAACTGAATTTTTTTTAAAAATAGGCATTTTAATTAAACTTTTAAATAATTCAGCCTAGCATTACCATAATAAACATTAAATAGATTTTACTGTGTTTTATTTTTTTCTATTAATAAAAGGAATTATCATTTACTTTCCTATAATAGTCTAAAAGTATCACAGTTCAATGAATAAGAGAACTGGCTTCAAAGTAAGGAAGACCTGGGTTCATACTTGCCTGATATAGACTGAGTAACTCTAGAAAAGCTACAAGTTCTCAGTACTCTTGGCAACTTATATTACTATATTATACCATATTAAGCACTAATGATACAAAAAAAAAAAAAGAAAAAACTGTGCTTGCCTTCAAGCAGCTCACATTCTAACGAAAAAAAAAAACAAGCGAAAACAACTACATAAATACAAGATATATACAATGTAAATGAAAGATTATCTCAAAGGGAAAGTATTAGCTCTAGGAGGGAAACTAGAAAAGGTAGACGGTGACATTTTAGCTGAGTTTAAAAGGAAGTCAGGTGATCTGGGAGGAAGAAATGAAGAAGGAAAACATTCTAGACACCAGGGGAGGCGGAAAGCTGGGGGGATGTAAACCAGAGCTAGGCGATGAAGTGGAGTGTCATGTTCAAGAAAAAGCAAGAAGGCCAGTGTCATTAGATCATACAGTATGTGAAGGGAAATAAATATTTGATCCCGGAGCTAATAGGAATTTATTGAGTAGGGGACTGACATGGTCAGACCTGTGTACTCTGGCACTTGAATGAAGAATGGCAGAGAGAGACCAACTAGAAAGCTACTGTAATAGTCCAGACATGAGGTGAGAAATCTTATACCAGTGTGGCAACTCTATGAATGGAGAAAAAGGGACACACGCAAGAGATGCTGGGAAGGCAGAAATGACAAGACTTGGCAACAGATTAAATACATAGAGTGAGAGTCCTAGAACCTGATACTGAGTCTGCACATCTGAGTGCCTGGGAGGATGTTGGTGCTGCCCTCAACAGTAACAGGAAATTCAGAAGAGGGTTGGATGTGGGGGGAAAGGTAATGAGTTATGATTTGGACATGATGAACTTCAGATGTCTACAGGATATCTGGTTTGAGATGTCCAATAGGCAGTCTGATAATGTGAGATTGGAGGTCAGGAGAAGTCAGAGCTGACTAAGAAGATCTGCAAACCATCCACTTACAGATAATTGAAACTATGGGAGCTGATGAGATCATCAAGTAAAACAGTAAAGAGGGAAAAGAGAAGTTGGCCAAAAACAGAACTTACTGTGGTTGGTAAGCATGATCTGGATGAAGATATAGCAAAGAAGACTGAAAAGCAGGAGCCAAGCAGGAGAACCAAGACAAGGCAATGCCAGAGAGAAAAAAGTATAGGAGAAGAAGGTAATCAACAGTGTGAAAGGCTACAAAAAGTCAAGAAAGATGAAGACTGAGATAAAGCCAGCAGATCACAACTGAGAGATCATTGTTAACTGCTGAGGAAAACAGTTTGAGTTGAACGTTGAGGTTGGAAGTCAGACTCTAGAGTTAGAAGAGGAAGAAGTGGAGGCACCAAGTACAGATGGCTTTCTAAAGTTTAGTAGGAAAGACAAAGGGACAGAAAAGAGACAGAAAATATAGGATGACCACAAGCCAGCATAAGAGAGTATCTTTTTAAGGATGGAAGACACATGGATGCCTTGGTAGGCAGCCGGGGGGGGAAATGTTAAAAAGGGAGAAATTAAAGATTGACAGAAAGAGGACAACAGAAGAGGCAATCTACTGGAAAAGACAGAATGAAATGAGATCACATGTGTACGTAGAGGGGTTTGCCTTGGCAAGGAGAAGGGCCACAACTTTCTATGAAACAAAAGTGAAGCAGATAGTGGAGGGAAATATTTGAATGATATGAAATAAGAAAAGGGTAAAAGGAAGGAATATTCAACAAATGTCCTCAAATTTTTGGGTGAAGTAAGAGATCTCACCTAAGGTAGGGAAAGGAGGTGCCATAGGAAGTTGGAGGAATGAAAGGCCCGACCAAACTTCTGGATTTCTATTGGGAATTATGGTATAAAAGTGAAAAACTGATCTTACACTTTAACCCAGTAATTCCAGCACTACATATATACCCCAAAGAAGTCAAAGACAGGGGAAAAAAATCTAATGTATATCATAACAGCGACATTCTTTGCAGGAACAAAGAAATAAGAACAAAATCAGTGTCCAAGAAAACTCTATAGCATATAAATGTAAAAGGAACTTTACTGTAGAGTAAGAAAACAACTTATACAACAATTTGTATATTTATAACAGTGTAAGAAAAAAATAACTTCAAAAGACTTAAGAACCCTGCTCAATGTAACAACCAAGCACAATTTCACTGGTACTAACTTGTCTTGCTTGACTATGTTTATATGCTACAAAGATGGATGGGTTAGTTTTTTTTTTACTTCTGTTGTTATTGTTGTTTAATATGGTGAGATTTAGGAATGGAAAGAGCAAGAGACAGTCAATGATAGTGATGCCCCACCAAAAAAGATAAAGGAAAAAAGTCATTGAATCATTTGGAGACTCAGATAAGTAGGCGAGCTCTGAAGGATATTAAAAGGAAGTCAAACTCAGAATAATGGAACAAATAAATGAAGGTTCCACCAAGCAGAAAATTAAACATAACTGCTTTCTCCTGGCAAAGAGGCAAGAGACTACTAAGGTAGAATATTGGATACACTATCAGATGTAGTCTCTGTATCTGATATTTATGCTTAACTTTTTTGTTTTGTTTTGGGTTTTTTTGCTGATACAGGGGAGAGTTCAGTAGGAAGATGGAGAATTTGGGAATGACTGGTTTAAAGACAAGAAAACAGCAATAAAATGTATTTTTAAAAAGTAGAAATGTGCAATATGTTTTAGAAGCCTTCCTATCACAAAGAGTGAAACATTTTAAGTTTTAGTACATAAAAGGGTGAGTTTCAATTATGTGGCAAGTTCACTTAATCAACCACAGGATGAAGAACCACACAATGAAATCTGCATGCAATGCATCCTCCATCTTTTCAGTTTTTCATTTCTATTTTCTGACCTACAACTCCAGCTTCTAAAATGTGAAGCATAAAAGTTACTTCTCTAACCTTTTAAAAATATTTTAAGTTAACCACCTCCTTCCCCATCAGTGGCATTTCCAAATTCATAAAGGAAAATTACCTATAAGGTTCCTATAATCCCTCAGTCTTGAGTTTCTTTTCTCTTGCTCCTCGCTGACAGACTTCCACTGCAATTTCATCCGGAAGTATTCATCACTGAAGAAGAAAATAATTTTATCAAGGGAAACTTTTTATGCAGTCTATTTTTATAATTTGAGAACTCTAATTTTTCTATAAAAACAAATCATCGAAGTATAAAGGAATTATCAAAAGTATTTAAGATGCTTAGGGGACACAATTTCATAATAATGCCATCATGGTGAAAACCTTTAAGTTATCATAATCATCAGACTGAAAATAATAATTCAAATTTATATAGTACTTTATGGTTTACAAAGTGATTTCCTCACAACTCTGTGAGGTAGATGGTATAAATACTGGTGTCCCCATTATACCGATGAGGAAACTAAGTAAAGTTACTTGCTCACAGTTACACAATAATAAAGTGCCTAAAGCAAGATCTGAACCCAGATCTATCCACTCCTAATCTCTTACTTCTTCCATTACATCAATTAATCATTAAATGAACAATTTTTAATTGCTTCTAAGCTAGGTGATAGATTAAAGACCAGCAAAAAAAAAAAAAAACCTCATATAGGCAACAGGAATCTAGTAAGAATAAAAAATATTTAGATCAGTTCTTGAAATTCAACCTACTAAATAATACTGTGATCATAAAATACACTAGTCATTTAGGTTTCTAAAGCAATTATAAAAACACTTGTAATAAAAAGTTATTTAAAAGTAGCATTTCCCAATCATTAGAACACTTCAACATATCAGGTTATTTTGGCAGCATAATAAAGCAGAAATAACACTGAATTTGAAGTGAAGCTTTTGATGTTCAAATCTGAGTTTACTACTTTATGACCTTGGGCAAGACATTTAACTTCTGTGGCCTCAGTTTCCCCAGCTAGTTCCAATGATCTTTGAGACACTGGCAAAATATATAAAATAGTAATGAAAGCTTATACTATTTAATTACAGTGATATCCTTGGCAGAAAATACATATGAATCACTGTCACAAAGAACAATTTTGAAATCCCTAAGTAGAAAATTTGATGTGAAAATCTGAATTATGCCTACTTATATCTTATTCTCTATCAATAAATGTAATGCAAAATTATAAACTCTTAATTCTTTCATTGTAAAAGGGAAAAAACAGTAAATGAACTACATTTTTCTAATTTTAGTATTTAATGAACGTTAATCCAGTTCAAGATATCTGTAAAAGTCTCCTAAGACAACAAATATGGTGATGAACAGACTATTTTAACTGCAGATCTCAAAAGGCTACTAAATTTTTGAAGCATTTTGAATCAATAATCCACATGTATATCTTCTTAACAATTTTCAAAAGTTTCCTCTCACAAAGCTATGAAATAGGTAGTATAAGAATTACCACCTCCATTTTGAGAAAACTGAACAACACAGAACTTAAGTGTATCATCTATTGTCATACAACTTGGCAATGCAGAGGACAAGACTTGAAATTAAATCGCCAAGCTCCAAGTCCAATGCTCTTTCCAAATGATATCAGACATGAGAATAATGTTTTTCCCAATCCCCAAAGCAATCCAAAAGTTCTCTTACAGTTCACAATGTTATAATGATGGAGCATCTGATGATGATTAACACTTAAGCCTGATGTATCACATATTAACAGAACTCTTAACTGTATTTCCATTTTTTAAGAAAAATTTTCATATGTCAATATCTGAAATATCCCATGTCATACCATTATATCTATGTTAATTTATATGGATGAGTTACTCATTTTTTAAATAAAATACTTAATTAAATTCAACAAATACTTATTAAATGCCTAAAGTATGGCACACTGCGCTATTACTTACGTTTTTAATTTTTGCAAATGAGTTCTTTCTTCCTTAGTACTATCCCAAGGAAAATATCCTAGAAGGAATTTCCATGCTTGTTTTCTCAACACATGACTGAGTCCCTGAAGTAAGTGCATATTAAATAAATTAGTAATAATGAAAGACTGACTGTAGAACTTGCTCCTAACCTATGACTTAGTAAGGTTATATATACATGGAATTTACATTAAAAGGTATCAATTCAATGAATATTATAGTTTCCTTATATCCCTCTGAAACACTTGAATTTCTTAGGAGCTAGATGGCATGAGCTTGAGGTGCATGACTGATAAGTGTATTATAAAGACCAATCGGATTGGTACAATGGTTGATATAATTATATCAGATACTGTCACTCTACCACAACCATAGGCCATGAAAATCTATAGAGACAAGGAATGCTTTCCCCCTAACTTCCAAGTAATTCCTCCCTCTGACTCCCAAAGAGCCCAATAGATTTTAGCATCAGCACTCCATTTCATCAGGAAAGCTTGGGGCTTCAGGGAAATAAAATATCTCTTCCCTTGAATAACCTATGATATAACAGTTAAATTACCCCTCTGAATATCATTTGCTTCATGCTATCTACATTTAAGATTCTTCCTTCTGAATCCATGTTCTTTGACCACTCATCCAGGGACACAGGATCTCTCCTTTGAACTACAGGTCGTTCTCCTAAATCAATCTAAAAAGGAAAGATAAGTTACAAACTTTACACCATTATTCAATGACAGGCAATTTACCTCTTATTACAAAAAAATGAAATAACAGTCAGTATGTGTTGGACATTATAAGTATTCTCATTTTTTAAAATGTTCTTCCACTCATTTTCTCATTTCACAAACTCATTTAGTAAGCAACATCTTAACTACCTAGTATAGTTGGCATCAAACACTAAAAAACACATGAATGTTAGGTACCAAGGCAAAAAAAAACAAAAAACAAAAACACAGAATCTCAAATTTAGAGCTATAAAGAATCTGAGCAACACCCAGATACCAGGAGGCCTTTTTTTGGTCATGGCAGTCTGGCAAAGCCTATGGAATCCGCAGAATAACATTTCCAAATAAAAGAAGCTATGTAAGAAAACTAAAGCAACCAAATGTATTGAAATATTATTAAAATATCTTTGTAAAAAGTTCACAGACCCATGGCTATAACCCCTGATCTAATCCAAACTTGCTCCTTTTATAACTGAAAAAATTAAGGCCTAGGGAGATGAAATGGTTTTTTGGGGGTATCACACACACACAGGTAGTCTGACAAAAGAGCTAGATGCTGTAACTCCAAGACCAAACTCTCTGAAAAAATCTCACATGGAAGCAACTTATAAAGTATGTAACAAACTATTCAAACTAGTGTACTACATTACTTTTTTTTAATTTGGTTATAAAGTTATTTTATGAATCATCACCTAGAATACATTTTTACCATTAAAAGATGTCATTTTTAAGTAAATGATCCATGACCCTTTAAGCAACATTAATAATTTTATACTGTACTTGGTTTAGGAGATGTGAATAATTTATAACTAATCAAATTTGTAAATTAATCCATTTTTGCAGTATAACTGAAATATTTGAAATGTTTTATATGTATTCAAACTCAGAACTTGTCAAGAACCAAAGACTTCTCTGAGCACCTATAAGAGTATATCACAATTCAGAACTTAAGGCCAGTTTCGAGTGAAAACAAGTGAAAACAAAAGCTCTATTTAGTGGGGAAAAAGAGCAAAATGAGAATAAATTAAGTCCACAATCAGTTAACTTAGAAAACACTTGTTAATTTTAGGTCCAGGTTCCATAAGTAGAAATGGAACTGGTTTATTGGGCAGAGGTTACCTCCTCCAAAGTTACAAAACACCACGGCAATATATAGTCCATCAATAATGAGAAGGAACTCAAACAAAAAAAGCTGGTCAAGTTAAAATCTGAAGGGATTGATAACAGAAAAGTGCATTATAAGTAAGGAATGCTAAACAATGATGAATGGAAGACTCAAGGGAAAGGAGCAGATGATAGTAAAATACCACTATAGTCAAATCAACCTTCTAGCTTTTATACTTTCAGTACAAGATCATTTTTTTCTTTTTGATCAGTAAGACAGAAGGTGTATATACAAATATCTCCACTCACTCTGGTGATGACTTCAAATCCTGGTTCTTCTTGTTGGTTTATTTTTAAACCTGGAATAGCATCGCTAAGAAAATCTGCCATTTCTGAAGGTGGTCGCTGATGAGCTGAAGGATCATTGCCCCTCAAACTATCAAAAATGTAGTTTGTGACTTTGGAAAATCCTACAAGAGTTGCTGTATATGGGTCCTTTTTGATTTTCTACAGAACAGGAAAACAAACATAACTTTAGTAGTACTGTACCAAATAGTAAACAAATAGACATTAATAGCAGGGTCAAGCAGAATAAGAGAGGAGAATCAAATTAAAACAAAAAAGATTTTCTAAGATTTTTCTCTATAAGATTCTTTTGTTCCTTGGGAAGAAAAATTTGAATTTCTCTATGCTAACCTTTCAATTGAATAAAAAAAAAATCAAAGTAAAGGGATTCTTTCATAAGCATTAATTTGCTGCTACTGATTCAAAATGCAAAAGAACAAATATGTGGGTCTCATTCAGTTCACATACACCAAAAATGTACATAGTCCTTAATTTCCAATGGTGAATGGCCCATGACAACTTTCTCCTGTCTAGTAGATCTGCCTTCACAAAAAAAATATATATATATATATTTCTTGGAGCATGGTATACCTTATTGCAATCTTACAAAAATCTATTTAACATACATCTGAAAACTGTAACTGCTTTAAGCAATATTAACTCTGCTTGTAAATAAGTTAAATTATTTGATACTCTAGAGCAATAAAAAACAAAACAAATTTATGGGTTAATTAACTCTATGGATAGTAAGCCAAAATTCCAAACACTTCAAGTTGAAAATTAATCATTAGTGAAAATAAGGATCTAACTCATAGAAATCAGCAAGTACAACAAAAAAGCATAAAGTAATTTCACATCACAAAGTATTTGGAGATTTTTGGGGAAATAGAATTAAGTAAATAAATAGAACTAAATCCTTTGGTATCCCAACACTCTCAAAGTTTACACGGTTCCAAAATAACTGATGAGTCAATGACAAAGAAATTAATCCAACAAGGTTTTTATATGAACTAACTTTTTAATTAGCTCATATGAACTAACCCAAAACATTCTACTAAGCTGAAGGATGCTAAATTTATTCAATACTAATAGAAAAGTATTCATTTGCATTGTCAGAATTATGGCCATGAGGAAAAAATATCACTGTCCTAACATTTGCTAAAGACCAAGAAAAAACAAGTTACCAACAACCTTGAGAGTTTCTTACTCTAAAAATTCAAAGTATATGACTTGTGATTATAAAATGACTGACTCCGTGATTCACATACAAAGTCCGCTTCCTTTAATTATAGACACAGATTAAATGATATTTGGGAAAAGGAGGGTAATAGGGTTAGAGGATCTTTGAAGACAGAAAGGCCCTACAGGTACCTAAAAAACATACTTGAATTAAGCCATAGGCTGGTTCATCAAGGAGATTTTCAAAGGACTGTGAAAGACCCTTATTCTGACAGTTCACAAGAAGAGTCCTTTTATCCTGTGGAGATCTGTAATAAAATGAAGACTGTATTTTTAATTTATAGAAAAAGTGACAAAATGAACTACTGAATTTTTAAATAATTTATGCATTAGCATTTGTAGAAGAAGAATCTCCAATCTACTAAATAGAATTAATCTAATAACCACCTTAAGGTTACAAAGCAATTTCCTCACAAAAATCCTGTGAGATCAGTACTATAATTACGCATCCCTATTTTACAGATGAAGACACTGCATTCAAAGAGGTTACAAACCAATCAGTGCCAGAAATCAAACCCAAATCTCCTGATTCAAAGTGAGAACATGCCCCCATTTCACCATGCTTCCTCTCTAATCTAGTACTAAGAAATATGCAATGACATTTGCTATAAGGGTTGTTTTCCTTTTTTTCTTTTTCCCCCCAACAGGGAGAAGGAAGTGAGAGGGAGAGAAAATAAAGGTGTGTTGATTAAAAAATAAAATTCTTAAAAACAAGTACGTAATCATCAACTATAATTAGTTTTAAAACTTCAAGACACAGAATTATTATGTACTTAAAGGAAATGAAATCTAGAAGTTACCTGCACAACAATGAAATCACAGGTCCTATTTCTAGTTTTTTTCAATTAATCTTTTACAAGTTTATAATCTGTGTTATTATAAATAACATATAAATAACATCAGCAAGGCTGACTACTGTTGTCAAATAAAAGTACATAGAAAAAATCAGTTAAATACAAAAGGTGATAATGTTCATCATACTAAAAAGCTGTCAGGGTTCTAATTACAACTATGAGTTAGTCCAGATGGACTTCCAACTCTCGAGTTCTGTTAATCTAATTCCCAATTACAAATAAAAAATTTATGTACAGACATATAACAATGTAAAACATACAGTTTTTAATACTTGCTCAAGTTCTGGTGGCAATTCTTTGTACAAATTTCTCTTATAATTAGACCACATATAAGTCCATTAAGAATATCAACAGCTGACTAAAAATCAGGCATTTTTCACACCCAAATTGATAAAAATTTTATTTTTTTTCCAACCTCTAAAGTTTTTAACCCAGGAAGGTGACTGAAATACAGCCCTAACTTTTAGGTCTTTAAAACAAAAATTTAATTTGTTTCACTGCTACCTATCGTATCTACTTTGTTATAAATGTCTGAGATAAGAACTTTAATAACAGTTATCTCTTTTCAATTCTAATATGACAGGATGCAACAGTAATGCTAGGGGATATGAAATCCAAAATAGGATCTTGCTCAGAGACAGAGAATACATACAGTTCTCATACTTCCCAGGAAAGCAACAGAAGGAACAAAGGTTAGGTCTTTTAGTAATGTAAGCAGAATACCCTAAAGATATTGCTACATTTTCTCTGGACACCTATTTGGTTGACATTTAATGTCTGGACTTAATGATGGAACTTTACAGGTCATTTACTCAAAATGTAAACTTTTAAGAGGCCACAAAAGAAAAAAGAAAACAGCAACATTTAAGCATAATATTTTCAGTAACAAAAGGTTTTAATATTTATTCCATCTTCATCAAGAATATTTTTAAAATTACTTCTAAAAAGTTAAAACTAAAAAAGTCATGAGCCTTTAAATTTTAGAATGGAAGAGCAACAAATACATGAGTATTTCTCTACCCAGAGACTTGACTTTTCTTTTTACCCCCAGCACTTAGCACAGTGCCAGACAGAGAGTAAGCACTTAATGCATGCTTGTTGAGTGGCTGACCATACCCAGAAGTAGCAAGAGAAAAGAGAAGAAAAAACCCTCTCTGGCAGAGAAGCAGTATCCCCTGAGCATCCGGCAACAGAGTCAACAAAAGTCTAAAACACAAAAATTACAACTAAGTAACTGTGATTTAGTCAGTCTATCAAGCAGCAGGAAAGATCCACCTATACATGAGTATGCAAAGAAGGCAAATTCACAGATGGAAAAAAATATGGCCAGACAGCAGTTTCTGGAGGGAAAAAGAAGAAAACTGGAGGGTTTTAGTAGCCCATAAGTACAATTTGAGTCAACAGGATCATCTGAAGCTGTATTAATAGAAATATAGCAAACAGAAACAAGGAGATAACAGGCCTGCTATACTTTGCCATAGTGCCATATGTGCCATATACCACATCTGGGTTTAATTCTAAAGACCATATTTTAGGAAGGACCCCCATAAGCTGAACAGAGGAGAGCCAAGAGGATAGTGGAGAGATTCAAGTTCATGACATAGGATGATCATTTGAAAGATCTGGGAATATTTAACTTTGGGAGCATAATTGGTCCTAGAAACAACAAGGAGCAATAAGGTAGACACTGCAAAGAAGTTAATTCCCACATGATATAATAAAACTTCTTAAAGTGAGAGCTATCCAAAAGAGTAATAAGGGGCTGCTTTGGAAAGTGGTGGATTTCTCCTCATTGGAAGTCTTCAAGTAATGGCTGGATGACCTTTTGTTTTTACAGTTGCTTTTTAACTGACTGCTGAGGTCTCCTTCAATTCTGAAATGCTGTGATTTAAAAAGAAATGAAATCATAGCAATCAGATGCCGCAGTAAGCAATAGACACATCTGACATTAAAAAAAAAAGAAGCACACCCGAGTGTGGGAAGTTAGTCAGTCATAGAAAATAAAAAAGATTTTAGTAGTTCCTAAGGCTATACTATTGTCAGGTCAAAGGCACATCAAACCCTTGTACTGCTCTCCTGTGTAAAGCATAAAACTATTTAGATCTCAATGGCCCCAAAGAAGGTAAATGTATCAACATCAAAATTCAACAAATATTAAATAATAGATGGACAGTTACAGAGCTTATTCTGAAGAGGTTGCTTTCTTGTAGTATTTATTATTTTCTTTTCATACCTATCAATGCTACGTATTAATTCGGGGCAGCTGGATGGTGCAGTGGATTGAGCACCAGTGCAGGAGTTAGGAGGACCTGAGTTCAAATCTCACCGCAGACATTTGACACTCACTAGTTGTGTGACCTTGGACAAGTCACTTAATCCCAGCTGCCTCATCCTGGGTCATCTCCAGTCATCCTAATGAGTATCTGGTCACTAGATTCAGATGGCTCTGGAGGAGAAGTGAGGCTGGTGATCCTCACAGCTCTCCTTCACTCAAAACAAAGTCAAGTGCAAGTCATGTCATCATTTCTCTGATGGCATGGTCTTCTTCAATAACAAAGGAAGAACACACACGTATTAATTCAGTCAATAATTCTAAGTAGGAAATGTTTTTATAAAAGAATTTCAAGAAATTTAATATGTGGTACAAATATTACACATAATTTTTAAGCCCATCATAACAGAATGGTGCTTGTACTTAGAATTCTGAGCACTGGCCCTGGAATCAGGAAGACCTAACTAAGTTCAAATCCAGCCACAGGCACTTGACACTTATTAACTGTGTGACCTTGGGCAAGTCACCTAACCCCAATTGCTTTTCCTTACCTCCCTCCCCCCAAAAAAGAATTCTGTTCAAGAATTCTCAAAGGACAATTTTGAGAAAAGTATGGCCTACTAATATGTCCACAGAAGGTTCATCTTTTCATGAAGCAGTTAGAAGTTTTGGAGCAAGTTATTCCCTTAACACCCTAGCACAAATTATCAAACTACTCTTTCACACCCCGTGGACAAATTCAAGATATGCAGCACATAAAGGCTGGCATAAGTTGCTGAGAAAGTGCCTAGGTTAATTTTTTTCAGTGAGATATAAATTATAGATAATATTCTGAATGGTGCCGACAAAACAAAGCACATAACTGATAATAAGAATATAATTTTCTGGAGGGTAAAAAAGATACCTGGGAGATAGTTATTTCAGACTTTCTCTGATCTACTAATTAAAGTTTGCAGAAAAGAGGCCATGTTACCCTCCCCAAGGTTACCCAGGTACACGTTTCACTCCACCTTCATAAGATGGAAGTAAATGACCAAAAACGACAATACCAAGGGCCTTTTCAACAAGTTCAAGGACCAATTCCTTTTCCAACTATATAACACATTAAAAAATTTTTAGATATTATAATACTGTTAGTCATCAAGAAAAGATCAAATCATGTGTGTATATAGTGTGTGTGTACACACAAACATACACATATACTTCCTCTAAGAAAGCAGAAAATGTTCTATTTTATGACTTCATATAAACAAATTATTAAAATATTAAAAATTAAGACACTCAAAGATAATGTCCAGCTACTCAGAAAACCTGAAAAAAAAGGTTACTCACTCTCCAAGGGAAATTATAGTTTCATTGTCATACAGCAGTCTTAAAATTTAAATTTTGGATTTCCAAACTATCTTAAGGAAAAAAATTCAACAAACTGACAAATACCAAAGTAAATTCTGCATTACATTAAGTTGTTGTCTGTAGCATACAATCAAGTAATCAACAAGTATTTATTAAGTGACTACTATGCACCAGATGCTGAGTTTGTCACTGGTGATATAAGCAGAAATAAAACAATCTCTACTCAGAAGGAATTTACATCCTAAAATATAATGTATTATCTTGTTCTTGATTAAAAACTGTCTTACCCTAGAAGAAATCTTAGACATCATCTCACTTCTTTTACTGATGAGAAAACTAAGACCCTGGAAGGGGAGCAGATTTGCCCAGTTTACAGAGCAAGGTTCTGCTGCTCAGGTATTACTACCCCAGGTCTTCTGATTCCCGAATCTGTGCTCTTGCTGCTAGATCACACTGCTATGTGACTACAGGAACGTCAACTACCCTCTTAAGAGTTTCATTCCTCATCTATAAAATGGGAATCGCAATAATTTCATTACCTCACACATAGGAATTGTGAAAAAGTGCTTTGTAAACCCTTAAAGTACTATGTAAAAGTGGATTGTTTAAAAACAATTGTGTAAAAAAAATACCATCTCTTATCTCTATACCAAAGACCCTAAAGTATTTTTTTTAATTTGAATTATTAAAATAGCTACTTCTCTTAAATATCTTTACATCTCCTAAGGTATGATTATAAACATCAGAAAACAATTTTAGTTATTTTGGCACCTTTTTCTACCAATGACATAAAGGGAGAGCAACAAATAAATATTACCCATTAATAATAATGGCTAATTATTTATGCTAATATTTATGCAGGCAGCTAAGAGGTACAGTGGATAAGAGTACTAGGCCCGGAGTCAGGAAGATGTGAGTTCAAATCCAGCCTCAGACACTTACTAGTTGCATGATTCTGGGCAAGTCATTTAACCTTGCTTGCCTCGGTTTCCTCATCTGTCAAATGAGCTGGAGAAGGAAATGGCAAATCACTCCAGTATCTTTGCCAAGAAAACCCCAAAAGGAGTCACGAAGAGTCAGACACGACTGAAAATGACTAAACAACAATGATATTTAAGCAGCAATTAGTTTACAAAATATTTTATATATTGTCATTTGAGTCCAATAACAACCCTGAAAGTTGTATTCCAGGTTACTATAAATTAAGAAACTGAGACTCAGAGAAGTTATATGAACTGCCTGTGGTCATACAGCTAACAAGTGTTGGAGAAAGGACTGAATGCAAATTTTCCTAATTTCGAGTCTAACATACCCACTATGATATGCTGCCTCTCTCTGAAAGAATCCAAGAAAAGGAGGGCAAGGAGAAGGCAGGTAGGGGTGTGGTAAGGACTTGGATCTGTGATTTTATACATGCAAGAAATTACCAATGTAGGCTTCCTCTTCTGAACCAAATCAACAAATTACCGGTAGGTTTGTGTCTTAAATAGCAGTCAGGCCCATGGTCACATCACCACTATTTGCATCAAAGGCAGAGTTTGTTCCAACCTTCCTGTCTCCAAGGACAGATCTCTAGCCACCTTGCATACATTGCCTCTAGTGTTTTTGAGACCAGACACAGGGATCTTCTACTATAAAAAACATATATGACAAAACTCCTACCAGGCCAGGTTAGCAACTGCTCAACTTAAAATTAGAGTTGCTAAGGGCACTAAGAGGTATTAAGTGACTTGTCCAGGGACAGATAGCTATGAGGAATCAAACTGAACTTAACTCAGGTCTTCCTGACTCCTATGACGCTTCTCTCTCTACTACCCCTTTTCTACCTCTGCTAAACTGAAGAAACTAAAGACATAAATGAGTTAATAAATAAGAAATAACAATTTTCCCTCATTAGGTCTCCCCTATTTATCTAATTCAGAGCCTCCCTAATATTAAATCTCCTGTTCATCCTAATCATTTTATGTCTTAAATTAGTGATAAAGAGTTCTTGCTGACAAGGAGTATAAGAGTGTAGTAGAAAGGATGCTGGAGAGGGAAAAAATCTGAGTTTGAATCTCACCTCTACAATTTGCTAGCTTTTTGAGTCAACAATTCCTTCTAAACTGTTTCTTTGTTTATAAAATGAATAATAATTGTACTAGCCCTACTATTGCAATATTTTAAGGATCAAATGAAATAATGTTTGAAAATCACAATACTACATATCAATGATTAATTCCCAGGTCTAGACTAGACCTAGATTATACCAGTACTTCTTGCCTCTCTAGTCTTCTTCCCCGTCCCATCTAGTTCCAAGCTCAAGCATCACTACATTCATGAATTCTAACTCAAAAGTACTAACAACATGTGACTTCTCTGCCACTAACAATAATGGGCAGTCAGTGGTTATGGTAAGAGTGATCTCAGACTCTGATGGTAAACAATATTAGAGAAAGGTGCCATACACAGTCCAGGGTACTAACAGATTATCTAAATTATTTCTAAACCCATATAATCCTATTAGACAAGGTTCTACTACAAGAAGTAGTAAGTTATTTCTCACATTAGAAACTTTGGTATTCTATTCCACTTATAAAAATGAGTTTAAGATGTCCTGTTTAATAAAAAAAATAATGATAGTAAATTCAGTAAGCCATAGCACTGAAGTTTAGTCACAGTAAACATAGTGTTATTCTTTTAAGATATTTTCATTTAACATCATTAAATTAATAAGTATAAAAATACAAACAACATACTGAAGATATGATTAATGACTAACATGAAGGTCACAGGGGAAAAGAATACAACAGTGCTTAGGCAACACAGACTTCAGATAATAAAAACTGAGAATAGTTCAGGCTATAATTATTACAAGAGCCCAATTTGAAAAGATATAAAATAACGTAATACTTACTCACACAATACCACATATTTTTCAAGAGATTCAATCAGTAGTTTGCTATCTCCATGATGAAAATGAAGAGCAGGGAGAACGACGTCATCCTTTAGACAGAATACCAAATAAGACCAGCCCATACCCTCTTTGTTCTGCTTGATTGACTTCAGGTCTGTCAAACTGAACAGGAATGACCATTTGCTTTTCCCATTTGTATGACTTGGAGCATCTTAAAAACAAAAAATCATGCCATAATATTTTGTTCACCTTTTTAAAAAAGGCATTAATCAACCACCTCATGACTGCCTGATAAAAATTTTCTGCATCTTACTGCATTATAATGAGAACATTTATGCTTTCCCACCTGTGGTGAACAGTGCAGGACAGTCACTCATGTCAATTTTTATAATGATTGCTCCAGGACTAAAACATTCAAAATTTATTCTTCCTTGTTTCAAATTATTTCCTCTCCTCTTCACATTCTACAAAATCATCCATAAGTTAGGGTAATATTTGTACATCTGTTGCTGGCACATTGGTAAATCATTAGGTCCTCATGTGGAATTAAGATTCCTTAGTCCCTTGAGAGTAACCACACTGAATAATAACAGTTAGTATTACACACACACACACACACACACACACACACACACACACACACACACACACAAAATGTGAAGATACGTATACACAGAAGAGTGATAAAAGTTATAAGCATGCAAATGACTGAACCTGGGCTGGGTTCTAGTACATGCTCCACCATTAATTAACTACATGACTTTGGGAAAGTCACAACCTCTCTGGCCTCAGTATCCTTTATCTGGAAAGCAGAGGAGTTTGATCATAAAAGCCTTTACAACTCCAAAATTATTATTTTATCATAAAACATGACACTACTCCCTCACCTCAAATGTACATGTGTATTACTAAATGGAAAGGTCTGAGATACACTTAAGTAGGACAAAAATTACAACACAGATATGTATATACAGAGCTTTAAATATTCATTAATACAGAAGTACTAGGAAATGTATTTATTTACATTCTAATTTTGATTTTGTTGTGAGATAACCTGCTTTATTAAAATTCTTTTAAATCACTGTGATTTTATAAAAATTTTGAGAAATTACAGATGAAAAAAGCATTTAAGTACTTACTATGTGCCAACCATTGTGCTAAATGCTAGAGATACAAAATGAAAGGCAAGACAGTCCTGTTCTCAAGGAGCTTACATACTGGCATTTACATATGCTGGTAGCCCTAACATATAAGAGAGTTCAGTTGAAGGGCCTTCAGAAAGGCCCAGAAATCCTAATGGCTCGGTAACAAAAAGAATGGAATGGTCCAGCTATCCTCAGGGTGAATCAAAGTTCTGACAGTAATGCCAAGTATGTTTAATATAGAAAAGCCCATGTATAAAGGAGATCTAGAGGTCTTAAGATGCAAATGGCAGGGCAGATGGTAAGGCTTAGGCCTCTTCTATTGTAACACAATTTCAAGACGAGTTGGTGGTTTCCTGCTCATCCAAGTGGTATGAGTAGACATAAGCAAAAAGTAGAAGAAGAGTGTCAGTGTAGAGGGGGAAGAAGAAAGCACTGGAGAGACAGTTGGGGGAAAAGTGTATCTAGTACCAAATACTCTTTCAGGCTCTTAATTCATTCCCTCTCAAAATTTTCATAACATTATAGTGATACAAAAAAAGTTACCAAATTAGTAACTTTCAGAATAAAATAATCAACAGGATATAAATTAAAGAATTTTCTGATGGCTTCCTATATGCAAAGTAATACTGAGTTTCATCTAGGAAATGAGAAATGTGCAACTGATGTAAAAAGAATCTGACATTCAAAAATATCTCCTACCAATGTGTGAAACAATAAGTTGAGACCCCCAATCCAAAACAGGTGAAACAGATACATAAATGTTACCCTGACAAAATAATTTCCTAATAGTTGTTTGGTTTAAAAATATTCCCATACACATACACCAAAACAAACAATCAATTGAGTCCTTAGGAAGCACCCACACACTGTGCCAGGCTTAAAGGAAAGTCTTCTCCTTACTCTTAATAGATGATTATAACTAAAAAAAACCTCATATTACTTCATATAAATAAACTTATTATTCCAATATCTCAATAATTTCAATAGATTAAATATTGACTAAAAAAGAAAAATCATGTTATTCAAGTTAAAAAACCAAATGGTACTTGTTTTAAGACTCTTGGTCTAGACTCTAAAATTGATATTCACCTTAATTAAATAAAAGTCTTCATTTTATTCATTATGTTAAAAGTAAGAAAGACCTGCCAGAATTTGCTTACCCTGACAATGCTTCACAGGGCACTAGGTCATTTCCATTTCACAATGAAGCATAAGATGACTTGGACAGAGGTTTAAGTACCTGTTATATTTTAACTTGTATCTGTGTTTCTCTTAATATTTCTAAACCTAAAGCTAATCCCTCTGCACCCTTCATATTATTCTTTTTTGCAGACTCCAGAACTTTGTTCCAACAATCATTCCTTCAATCTCACAAGTCTTCACACTCCCTCTCCACAGCTATGTTTCCATCTGCCTAACAACATACTCGGGTCTCTCCAATCCTACAGAATCCTTCCTTTGGTCCCTGTAGCCCATTTAGAGTTAGTTGTTTTTCCATCAATCCCCTCCATTTCCATTTGTCCATATCTCTCCATTCATACAATCATCCTAATACAGGACCCCATGACCATAGACCTAAGGTTATGGCTCTTACCTACTCTCTACTCCAACAGAGCCTTTATACCAAGGTCAAAACAATCTTTCTTCGTGAATATATCTGGTCTTGTCATTTTCACGCTCAAAAATTCTCTTGAGCTCCTTAAAACCTAGCAAGGTTCACAGCTCTTCACAAACTGGTACCAACCTACTTTTGCAGTCTCATTTAATACTACTGTCCTCCAATCAATCAACAAGCAATCATTGAGCACCAACCAAACTGTGACTATTCTATTTCCCAAATACGCCCTTCACCTACCTTATTTCTGTGCCTTTGTTCATGTTATCCTCTGTATCTATAATGACTTTCCCATGAAGCCTTCCTTGTTTTCTCTGACTGGTAGTGATCTCCCCTCTTAGACTTCATTTTGCGTGTTACTTTGCATTTATGACATATCATAGATGTTAAGGGTCATCTAGTCTACCCCTCTTGCTCTACATAGGAAAAAACTCGGGTGCAGTTAGTTTAAGTGACTTGCCCAGAGTGACAGAGGTTTAATTTCAACACAGGTCCTTTCCATTTTAGTTATCTGCATATGTGATAAACTCCCTACTAAACTGTATATACTATGCGATTAGAAACTACAACTTAGGCGATTAGAAATTACAACTTACCTAAACTCTGTTATCTTTCTCAACACCTAACACAGTGCTCACAGTGGGAACTTCAACAAATGTTTCTTGAATTTACCAACCAAACTGAATGAACCAATGGGTACCAATCCTGAGAAAATTAGAAATACTAAGTGCCATGGATTCTATGGTTAACATAAGAAAACTCATGGAGAGTCAGGATAATATCCATAAATATTTTCATGCACAAATGTAGTAGACACACTGTAAAATTCCCATAATTTCCATCAAACCAGAGAGAGTTCGGCCAATACCAACCTCCACAAAGACCAACAAGTCACCAAATTATGACTTCCTCACACTGACTTAGCTAGCCTAATTTCCAAGTCCATAGTCTAAGTTGTAGATACATAGGTAACAATTTCACATAATTTGGTTTGAAAAGTATTTATAAGAGAACACAGGACATAAAAAAAGGAAATCTACCTACCCTCTCCCAATGAGCTAATATCACTACTTCTTTATAAGTGAAAGGGTGAAACTACCTGAAGGAAAAAGTTAACAAAAACTGAAAACCTAAACAACCAAGATTCGGTTTTCAAAGATAATCAGTGATGTCAAAATAACAGAAAGAAGTTCAAGTAATGAATAATGCTTTTAAACTCATAAATCATCAAAAGGATATTCATTCTAACTAAGGAAACAAGGCTAAAATGGAAACAGATTGTTTCATAACCAGGAAATGTAAAGGGTTTACTTCATGTTTGAACAACATAATTATAAGTGGGCTTATTTCCCTAGTTAATGGGAAAAAGGCAGATGATATACTATAGGAAAAAAATGTTTGTTGTTACATTTCATTACATTAAATTAGGAGGGAAAGGAGAACAGGAGAAACAGTTAAGTATTAGCACAGCACAAGGTCAATAAAAAAATAAATCTATAATCTAGCACACTAACCACAAGCAGAAGGACAAAAAAGAAAACTGAGAGTACTCTCAAGATCACAATTTTTCTTGCTTTTCCTATGAAGAGAACCTGAAAAAAAGTAATTATTGTTCTTTTCCCTTTGCTGCTACTATAGAAACAATGGTAATTACATGCAATGTACTTAATATGTCACCAGGTCTATGTGACATTCTGAAGAATTGCCATGGGAAATAAAATAGTTACTTCTCTATCTTCAAAGTAAATTAAGGTGAAGGGGAAAAAAAACAGATATTTACTCTTAGCAATAATATATTTTTTATATGAAAAAGAATATGTTCAGTGTTATCAACCCTGGACCCAACCTACCATTTAGTTATTTTTAATACAGGGTCTCAACCTTTATTAATTGCAGAATAAAGGTCCCTCCTACTGCATGTCCCACTGCAATACTTAAATGGGACTTTGTCAAATTATACATCTAATAAAAAAAACTGCAGCCTCATTGTATTCACCTCAAATCTATTTCAAATTGTTTCCTTCTTTTACTAAGTTGAGAAATAAGGAATAACGATTAATGGCTGCCTTACTTTAAACCGTCTCTCTATGTTTTAGTCTCTCACAAGGTCTATCAAAAATAGTCAACATTTTAAAACACTACTTAATATCATACATATAACTAATTCCTACAAGCTGGTCCAGAGGGACCTTCATTACCTCATGGATCACATACCAATATCCTACTCTGCTCTCTTTTCTCAGGATTCCAAAGTTCTATTTTATAGTCTCCTCCGGCATTTGGGACATAATACTGTAAAAGACTATACATAAGAGCTGCAGAATCACAGACAATATTCTTGATTTCTCTAAACAAGAGATTGACTGTCACCCAAGCGCTCCAAATTCTTGCTTAATTACAGAAAACTTTTTCATCAGAAAAAGTTTTGTCTGCAGTAGGACTAACAAATTTGATTTCACAATCCATGTAAAAAAAATCCTACTAATTTCTTAATATTTAGTAAATGTATACGCACAAATATAGAAAGACTATCTCAGCTAGGATCTAATCAGCTTATTCATGATCTGAATAATGAAACAGGAAAAAAAACATAAAATCTTAACTGCTGCCTTAAAAATAATATTGACAAGAAAAAAGCACTATACATTTTAAAGGCCCAGAGAGAGCTTGGAGCTTGGAATTCAAATTCAGCCCTAGATTGTTTACTAATGAGGTAAACTAGGAAGTCACTTAACCTTGTTTGCCTGTTTCCTCATTTGTAAAATAAATTGGAGAAGGAAAGGACAAACCACATTGTCTTCACCGAGAAAACCTCAAATGGGGTCACGGAGTCAGACACAACTGAAATGACTGAACAACAACTTAAGCTTAAAAAAAAAAAATCACAAGACTTAACTCATTCTTTTAAAACTAGGGTCTTCATAGTATAAACTGCTGACTAATACACTGGTCAATTTTGCTGAATTGTTCTCCACAATCCTCCCTTCCAATTTTTTTATTGCTACAAAGGAAGACCATAATTAAAGAATGAAAGTAAAATGCTAAATTTTTTAAAAATCAAAAAGATATAGTATCATAAATTTAGAAGTATCAGATAAAAGAGTTATCAGAGTCCATCTAGGCCAATACCCTCAAGTAACTAAAGCCAGAGAAAGGCTAAATGACTTTCCCAGGGTCATAGAGCGAAAAGTAAATCAAGTTGAACCCAATTCTTACTGACTCTGAGTCCAGCATTCTATGCCATCCTACCTCAAAATGTCATTAAAAATTTTATACATTAATGGGGGGAGGGGAGAAGATATATGAGGATTGTTCAAGTATAATGACCTAGCCAACCACTAAGGTCCTTTCTAACTCTGAGATTCTTTGGTTTTGTGAATTTTAGAAAAAAAAATTTTAACTGTGTTTTGTCAGATCATTAAATAGAAATTATACAATTTGTTCTAAGACAAAAACATTAGATTACTAGTTTACTAGTTTTGTTTTAATTTTCTTTAGTTTTCAAGAAAACTTATTTCACACATAATAGCAGATAAGAGAGGTACAGCAAAAAATACAGTGACACTACAATATACTATAGATATTATGTACTCCTAAACTTAGAGAATGTTCTCTTCTCCTGCAATAGTACCTTCCATTCTCCACCAGTATGTTAATTAGTGCAACAAAGCTATGGGATAATTATACTGCTTTTATTCTAATGGATTTTTAAAAGTAAAACAAATGAGACCCTAAAAAAATGAAAATTTGTATTGTAATTATGATACCTTTCTAAAATCTGATACAGACAAATTTCTATCACTGTAGTCCTGTTTGGGGAACTAATAAAAGCACCTAACCCTTCTGCCTAAGGAACATATTCATTCTTTAATTTCTAAATAAAGAGTATTAAAGTATATGTTTCTGGAAATAAGTTTTGAATACCTCCATTAGTATGTGGTTTCTTTTTAAATGAAACTGTGTTGACCATGTCCCACTCTGCTTCATAACTACTCAGATGTTCCGATCCCCGACGAACTCTCTCTTTGGGGGTCTGAGTCCACTCCACAACTGAACTGGAATCCTAAAATGATTTAGAAATATTTTTACCAGAGCTTAATTTGAATCCATAAAAACTATTAACACAAGAATTATTAAAATTCACACGGAGCTTTATGGTCATACAGAATTCCTCTATATGTTTCATTTTATTTGATCTTCAAATCAAACCAGTATAGAAGGAAGTTCAAAATATTCTCCTCAGTTTTACAGATGAAGAAACTGAGGCTCAGAAAGGGAAGGCGACGATCAAAGTCGCAACAAGTTCATGGCAAAGTGGGATCAAAGTCAGGTCTTCTAATTCACTTCTAGACTTCTTTCCACAACACGTACATGAGAGTTCTGTGAAGTTTAGAAATTTAAAGGTGTGAAATAAAGACTTCATTTTGTTTTCTTTGTTTTTCAAGTCTGAAAATTAGAACGAAACAGAGGGCTAAAAGATCCATCGACCAATCCAAAAATCACAGGGGCTCCTAGGCCAATATTCTGTCCTCTATCTTACCTGAAGACATCAGACACAAAATCAAATAATAAATGTATGTGCATTTTCCAATCAAGAAAATCAGTACCAAAAATTTACAATACAAATCAATTGTAAATGATGATCCTTCCCTTCGTAACGAGGAATGGAGCACACTACCAAACCAAAGGCCAGACCAGAGGATTGGATTTGGAGTCAAAGGACTTAAATCCAAATCATGATGATGATTCATACTACCTGGGTGATTGTGGGTAAGTCATTTACTATACAAGTCTCAGTTTCCTAAACTGCAAAATGAGGAGAGTAGAACAGCTGATCTCTACAATTACTTCCAGTTCTAAATACTATAATCCTTCATTATAACCTGCATTTCAGAGTAGACTCTTCCCTCAATTTCTCTCACAAATATGGTCATTCCTATAGCATCTTCTTCAGTGGTTCTTTTACAAACCTATTCCTCTAAGAGCAGGAGCTGTCTAATTTTCCATTCTTTGTTTCTTGATTTTCTTACTATATAAAATAGTCCAATTTCAATCAAGGCCATGAAGCACTGGATTTGGAGACAGAAGACCTGACTCTGAGTCCTCAATTCTGACACTTATTAGTCACATAACTCAGGTTAAGTAACTTAACCTATGCCTCAGTTTCCTCATGTGTAAGAGAGGGGTAAGAAATACAAGTACTACCTGATCTGATATAAAATGCCTTGAAAACTGTTAAATCACTATACACATGAATTATTAAGATTACTCTGGAAATTATAGCTCTACTCTTATAATACGTCTCAGATTCAACATTCTACCAACTCAAATTATGGTAAAGAAATACTTATTTTCCCAATGTTTTTAGTACAGTAAAATGTGATCATCTTTTATCCTAAGTCAAACCCAGACTTCATATTTTTCTTCAGCACTTTTCCATGTCCCTAAACAAGGTACATCAAATAAGTTGCCAGATCCTCTTCAATGCAGTATCACCACATCCACATTAAAATTCTTAGTTAAACTATTTTTAAGTTTTCAAGGGAATCTCTATCTCTTGCCTCAACCTTTCAAATTACATTCACATTACTTATTGTTATTTCTGTTTCTCAATCTCTTTTTAAAGCTCAATAACAGATTATTAACATCCTGTATAGTCTGCCATTTACACTGTGCTCCAAAAACTCTGCACATGGGTATCCTAAATTATTTTACTTCTTCCTATGGTCCTTGTCACTTAGCTTGCCACTTCAATTTATCTCAAGTACATCTACTCAAGCTTTTTATTCTGTTGTTTATTCTGTATCATATATAGAATGTATCAATATGTGTACCTTAAGAATCACTGGAACTTGTCTTTTACCCACACTGCTGCACTCTTAAAAGGTCTGGATCTGCCCTGAAGCTGAACTGTCTTTTTTTGATGTTTCCCTCAATTAGAGTGTGAATTCTTTGACAGCAGGGACCATCTTGCTTTTCCTGTTTGTATTCCCAGCATTTATTATAATATCTAGCACACACTGGTACGTGGCATATGCTCAATAAATGTTATTTATTCTTTCATTCATTTGACTTCAACTGTAAACTCCCTATAAGATCTATGAAATCCTCTACTTGAACAGTCCTTAGCACAATACTAAATAGCACTCAGAGATACTACAGAAATATAACATGCAGAAAACAAGGAAAGTTTTAACTTACAGAAATATTTGAGTCCCTTCTACGTGCATGTCACTGTGCTAGGTTCTGATTCAAACCCATTAGAGTCCTCCCATGGAAATGTAATGATTTTTGATGACAATGAAAGCGGTAATTTAAAAAAAATGAAAAGGGGAAGTTAAGAATAAGTGAGAAACAAGGACATGGGAAAAGGGAAAGAAGAGAAAAAATACAATAAAAGTAAAGGAAAAACAGGGAAGTGAAAAATGTTAAATATAAATAAGGTACAGTGGAACTGAATTGGAAGGAAAGAAGGAAAGATTTAACAAAAATTATGAAAAGATGTACAATGAATGAATAAGAATGGGAATAGATGGCAAATTTCACTACAGACTGAATATAAAAGATCTAAAGAGAAGCTGAAAATAAGAAGCAAATATGTGACAAACTAGATAATAAGAAAATAAGAATCCATTTTCTCTCTTATGCAATTTTTCTTAGATACCTTTCCAGCATAAAGAATACTAGAAGAATCTAACGTTTCATCCAATGGCCTCCAGTCAACGATTACATCAGCATCCTACAAAACATAAGTTACATACTATTAACATGTTACATAGTTCATTCTCTATAGAATTGTAACTTATTAACAGCTCTAACCAAATACTGTAACATTCAGTAGGACTGAAGAAAAATTTTAAGAAATGTTTTAAACAAAATCTTTGAAATTGCCTACCTTTAATTATGAAAAATTTTATAGTTTTATATTGAATAATAGTTGTTGGAAGAAACTTTGCCTTTTTCATTGAAAAAGTAAAATTAAATCTGCCAGTTTGAAAATAAATGTAATAGGATATATTGACCCAATTTTAAAACATAAACACAAGCCACTAAGTGAACCTTTGGAAAAGTCAGTCTTTTCATTATCTGACATTCTACTAGCTTATCAAACTATCTGACTTCAAAGACCCTCTCCACTTTAAATTCAAGACTGTTCAAACACAAGATTTGCAGGGATACTATGGTACCTAAGAATACTACGGATAATTTATTCTTAAGCAGGCATTGTACTCTGAGCTCTACCATTACGGAGAGTCCCAGACCAATGGACTTTGGAATTTGAATTACGTACATCAGTTAACTTCACTTGCCAGTACCATCTATGACATTTGGCAAAAATTTTCCAATATTTTTATGGAGACTAACCATAACAAACTTTTATGAAATGCAGTTTTTTATTATACCTTTTCTAGGACACGCAATATTCCTGAAATCAAACTGTCTTGATCATTGATCTTTCCACAAGATGAATGAATAAATACACCTTCCTGCTCATACACAATCTGCAATTTAAAAATAAAGAAAATATTTATTTTTTATTTACATCACAATATTTCAAAAATAAACATATAAGAAGCATTCTTATTAATTATCTGGGTAAAAAGAAGATTATGCTCATTATAAAGTTTAATATTTAAAACCCATTTTAAAGCTTGAATGTTAACAATAACAATAACAAAATTCTTATAAATGCTGAATTGAGCACCCACCAGTGCTTCTATATTACCAGGTTTTTACTGCATGAACAGCAAATCTCAAGATATGAAACCGTTTGAGGGAACATGATAAAATTTGCATACATCAAAAGCATTTGAGGCTATAGCTAGGTTGTGACTTGCACTGGTAAAGCACCTACACCTGAGGGATCATAACTCTGTCACAATATCAAAATAAAAATTAAGGATTTTCAATTAAGATATCAACTGAATGGAGGCAAACAGCCTAGCTCTCAGATACATAATCCAACAAAAACCTTAAAATAGTACTAGGATAAATGGTGATTTTTTAAAAATCTATAGGAGATTATTTCATTCATGACAGAACTTCACAAAAAGAATACTAAAAGTCCATGGGCAATAAAAAGGGGGATTTGTCACCAAAAAACAATGCTGGTACAGGCAAACAAGATGGAAGTGACTTAAGATAACATCCAAAGGACCAGAAACATTGCAACCAGCAGGATCATTAGTCAGAGGTAATAGCAAAAGCTGAGAGTTCTCATAAGAAAGTTTGATGGTGTTTGGAAACCTTGGAAGTCAAAGCAAAGGCAGGGGAAGGGAGGTTGGGAAAAAGGAAGCAAGTAGGGCAGAAGTTTGCTGTGAATTCCAAGAACCAGAGGTCTTTAGCATGATATCCCAAGAAGATTCTGTGCTCTGAATTTCAGAGAACCAGTAGGGCCTAACACTTACCAGTGTTCATAACCTAGGCACATCTTGGGTGGACGGAGGTCAATACAGCAATCTAAAAGACCTTAGTAAAGACCAAACAAGGTCAACCACCCAATCCAAAAGCACAAAAGGGAGCAAAGCCTAGCCCTGTCACAAATTCAGAAAATAAGGTAGAAGAATAAATGGAAAACACTGAACAACTTTAAGATGCGACTTTCACAAGTACCAGCAGAGATTCAAAGAGGGAAAAAAATGCATTTTCCATAGGGACTACATGAATACATAGAATAAGGAAGTAAAAGATAAAAAATTAAATAAAAAATCTGAAGGAAATAATAACATTAAAAAGCTTAAATTAGAAAGTGGCAAACCAGAGTCCTTCAACAAATGAGAATAAACCAAAAAGAAATTAATTCCTCCAAGATAGAACAAGAAGTATATAATAAAATCACAAGGTTAAAAATGAAGAAAATGTAAAACGTCTATCATCAAAGACAACTAACCCAGGAAAAAGGTCAAGAACAGTAATTCAAGAATTATCAGACTAGCTGAACGAAAAACATTGTATCCATCAAAAAAAGCAAAGATACTTTATTTCCGAAAGTCATAAAACTGCCCACAACTATTAAAACCAAAAGGCAAAAGAAAAATGGAAAGAAACCAAAAAAGGAAAAGTCCCTGGAATGTCATAGCCAAGCATCCAGAAAGAAGCAATTCAAGAACCAAATAACCATAGTCAGGATCGCAAAAGATCTGCAAGCTTCTACAACAAACAACAGATGTTACAAAAGTCAAGGAATAAGCCTGTGACTAAGAATAACTTGCCCTGTAAACTGAGTATAATCATACAGGGGAATAAATAAAGAACTTCCAAAGCATTCATGATGAAAAGACCAGAGTAGAGTAAAAATTCTGAAAGGCCAGATAAAAGATGAACTCCTCTGACTTTTAAAGTTCTAAGTCTCAACCTGGCCCCAATTTATCTTTTCAACCTTACCATACACAGTCTTCTCCGAACAAGTTTTAAAATCTAGCTAAATGGGTCTTCTGTCTGTTCCTCATTCACCACACTCCATCAGTCATCTCATGCCTGTTCACTGGCCCTTCTCCTCCATACCTGGAATGCACTTTCTTCCTTAGCTTCACTTCACAGAGTATCTCCCTTCCCTTCAGATGCAGCTCAGCAATTTGGAACTATAACCAAAGGGTTACAAAAATGCGCATCCCCTTTGACTCAGCTTCTAGGACTGTACCCCCAAGAGATCATAAAAAATGGGAAAGGGCCCCACATGTACAAAAATATTTATAGCAGCTTTCTTTGTGGTGGTCAAAAACTGGAAATCAAGGGGATGCCCATAAACTGGGGAATGGCTGAATAAACTGTGGTATATGAATGCAATGAAATAATATTGTGCTATAAGAAATGATGAGCAGAAGACTTCAGAGAGGCCTGGAAGGACTTATATGAACTGATGCTGACTGAAAGGAGGAGAACTTTATACACAGCAACAACCACAGGGCGCGAAGATTTTTTCTAGTGGACTTAGAACTTCATTGCAATGCAAGGACTTAAAAAATTCCCCATGGTCCCTTAAGGCAAAATGTTTTCCACATCCAGAGAAAGAGTTATGGAATTCAATCGTAGAATGTAACAGATCATTTTCTACGTTTTGGCTTGTTTCATGATTTCTCCTGTTCATTTTAATTCTTCAATGCAACATGACTAAAGTGAAAATGTATTTAATAGGAATATATATGTAGAACCTATATAAAATTGTATGCTGTCTTGGGGAAGAGGGGGGAGGGAGAGGGGGAAAAAAAATCTAAGTTACATGGAAAATCATGATTGTAGAACACGGAAAACATAAAATAATTTTTTAAAAAAAGACGCAGCTTAGGCATCATCTTCTATATGAAGTCTTTTCCTGATCCCCCAAATGCCAGAGCACTTAAGGTTCTTTCTCTCTTCCAAACTACCCTATTTAAAACTGCTTTGTAATGTATGTGTAAACACAGACATATACATATATTATGTTGTTCAGTCACTTCAGTTATGTCCAACTTTTCATAAGCCCATCTGGGGTTTTCTTGGAAGACATAGTGGAATGGTTTGCCATTTCCTTCTCCAGCTTACTTTATAGATGAGGAAACTGAGGCAAACAGGGTTAAATGACTTCCCCAGGATCATAAAATAACATTTTTGATGTTTGAGGAAAGATTCGAATTCAGGTCTTTCTGTCTCCAGGACTGGCTCTCTATCTACTGCACCACCTAGCTGCCCCTATATAGTTTATATGTACTACATACTTACCTATGTACCTGTCACCCTTTAGAACATAAACTCACTGCAAGTAGCAATTATTTCATTCTCTGGACTTGTATCCCCTGGGAATAGCATAGTACCTGGGATACTGAAGGAATTTAATGCTTCCTTGAATGAAATATAATAAAGCTATGCAAAGAGGACATGAGTTTTTGTACATAACAGAAACCTCTAGAACTGGAAGGGTACCTGAAAGGCCATCTTGCCCAAAAATGTTCTCATCTTACAGTTAAGGAAACTACAAAACTATTGAAAGCAAATAGTAGAAAAGAATAAAGAACAACCTAGACTCCAAAGAAAAGATATGAATGGATACTTTCTCCCTCTCCCTGGGTAGAAGTAGAATCTACAAAATCTGGAATACTGCATATAGCATCAAGTTTTTTTCAATGGATTTTGGTGATTTTTTTTTTAATTATTTGGTTTAAGAAACAGATCTCAGGGGGTGGAGCTAAGATGGCAGAGTAAAAAGACACATATACTCTAGCTCTTTCCTCACAGCCCATAAAATACCTATAAAGAAAGTCTGTCAACAAATTCCAGAGCAGCAGAAGCCACAGAACAACGGAGTAGAAGAGATTTCCAGAACAGGCTGACCTGGAAGGTCGAAGGGAAAGGTCTGTCGCACTGGACATGGAACACAGAGCAGCCCAGCCTTGGCCACACAGCACTAGGAGGAGCAGGTGTCAGGGACAGAATCCCCAGCAGCAATGCAGATCCCTCAACCCACAGGTGCCAAAGGTCAGTGAGAGGGCTTTTTCAGCTGGCCAAAAAGGGAGCAGGGTCTCCTCATAGCTCCGGCCCCAGGCAGCAGCAGCAGAGGCTACAGAGACTGCAGAGGGTGGTGGTGGCAGCAACCCCCATCCACTGTGGGAGGCCTCATCTTAAAGCACCTGGGGGAAATGAGCAGCTGATCTTAATCTCACACTGAGTGGCAGCCCTACCCCCACCTAAAGCCCCTGGGGAAATTGAGTAGCTGATCTGAATCTCAGCTCCCAGTGCTGGCATGGAGGAACTGAAGGTGAGGTGGTTGTGGAGAGGAAATTCTACTACTCACAGATTCTGGGCACAAAAGTTTTCTGGTTGCTCCCAGACCAATGTGCAGGCTTGATTGTGCCACCCTGAGGAACTGAGATCTTGCAGGTCTCTTGACAAAGAACCCAAAAGTCAAGTAACTGGTTGGGAAAATGCTCAAAAATGGGGAAAAAAGTAAGACTAAAGAAGGTTACTTTCTTTGTGAACAGGTATCTTCTCCCATCCTTTCAGATGAGGAAGAGCAATGCTTACCATCAGGGAAAGACATAAAAGTCAAGGCTTCTGTATCCCAAACATCCAAAATAAATATTCAATGGTCTCAGGACATGGAAAAGCTCAAAAAAGATTTTGAAAATCAAGTAAATGAGGTGGAGGAAAAACTGGGAAGAGAAATGACAGAGATGCATGGAAATCATGAAAAGAGAGTCAACAGCTTGCTACAAGAGACCCCCCCCCAAAAAAAAATGCTGAAGAAAACAACACCTTTAGAAATAGGCTAACTCAATTGGCAGAAGAGGTTAAAAAGCAAATAAGGAGAAGAATGCTTTCAAAAGCTCACCGAACAAAATACTTCTTTAAAAATTAGAATAGAACAGATGGAAGCTAATGACTTTATGAGACAACAAAAAAATCACAAAACAAAACGAAATGAATGAAAAAATGGAAGATAATGTGAAATATCTCATTGGAAAAACAACTGACCTGGAAAATGGATCCAGAAGAGATAATTTACAAATTATGGGACTACCTGAAAGCCATGATTAAAAAAAGAGCCTAGACATCATCTTTCATGAAATTATCAAGGAAAACTGCCCTGATATTCTAGAACCTGAGGGCAAAATAAATATTGAAAGAAACCACTGATCACCTCCTGAAAGAGATCCAAAAAGAGAAACTCCTAGGAATATTGTAGCCAAATTTCCAGAGTTACCAGGTCAAGGAGAAAATATTGCAAGCAGGTGGAAAGAAACAATTCGAGTATTGTGGAAAGACAATCAGGATAATACAAGATCTAGCAGCTTCTACAGTAAGGGATCAAAGGGCTTGGCATAAGATATTCCAAAAGTCAAAGGAACTAAGATTAAAACCAAGAATCACCTACCCATAAAAACTGAGTGTAATACTTCAGGGGGAAAAAATACCTTTCAATGAAATAGAGGACTTTCAAGCATTCTTGATGAAAAGATCAGAGCTGAAAAGAAAATGTGACTTTCAAACACAAGAATAAAGAGAAGCATGAAAAGGTAAACAGCAAAGAGAAATCATAAGGGACTTACTAAAGTTGGACTGTTTACATTCCTACATGGAAAGACAATATTTGTACTCTGGAAACTTTTCTCAGTATCTGGGTAGTTGGTGGAATTGTACACACACACACACACACACACACACACAGGACAGGGTGAGCTGAATAGGAAGGGATCATATCTAAAAAAATAAAATTAAGGGGTGAGAGAGAAATATATTGGGAGGAGAAAGGGAGAAATGGAATGGGGCAAATTATCTCTCATAAAAGAGGCAAGATAAAGCCTTTTCATAATGGAGGGAAAAAGGGGGTAAGTGAGAGGGAAAAAGTAACGCTTATTCCCATCGCATTTGGCTCAAGGAAAAAATAAAATGCACACTCAATTTGGTATGAAAACCCTATCTTACAACACAGGAAAGTAGGGGAGAAAGGGATAAGCAGGGTAAGGGGGATGATGGAAGGGAGGGCAAATGGGAGGGAGTAATTAGAAGTAAACACTCTTGGGGAGGGACAAGGTCAAAATAGAGAATAGAAGAAATAGAGGGCAGGACAGGATGGAGAGAAATATAGTTAGTTTTACACAATATGACTATTATGGAAGTCATTTGCAAAATTACGCATATATAGCCTATATGAATTGCTTGCCTTCTCAGTGGGGATGGGTGAGGACAGAGAGAGGAAGAGAAGTTAGAAATCAAAGTTTTAGGAACAAATGTTGAGTATTGTTCCTGCATACAATTGGAAAATAAGAAATACAGGTAATGGGGTAAAGAAATTTATCTTTCCCCACAGGTCAAAAGAGACGATGGGAATAAGGGAAGGGAGGGATATTAGAAGGGAGGACATATTGGTAGTAGGGGTAATCAGAATGCTCAGCATTTTGGGGTGGGGGGAGGGGAGAGATGGGGAGAAAATTTGGAACTCAAAATTTTGTGGAAATGAATGTTGAAAACATGTTTAAGTAAATTTAAAATTAAAAAAAAGAAAAAACAGATCCCAGGAAAGGGAAAGAGGAAAAAGGAAACAATGAAATCAGGGTGACATAAAAACCAGGTTTCCGTAATTGTTTTTAAAAGGCAAGTCATTAGTCAATGAACTAGTTATTAAATACTGTGAGGAGCCCTAGGGAGACAAAAGCAAAAATAGTTCCTGACCTCATAGAGTGGACATTCTAATGTCTAAAGACAACATATAAATAACTAGGTACATACAATATATAAAGAGGGTAGACAAAAAGCAGCCTGAGTGAGGAAGGAAGGCATCAGCAGCTAGAGGGACTTCAAAAAAAGGTCTCCTGCAAAAGGAAAGACATGAGCTATCTTGAAAAAAAGCCAGGGAAACCAAGCAACAGAAGTGATGGTGCAAACTATGAGGTACAGTCACTACAAAGGCATGAAACTAGGAAATGGTTGTACAAGTTTGAGGTTCTACAAGTACCACAGTATAACTGGATTGTGTGGAAGGGGAGTTATGAAGAGATTAAAATTCTATACGGAGTTTATATTTGATCCAGGAAACAACAGAGAACTGTTAATAAATTGGAGTTTATTAAGTAGCAGTGCAGGAGTCGGAGTTTACATAATCAGAAGCCACTGCAAAGCTACTCAAGGAGAACTTTTCTATCTTCTTCACTCTGCTCTCGGATAAACATAGCATTTGGTCAAGGCCAATTCTCCTATGAGCACACCTGATCCAAACCCCTCTAGACTGGAGAAACTACTTCCACTATCATCCTCCCTCTTATCTGCAATCTCTCCCTATTTCTTGGTTTCTTCCTTATTGCCTGCAAACATGCCCATGTCTCCTCCATCCTTATATAAAGATGTAGTCAAAATCACCCCACCCCCACTCCCCTTCAGCCTGATACCTTAACTAGGTGAGAACACATCTCAAATTAATCAATCAAAAGACCTTAATTATCCTGGGTTCTTAATCTGGGATCCATAACTTTAACTTTTTAGTACTTGAATTTCAATAAAATTGGTTTGTTTGTAATCCCATGTGTTTTATTTTATGCATTTTAAAACCTTATTCTGGGAAGGAGTATGTAGTCTTCACCAGACTGCCAAAGGGGTCCACTGCACAAAAAAAGGTTAAGAATTTCATCTTGCAAAAAGTCTTTTAAAACCATCTGATGAAGTGAAATGACACCAGACGAGATTTTGGGGGAATTTTATTATACCCTCTAGGTCTTATATAAAAGCAATCAGTTAGCTGGAATGGGAGACTTTTTCTAGAAACTGGATTGTGTGTTTTCTATCAGATCCCTGAAGAAGAATCCCATTTGGGGGGGGGGGGGGGAGGTGGGTCCAGTTTCAGCCTTGATCAGTTCTCCTTTTCCTTGAGCAGAGAAAGACCCTCCCACTCTGAAGAGTCTAGGGAATGTTAGACTTCTCCTCTTCCACAGCTGTCCTTGTCCTGAATGGTATCCCCAAACGATCTGGAAACAGAGCCTGCATTGGGAGGCATGGGGAAACTTGTACTCAAAAGCTCTACAAGGAACCTAGCAACAAAACTCTACAAGGCCTTAGATGAACTTCTTGATGACCCTTGAGGAAGAAAAGGACTTCAGGCAAACAGCCTGAGTTACCCTATGCCAATATGTTCTCTAAGCCTGAGCTTAGATTCTATCTGAACTCATGGGAAGAGTATGGAACAGACATCTGAAGGGATGTTTTATACCAAGTATAGATATCGTTCTAAAAGCTACTCAAGAATCAATGACTAAATAATTCTTAATTATCTTGGAGCACACCAGCAGCAGCTCAACTCAGTGGAATTATAATAAAGCACTCAACTCCTCTTAACCTCTAAGATACCGCTAAAATTACAAGGCAGAGATGTAGCCAAGCTCTTGGCTTTACTCTTCTGTGAGAGCGGCAGCTGGAGAAAGGATTCTTGGAGTTCATGTGGGCTAAAATCAATTACAACACTAATCATGATGATCATGGTGATGACAACAATGACTACGACGATGAGGATGACACTATCACATAAGCACAATTAAATAGTGCTTTGAGATTTCAAAGTCCTTTCTTACCAATAAATATGACTTCACTTTATCCTTAACAAACCTGGGAAGTAGATGCTACTATCCTTATTTTGCAGATGAAGAAGCTGAAGCGGACAAAGCTTAAAGGCTTTGTCTAGGATCACAAAATGTCCGGTCCTAGATTTGAGGTCAGGTTCCTGACCCCAGATTCAGCACTCTATCTACTGTGCCACCTAGATGCCTCCTTCAAAAAATCATTTGATCCTACATCCCCAGCTAGCTTTCTGTGTTTCTCCACTTCTTCCTGATAAACTCCTTGAGAAAGCTGTTTACAGTAAGTCAAGCTGGTCTCAACATCCTCTCTGCTCATTATCTTCTAAAACCCTCTATAATCTGGCTTCCAACCTCATTATTCAACTGAAGCTGCCCTCCCCAAACTTACCAGTGATCGATTAATTGACAAATCTAATGACCCTTCCTCAAGTCTACTAGACCCTAACATTTGATCCTATTGATTACTTTCTCCTCTCTTGGTTTCAGGAACATGATCTCTCCTGGTTCTCTCTTCCTACCTCCCTAATCTCATTTGCTAATTCTTTACCCACGCCATGCCCCAAAGGGCTGTTCTGATCCCTCTTCTCTTATACCAAAACTGCACAACTTGGCAACTTCTTCAGACCACGGGCAGGTCAGGCTAGAGACAGACTGACTTTGATTGCCTCAGAGTCACATGACGAACAAGAGAGTACACAGTGGCAACCAAAATCCTTTGGCAACCACAAGCAGCTTGTGTGCTGTTGGTTGTGTAGGCCTGATCTATATACTATCTCACTTGGTGATATCAATAGCTGCTATTTATTCAAATACATTCTGCAGCTGATTCTCAGATCTATTATTCTCTACTGACCTAACTTGCATCTCCAACTGCCTACAGGATATCTCAAACTAGACATCCCATAGACATCTTAAACTCATTATATCCAAATTGAACTTATCAGCTTTCCAAAAAAAACCCTCCTTTTCTTAACCTCCTTATTACTGTCAAGAACCCCAATCCAGTCATTCAGTCTTACAATATCAATGTCATCCTCAACTCCTAATTCTTTTCTCACCACCACCTCCATCCAATCTGTTGCCAAATCCTGTATGTTCTATCTTTTCAACATCTCTACTATACTCCCTTCTCTCATCTGACACTACCACCACCTTGGTGCCCTTGTCACCTTACACCTACTGCAATAGCCTATAGTTGGCCTGGACTCCAAGATGTCTCAAGTCTCCACCACTCCAGGGATCTAGTTAGTTAGCTAAGTAATCTTTGTTAACAAAGCAATTCATATCCCTATGGAAAAAACTCTGGTGACTCCTTATTACCTCTAGCATGAAATATAAAAAGCTCTAGCTTCTAAAACTCTTCACTACCTGGCTCTCCTCATTAGTTTTCCAATCTTTTTACACCTTCCACATAAGTCTACAATTCAGTGACTCTGGCCTCCTTTCTTATTCCTATAATACACCCCCTATCTCCAGATTCAGACCAATTTCACTAGCTCTCTCACAAGCCTGGAATTCTCACTCTCAAAACCTTAAGTTAGTGTCATCCTGAATTCCTTACTTTCACACCACATATCTAATGATTGCTAAATTTTGTCTTTTGTACCTTCACAAAATCTCTCACAACTGTTCCTGTAGGAGCAAAATCATAATGCCCCCACCCTGACTGCGAGTTGTCCTAATTTGTCACTAGAGTGCTACATAACTTCTGAAACTGTCTGATGCTTGCTTGGGAGATGACAGAGGCAGGAAAGCTTACTAAGACTAAGGAAATCTTTGTTAAGTGTTGAATGACCCATTTCTAGCACATTTTATTCGAATACCTATCCAACTACCTGAGGATAGGCCTAAATCAGGCCCAATACAGAACAATCCCCTTCTTTCTACCCACAGTGCCACGAACCTGGTTCAGGTCCTCATCACCTCTCCTACCTGCACTACTGCAACAGTTTTCTAACCAACTGATCTTCCTAGATAGTCTCATGTACCTCCAATAAATCCTCTCCTCAAATGCCAATAGAATGTAGGATCCTCCTTGGGGGCACCAACTGTCTTGCTTACTTTGTATTTTGTAATAAGTCCCACACTTGGCATAGTTCCTAGCATAAATTAAGTGATTAACAAATACTTCTTCATTCATTTGATGTATTTACTATACTAACAAATGAAGCAGAAAGGTAAAAAGGTTGACTCTCTCTCCCATGCCTGGAACACTGTCACTCCTCACTTTTCCCTCTTCAGTTCCCCTTAGCCACTACTGTCTTTCCCTCTCAGATTTACCTTCTATCTACTCTATACTCATTTTGCATATATCTAGTTACTTAATCTCAGTGAGATTAAGTTAGTCTGCTAAAAACTAAAGCAGATATTGAGAGCTCTGAAAGATAATCCAATGATAAGAAAGGCAATTAGCACTCATCAATTTACAGTTCCTACCCTCCAAAAACATGAAGTAGGAGAAACAAATAACCGAGGTGGTAACAACCACCACTATCAGTAATTTGTGAACAATTCTTAAAGTGAAAGATTTGGGCTCTAAATAAGGAAAAATTAACAATTAGAAATTGTCCCAAAATAGACTGGATTACCTCATATGGTAGAAGTGAGATCCCTTTAACTAGAAGCATTCAAACATTCATTCGCTCTTTCTCTTTTCAATACTTTGATTAAGCTAAGATTAAACTAATGTGATAACTGTAAATATCACAATCCACCCATGCTTTCTCATTCTGTGTTTTTCATCCATGTTGAAACACTCCAAAGATGATCTACCTAACTCACCAGGGGCCTTCCTTGACATCTTTGAAAACTTTGTGGTTCAGTGCCATACCAATCAAACTACCAGATAATTATTTTCTAGAGCTAGAAAAAATAATATCAAAATTCATCTGGAAGAACAAAAGGTCCAGAATATCAAGGGAATTAATTAAAAGAAATGCTAAGGAAGGTGGTCTAGCACTACTAGATCTCAAATTGTATTATAAAGCAGCACTCATCAAAAACACTTGGTACTGGCTAAGAATTAGAAGGGCAGACCAGTGGAATGGGTTAGGTACTCAAGACACAAGTATAGTCAATGACTATAGTAATCTATTGTTTGATAAACCCAAGGACCCCAGCTTCTGGGATAAGAATTCACTGTTTGACAAAAATTGCTGGGAAAACTGGACAACAGTGTGGCAGAAAATGGGCACAGTTCAATGCCTGCGACCGTACACAAGAATAAAGTCCAAATGGATACATGATCAAGGTATAAAGACTGATACCATAAACAAATTAGGGGAGCAAAGAACAGTTTGTCAGATTTATGGAGAATTTTCTAAATAAACAAGATTTAGAACATTATGAATTGTAAAATGGATAATTTTGATTATATTACATTGAAAAGTTTTTTGCAAAAACAAACCCAATACAACCAAGATTAGGAGGCAAGCAGAAAACTGGGAATTTTTGCAACTAGTATCTGAGATAAAGGCCTCATTTCTAAAATATATGGAGAACTGAGTCAAATGTACAAAAATACAAGACATTCCCCAATTGATAAATGAATGGTCAAAGGATATGAGGAGAGAGTTTTCAGAGGAAGAAATTAAAGCTATCTATAGTATACGAAGAAATGCTCTAAATCACTATTGATTAGAGAGATGCAAATCAAAACAACTCTGAGGTACCACATGACACCTATCAGATTGGCTAACATGACAAAATAGGAAGATGATAAATGTTGGAGAAGATGTGGGAGAGTTGGAATGCTAATTCATTGTTGCAATGAATCAGCTGTGAGCTGATCCAGAGCAATTTGGTACTATAACCAAAGGGCTACAAAAATGTTCATCCCCTTTGACCCAGCAATATCGCTTCTATGACTGTATCCCCAAGAGATCATAAAAATGGGAAAGGGTCCCATACGTGCAAAAAATATTACAGCAGTTTCTTTGTGGTGGCCAAGAACTGGAAATCAAGGGGATGCCCATTAACTGGGGAATGACTGAACAAGTTGTGGTATATGAATGTAATGGAATACTATTGTGCTATAAGAAATGATGAACAGGAAGACTTCAGTGAGGCCTGGAAAGACTTATATGAACTGATACGGAATGAAAGGACCAGAACCAGGAGAACTTCGTACACAGCAACAACCACAGTGTGTGAGGAATTTTTCTGGTAGACTCAGTCCTTCATAGCAACTCAAAGACCTAAAAATTTCCCAATGGACTTTTGAGGCAAAATGCCTTCCACATCCATAGAAAGAACTATGGAACTAGATCACAGAATGAAGCAGATTATTTTCTCTTGTGTTATGTTTTGTTTTGTTTTCATGGTTTCTCCCATTCATTTTAATTCTTCTATGCAACATGACTAAGGAGAAAGTGTATTTAATAAGAATGTGTGTGTAGAACCTATATAAGGCTGCATGCCATCTGGGGAAGGGAAAGGAGAGGAAGGGGGAGAAAATCCAGGATATAGAAGTAATTATAGAAAAGTGAAACTAAAATAATTAAAAATATATAATAAATATAATAAAAATATATATTTTGTGGTTCACAGTTAATGATAGGAGAAATATCTACCATCATACCTTGAAGTATGAGCTAGTTCTTTTCCTTAAAAGACAGTAAAACTGTCCTTGAGATCTAAATGGCTCAAGGAACCATTAGACCATAGACTGGGCTTTCTAGTCATATACATACCAAAAATATGGACGAGTTTGAGGAAGGCCCTGAATCTTGACAGGAGAACCACTATGGGAAACACGCCCCCTGCAGGAAGCTGCATTCAGTTAAGGCAACCCCATATCTTCAACTAAATATGCTTTGCCTGGCCTATTTAAATAAACCTTTCTATTAACTGCTGGGTAGACAAGTGTCTCATTTCTTTCCAATCTCAACCTGAATCACTTGCTCTAGCCTACTCTCCCGGTACAACACTCAAGGCTATTATTATTTCTTTTTTTCCTGCCATGACTACTCCATCTTCTTTTCTGGTCATACACATCCCTGATAACATTTTGATAACATTTTTTTCAAATACACAAGTCATCACCAGTAATAAGATGCAACATACACATATAGTTACAATGAGTATTTTGCCCTCTGTATCATAAGCAACTTAAATTCCTCTACAACTATGAGCCCAGTAATGAAGTATATATCCGGTCTAAATTCTCATAGGCTTATCACTAGAAGGGCAACCGCGACGTAAGTTCTCTGAGCCAAAGCAACTCACAAAAATAACTGCTGACAGAAAGGGGTCCAATATACATGAAATAGTTATAGCAGAACTTTTTATAGTACAAAGACATGGAATCAAAGTGATGTCTGCTGGTGGGAGAAAGGCTAAAGATGTTTCAGTACACTAATTTAATGGCATATAATTGTAATGTAAGAAATAAATGAATGTAAATACAGGGAAGCATGGGAAGACAGTGGTGTAATGTGAATTGACAGGAAAATACTACGTACAATGATTGCAACAAAGGTAATTTTTCTAAAATTGAAAGTGAACATTATATAATAATGTAAGCTTTGTACTTAATAAGAGATATGAATGAGACATACCTCCCTCCCTTCTTCGCAGTTACGGGAACACTATGGATGCAGGGCATTGTATATATTGTTAGACCAAATGTACTGGTTAGTTTTTCTGGACTATTTTTTTTTCTTCTTTCTTTTTTTTATTTCTTATTATGAAGGATGGCTCCCTGTCATAAAGGAAAGGAAGGGATATATCAGGAAGTGAGAGAATGTGAAAACAAAGGTATAAATAAAAATATTTAAGAGTCTACTGAGTCCAGGGTATCACACTTCTCAATCAATAGAAGTAGCTGCACTGATGAAATCAGTGTTGAACTGTATCATTAAATAGATAGGAGAAAGTTGATAGAAGAAAGAAATTAGTATGAAGGGGGTTTTTTTAAGAGCCCTGAAGCACCACAATAAAAACATGAGAACCATTTCAAGACCCCTCTAATTTAGCTAGGAGGTTAAGGCAAGCATCCAGTTTAATATAAATGGAAGGTATATTCCAAAAAGAAAGTCTATAAAGAAATTTCTTACTTTACAATCAACTGTAAAAAGTGCAAAATCTCTTAAGTTTCTCTACGCTCCGTATCTGAAAGCACTTTCAGTGTCAAATGGATGTGCCATTAGCACAACTGCAGTGTCCAAAACAAATCCTAAGAGGTCTGAATGAATTGAATGCCACAGGTGGTTTTTCCCAGGTTTCTGCCTTGACACATTTTCATCTCCTCCACTTTCTAGATTCTACTTCACTAGCACTTTTTCTCCATTCCCCCATCCAACTCCAAGAATTACAAAGGCACTTGAAGTTTTTTGTTGCTCCTGTTTTATTTTTCCTGAGTCATCTGTTCCTGGATAGGTGGGGACTTACTCTCCAAAGGAAGAGGAAAGAGAAACCTCACAATCAAAATACCACTATCATAAATGTAGCTCCTTCTTCCTCTCACTTAGAAAGAACAAGAGGATGTAGGGGACAAGAGGGAGGAAGATGGCTCCTTCTATGTGTCACTTTTTTCCTCCACTCCAAACCAGTGCTCCTCAGACTAACCAATTCTTTTACATACCACTGAATTCAGCTCCCCTGCACTCTAAGTCTCTATTTACAAGCTCAGGTCAATTTTTACAACATGAATTTTGGCCACCCCACAAAATGTCTCACATTTATAACATTTTTTCCCCAGGAAACTAATCAATTAATGTTAGGCAGGTGAAAAATATGCCTATACTTTAAAAAACACAATATAGAGCAAAAAATCATGTTGCCTCCCTAAACAACAAACTTTTTGTAAATACTTGTTTTCTTGAAAACATAAAGTTACACTGAACATAGCAGTAAAGACTCCTCTAAAATACTCCCAAAATTAATGTGTCTAAAGTTCTTTCATTATAAGTATGCATCAGGTTTTAAAAGATAAGGAATGAAATACACTAAAATATAAAACAAACCTAAGAAGTTTAATAAGTAAATCACTGGCTCAAATCTCTCTGCAAACATGAACACACAAGAATCTGCACTCCTGAACTTTACAAGTCCATTAAAACCAAGCAGTAATATATACTTTGATACTAAAAAAGTGTTTTGGTATGTAAAAGGAATAACAAGATAAAGAAAAGAGTACCAAAAAATCGTTTTTTTTAAAAGAAATGGCTATTAGCTAAAAGAAGATCTTAGCTAACTAGTATCTAGACTTCTTGAACAGTTCCAAACCCAAGAGCAATACTGACAAAGTCTCCAGGATTTACAGCTACAATGAAAATAAAAAAAAAAATGTAAAAAAACTAAGGATGTGCTATGATTTGGTTAGTAATGCAAAACAGTCAACCTTTGTCCTAAAAATAAAAAATATGAGAAGTGATAGGAGAGACAATTAAGAAGAAAATTAAACAAATTACAGTACATGACTATAGAGAAAAATGAAACATATATGAACTGATGCAGGAAAAAATATACATAATGTCTACAATAATGTAAAAATGAAAACAACAACAAAGAAAACGGAACACTGTATCATTATAACGATTTATCTTGGTCCTTAAGAACAAAGGAAAAAATTCACCTCCCTTCCTTTTTTTTAAACAAAAGAAAGTAGCTAAGGCCATAGAATATTGTATATATTGTAAGGCCCAGTGAGCGTACTGGTTGGTTTACTGAACTGCTGTTTATGTCTTTTTTATTCTTTGTTGCAATGGATGGTGGTGGAAGGGAGACAGAGAAGAATATATTCATAAGTAAAGGTGAAATTAAAAAAAGATAGTAAAATCTGTAAAAATAAATAAAAGCACAGAGAAGAACAAAGAGAACTGTGAATCAAAAAAAGAGGCAAAGTAAAAGTAAAAATGAACATTTACTTGCTTCAAGCAGAGCGGCAAAGTACAGATGCTGAATGAAAAGTGTCAAACACAAGATATCTTTGCACAGAAAAGGAAAATTCAGTTATCTGTAACTGTCAATACCCACTAAGGACAGTTAGGTGTCAAGTATAAGATAAACTAAACAATACAATTACTAGCCTGGGAAGACAGTCACTGTAAAAGCTGAGTTATAGAACCATACAATCCCACAATGAGAAGGGAGCCTCAGAGATCATCAATACTTACTCAGAGTAAATCTACATCATCACCACCAGGCTTCACTTTAAAACAGAGAACTCTACTTTCAAAACACAGCCTTTACATTTTTGAGAACTCTAAATGTTAGTGAATTTTCCAAATTTTTTTTCAAAATTCCAAGTGTTCCAAATTTTCCAATATTTTTCAAGTAATGGTAAATGGCAATGGCAACAGAACACTTCAAATCTATGTCAGTGAGATTGATAATTATTTGGAAGAAACCAATATAACCATCCACACTGACAAAACAAATTGAATGAAAAATATATTCTCCCTCTTCCCAATTATTACAATCCAACTAGAAATAAGCAGATTTTGCCCACCACTGGGGAAGAGGAGAAAGGAAAGAGGAGAGAGAGTCAGTCAGTCAGTAGATAGAAAGGTGGACTCAAAGTGACAAAAGACCTGTTTCAAGGTCCTCCAAGACTAAATTGCAAAACAACTGCCTATTTACAGTAGCAAACAGAAATTTTCTCACTAAGAACTCTACACACCAATAAAATCATAGACCGGACAGATCAACAATTAACTGAACCCAGTATTAAATAGCATATCAAGCTATATCACATATTAATGATGCTTTAAATGATCCTAAGCTATTAACTGCTTCAAAAGTCTAGTCTTTTAACACCAATTTGACTCAAAAAAACACCCATTACTTTCATAAGGTTAGGAGGATTATTAGAGTAATAAAAATTGCAGGTACCCAACAGGTAAAAACAAAGATCCATTTCTGGTGACTAAGGGAGAAAAAACAATAACTGGATTACCACAGCATCGATGTTCTGCAAGGCTTCATTAAAAGAAAATTAATGGGAGGATTATCAAATGGAGAATTTAGAATCCAAGTATCTCAGAGCCAAAAGAGGCCTCAGAGGACATCTAGTCCAAATCATACCTAAATATTAATGACTCATACAGGGCTAAAAAGCTTGAAGGTACTGGCACCTGCATCAATGGAAGGAGTTCTCATACCTAATGAGATCACAGAACTCATCACAAGAATCAGAGTACTAGAAGATACTTTAGAAATTAGGCTACCCTTTTCAAGTAGACTGCTTTTAAAGCAAAATATTCTCCAAACTTCAATAATACAATAGTACTTGAACTATTCAAAGCAACTGAGAAAATAAATTATGATAAAAGGCTACTAAAATTTAAAGTGAATTTCTACTATGAATTCAGAAATTTTAAGTGAATTTGAACCTTAATTCCTTCATCTAATATCTATATGCATTTGAAAAATATGAATATAAGCAAAATAGACTTATTCAATCTACTGAAAGCATGTTTATTACATAAGATGGCTGAAGCATATATAAAGGCATGGACCACTTGCAATAATCTATTACCACAATCATCAGGGTAGGAAGATACTTCTTAGAGAGATGAATAACCAAACTTGCACTAACTCAAAAGCAAACTATTAGGATGGAAAGAGTTATAAAGGTGGCATGTTACTAACTAGATTCAGTAAAAAGTTTGGTATCATTTGTTTAGAAAAGTTTAGAGAAATGAAACATTTCTGCACTGTGTATTCTCATTATTCCTTCAAAGGAATTAAAACCTATTGGCTGGATATTATCTGAAGGTTGTACAGGCAGCTATACCCTTGAAACATGGAATGGGTAAATTTTTTTTTAAGGGGGAAAAAAGTTCAGCCAGGACTAGAACCATATCTGACTCCCATTTTAAGGTACTATCCTACCTCCTACCTTCATCCCCTATCAATGTCAAGGGTTTAACAATACCAGAAACTGCAATGCTTTAGTATATTTACAGATTGTTACAAGGAGTTAAAATGCAATGTAATAAAGGAAGGAAGAGGTTGTCATAGAAAGAAACTAAAAATATACAAAGCTTTCTGAGCATGTGGAGTCTACCTAGATGCATTCTAAGTGTCTGTTTTGTGTATCTAACTATTAGTATGGCTATAACTTGGCCAAATTCTTATCATAAAATCAAATCTTCATATAAGAAAAAGTGCCAGCAAATCACCTATCTAATACATCAAAAGTGAAGTATAACAAAATAATCTGGACAGTGGTTTGGAGTTTAGTATAATGGGAATTAACTTCAGTTGGTCCCCTTCATAACTTTGATCCACCAAAATCACAGGGCTCCTGTGAGAAAACTGTTTCATAAAAAAACTATGGATATGTGAATATAGTTATTGTTCCCTGTCAGGCTGTCAGACTGATTTTTCCAATTCATTAAAGAATATACTAATGCAGAGAGTGGTTGGATTCACTTTCGGTTCTTACTGTTAACAGGATCAATGATCTGGAACTGGAAGAGACTAGTGACTATCTGATCTAATCCTCCTTTGTTTCATAAATAAAATGGTGGACAAAAGAAATATTCAAGTGTTATTCTCTCAAAATTAAGAGCCTTAAGAAATCTCAGTCCAATCCATATATGACCAAAAATTCCTTGTACAACATACCAAACAAGTGGTCATCAAACTTCCAAAAAGGGAAAACCCACTTCTGCTTCCAAGCAGCCCATTCTATTTTTGGACAGCTCTCATTGTAAAGATTTTTTTCCTTACACTATACCTAAATATGACTCTCTAAAAATAATCTCTTTCCACTAAGACGCATTCCATCATTCTTTTGTAAATGCTATCAGCAATTTAAAATTATGTAAGTTTTTCTTTCCTTTTTCACATGCTCGGTTCTTCAGAATGCAAACTCCATGAACCATGGTACTTAGTCCCTTGCCTACCAAAAAATAAGAAACAGAGTTCAAAGAAATTTCAAGTAAGCCATCACAGTATCAGCTGCACTAGGTAAATGGCAATAAATACGACTTCCTCTCATTCACTCCCTTTTCTACTCCACTTAAAATTCACAAAAGTTTCCATTTTTTTAATCTCACTCCACTGACACATTGTTTCCAAACCAACACTGACCTTCAACATCATGACCAAGGCGAAAACAACCTTATTTATTTAAATTTCTGTAGTGATTGTTTTTTAGTCACTAAAATATTATCCTAGGCTCTCTCAATAACAAGGATACACACGGTACGGCCAATTCCCTGCCTGCTCAGGACCCAAGTGAACATTTTGGGATGATAGATGAAACCTTTCCTGATCCCAACTACTAGTGCCCTCCCTTCCAAACAACCTTGTTTTTAACTAACTTGTATTCGTTAATATTTTTTGCTAAATGTACTTATATATGCATTTCTCATCTCTCCCTTAGAATGTAAACTGCTTGAAAGTTGTTTCCCCCATTATACTGTGAGATCATTGAGGGCAAGAACTGTTTTTTTTTCCCTATCTTTGCATCCCAAGGCATAGCAGTACCTGGGAAATAGACTGATCTGAGAGTTCAGACTGTTTCGTTCTTTTTACTCAGAGCTTAAGAAACAGGAGTCCAAAAATGCTACTGAATGGATGAAGATTAGTTCTCTCCTAATTTCTCACATAGAATGATCTGATATTTGGACAGTCTTGTCAGGCCTGCAAAAACTGTGGCCCTCCGATGCCAAAGCATTTCCAGGTAGCCTGAGAAAAATGCAGAGGTAAACATCCTCTACATTTTTTCCCAGGGCACCCTGAAATCCTTTGGCAGGCCACAGGTTGTGTGGGCCTGCTCTCTGTCACTGAATATTTCCTAGTCATAAAAGTGCTGAAAACTCCTGCAAGGAGTTTTCAAGGAGAGAGAAATGAAGCTTCACAATATGAAGCTTCAATGTATAAATACTTAAAACTAGTAATCTATACTTTGCAATGTACTAAGATATTTTCCTTTTTTTCAAAGTGCTTTACTATCACTTTAAGGATTTATGTAGTACTTTACAGACTGAAAAAAGCTTTCTTCCCAACAACCTGCTTAAATAGCCAGTGTAAGTTATTAGCCCCATTTTACAGATTAGGAAACAGATCTGGGAGTTTTACTGTTTTGCTAATGGCCATATGTGGCCTGCCAGAGAGAAAATTCAAACCCAGTGTCCTGACTCTTTACTATCCCCATTTACAGGTGATAAAAATGGCACAGAGAATGGAGGTACCTCAGAGTCATGGTTACAGAGATCACAATTTTCTAGATTCCTAGGCATAGTAGTCTTTACACTAAATCACAAAAGCCCCCAGTGGTTGAGAGTATTGCTATAAGGACAAACTCTAAATCACTTATTTGTCTTTCATTCTTTAAGAGGGCCAATGTCATCTCTGGTGGTGTCTGACTTATTCATGAACCGTATGTGAGACGGAGCTTAGAGAAGTCATCATCCTTACTTTCTCCTCCAGAAAGTCAAGACTTGTGATGGCCCAGGATGCAGTGAGTGACCTTGGCCTTTCTAATTTAAGTCTTTCTCAAGGCTGTTTGTCTGAGTCAACTCTCATTTGATGACTAAAAGCTAGGTAAGAACTGAGACAAAAAATGTTCTAGTGTGCCATCAAAAAGTATTAATCTGGGAGGGAAAGAGCCTCAGATTTCCTGACCTAAGAGAAAACCATTGCCATTTACTCTCAGTTAAGCCCTCAAAACTAAACAATGAGCCACTGAGGCTTGGGCTAGGGCCTTATTACTGGCCACTTGAAAGTCAGAGTGATTTGGGTTTAAAGCTTTAGTCAAGTAGCTCCATTTGAACGGAAATTAATCACTACTAAAGTAAAGTCTCTTTTTCCAGAGCTATATTTCAAAAAATCATAAATGAAAACTACGAAATCTACACAGGACAAAAAGTAAATCGTCCGCCTTCTGAAAACAAAAAAAAATAAAGTTTTTTCTTTTAATCCTGCTGCCGAATCTCAAAATCGCTTATAAAATATGACACCAAAAATTATATTCCGATGGACAAAGCCACGTGCCAGGAAAGCGATGGCACTACGAGAGGCATGTGTCTAGTGAAGATGGGGAAGAATTCCAGCCAACCAAAGATAAAGCACGTTCCTCTCTCCACCTGACAGGTCAACAAGCACTTATTTATTAAGCAAAGGTAATCAGAGACTTATCAGCAGAGGACACACTCTCAAGATGCATACGTGTGACAAGGGTTTGGGTGTCTTCGGGGGTGGGGACCTAAAATGAACCCACCACAAAATACTGTCGCAGAGGGGCTGGGGGGAACAGAGGAGTAAATACACCTCGGCGTTCAACGTTCGTGGACACCAATTCCCGGGGTGTCGGACTGCCCCGCACACAGCGGGCCTGCAGCCTCCCTCGCTCAGCCCTCCCCAAAGCTGACCCCAGAACCACAGGCCCCGGCGGCCCCCCACCGAGCCCTGGGCCGAAAGACGGACAAGAGCCCCGGCCGAGGAGGCAGCACGAGGAGAGCGCAGCGATGATCGGAGGCTCCCGAGAGGGGCTCCAAGCAGTCGCCGTCACAGCCCCAGACGACCCCCGCCCCCATCGCCGGACACACCCCCTGGGCAAGGAGAGGAGGGGAGAGGGTGGCTCGGCCGCAGGGGATCACGGGAAGAAAAGGGACCCGACGGTCTACCCGCCAAAGGGAGAAAGGGGGAAGCCGGGCCGCGGAGGTTCATGGGAAGGGAAGGGAAGGCGCTGGAAGCTCTACTAGCTAAAGAGAAGGGGCGCCCCAAGCGCGGAGGTTCACGGGAAGCGAAGGGGGCTTGAAGTTCTACACGCTCAAAGGAGGAGGGGGTGTAGGGAAAAACAGTCCGGCCGCGGAGGCCCACGGGAAAGGAAAGGGATGGGGCCGACGCAGGTACGGAAGCGGGGGGGAGGGGGCAGCTGTCACCGCCACGTCCTCTTTCCCCTAAGTCCCGCCACCGGCTGGCCGGGCCAGGGTTCGGAAGGGGGAGGGGAGGAAGGAAGAGCCTCCCGCCTCAGTCCGGCGAGGGGGGAGGGGAGGGTGTCCCCCTCCCGCCGCCCCCCGGAGAAAATCAGAGGCGCCTTGGAGCCCCAGGGCCGTTATTTACCTTCCCGCTCCCGACACCCGCCGCCGCGGCCGCCATGTTGTCCGCGCGTGCTTGTGATGACGTAGCAGCCCCTCACGTGCTTTGCTCCGACACACCACAACATCCGCTGAAACTGAGGGCGGAGGCGTGGGGGAGGGGCATAGAGAAGGAGCTGCGCGTGCGTACTGGAGCTCTGGGGGGGAAGGAACTGTTCTCGCTTGGTACGTGATTTGATTGGTCCTGGTTGATCGTGAACCAGTATTAGGGACAGTGTCAGTTTCTACACTTCTCTCGCTTCAAATTCTTTTTCTCTCCTTACCTGGCTATCATCCTACTTCAAAAACCAATCAATCCAACAAGATTTTAAAAAACACTAAAGCTAAACAACCTTTAAATATTTATTAAGCGCTTCGCTATGTGCTGGGAATAGCTACAAAAAATGAAACCATCCGGTGCTTACCTTGTTGAGTGCCTTGCGTACAGTAGGCATTTAATAAATGCTTGCTGACTTCCATTCGAGTGTGGGAGAATGAATGACAAAGCATTTATGAAGTCTTTATATTCAAAGTTGTGTACTGAGGGCTGAGGATATAAATAGAGAAGAGGGACCTATATTCTAATGGGGGACATAACACATAGGAGAGGTTTCATTTGTAAGCTGCTATATCCAGCAAAATTTATCATCATGACTGGTCCCCAGAAATAACTTAATTTCACCATTATCTCAAGGAGGTTATGTACTAATAGGGGGAAATAACATTTATGGGAGATTTCAGCGGCAAGGGAGAAGGAAATGTCCCATGGTTGTTAATATGCCGAGGTAACACCTCTAATTTAATTTCCAATGATTTGGTTCTGATGTTGAGCCATTGTTATTATAAAGACTAGTTCAATTGGGTGTCCTGATCTGTCTCCATCAGAGTTCTCAGGGAGACGGTGGACTTGCAACATCTGGATGAAGAAACTCTAGCAATGCCCATCAGTTCCTTTGCAGCAACTGGTGCAATGGAAATAATGTGGGAGGGGGCAATTGGAAGGATTCAAATCCTGACCCAGCTGTTTGTTAGTTGTGTGATCCTGAGCAATCCATTTAAACTTCTTTGAACCTCAGTTTCCTCAACTATAAAATGAGGGGGGCTAGATGAGGTGACCTTTGAGGTCTATGCAAGCCCTAAAGCTATGATCCTAAATTTGTAATATTTGAAAGTTGTCTGGGACTCATTGAGAGGTAGAGTGATTGCCCACGGTCATACAGCCATCCTGTATCAGAGATGGGATGTGAAGCCAGGTTTTTCTGGCTTCAAGGCCAGCTGTCATGCCACGCTACCTCTCAAATAAATTTTTGAGCTAGATCTTAGAAAATCCACCCCTGTTCTCTTACAAATGAAGAAACTGAGGCTCCAAGAAGTTAAATTCAGACTCTTATCACCTCTTTTCAGGATCAATGCAGTAGCATCCTAATATGTTTCCCTGCCTCTCCTCTTTCCCTACCTCAGCTTATCCTCCACTAAAGTGATTTTCTTTAATGCAAAGGTCAGACCATGTTACTCTCCTCTTCAAGGAACTGCCTCCTGTTTTGTCAAATACAAACTTCTGTTTAAAATTTAAAACCCTTCACAATGTGGATTACCCACCCTTCTAGGTTTCTCTATGTGATTTCCATGATCTATCTTTATGATCGATTACCCACTGTACCACATTCACATAAGCTCTTCCCTATTTATGGAATGTTGTCTCTTCTCACTGTGCTCCTTAGAATTCCTAATGGCTTTCAAAGCTCAGTTCACAACTGCCTCCTCTTGGCATTGAGGCCTTCTCTGATGCCACCCCACCTCCAAATGCCAGTTACTCCCCCTAAAATTAACTTGTATTTTTTGGGCATATATCCCACAAATATGTATATATCTATATGAACTTTGTATGTATTTGCATAGTTCATATGTGTGTATATACACAAATATACACATACAGATGCGTAGAGCTAGAGATATCACCCTAAGTGCTCTGAAATGTACAAAAATGAACAAGAAGAGATGGTCTCTGCCCTCAAGGACCTTACAATATAATAGGAGATCTAAGTACAAAAATAAATATAAGACAATACATGATAAGTACCATTTGAGTTAAAGAGACTAAATGCAAGAGTGTGGAGAGTAGAAACACTTCTAACTGGGTGACTATGTAATAGAAGGCCTTTTAGTTTAGCCTAGAAAGACTGGTAGGATTTCTAGACACAAAGACTGGCCAGGACACATTCCAGACTGAGGAAATAGACTTCCTCTCTCATTCCTCAGAGTTTCACTCACAAACCTTTTTCTTACTCCACCCATCACACTTACAGCACATGACTTGACCTCTGGTTTGAGTAGGAAGATTGAGGCCATCTGTGCCAGTCTGATAAGACCAGCTGAGTGCTGTATTATTTATGTCAAACCCAGCAAACTTCTCAAGTATTCATGCTTGAACCACAAAAAGAATCCACACTCACTATTTGGTCAATCAAGCATGTCTTTTGACAAGGATACTCAATAGGAACTTGGGCATTCTGCCCGTAGTCACCTGTGGCTCTTAGATTCCCCAAACCCTGGGGTAACTTACTGTGTACTTTAGATGGGAACCAGCCAGCTTCCATGAAGTGGCACAACATTCAATTCAGAGTAAATAACTAGGCAGGGTTTTTAGCCCCAGGAACATCAGTGTCACAAGTCTAGGTATTACCAAGGCTACCAGACTTCTTCTTTGGACTTGGTCCAGTTCAAGGAAAGGTGATATGGTGAGCTAATACAAATCTGACTACATCACTTTTCTGCTAAAGAATCTTCAGGGATTCTCTGTTGTCTCTGGGATAAAATACAAACACCTTTGTCATTAAAAACCTTCACAGTCAGCTCCAGTCTCTCTTTCCATGTTTAATTCCTATTATTCCTACTCACCCACCCTCCATCTTCACACATGAGATATTCTTTGACTTTGTAAGGAATGTATACTTCAGACCTAGACTGTTCCTGGTCCAAAGAAGAATCCCAAACTCCATGGAAGGCCCAGTTCCAATCCCTTGTTCTCCAAGAGGTCTCTCTTGGTGTCCCACCCCCATTGTGAGTGCTACTCCCCTCCCATACTACCAAAGACTCCATAGTCATTGTTTTTTGTTGTTGTTGTTTGTTTTTGGAGGCAATCCAGGGTTAAGTGACTTTCCCAGGGTCATACAGCTAGTAAGTGTCTGAAGCTGCATTTGTATTCAAGTCCTTCTGACTCCAGGGCTGGTACTCTACCCACTGCACCACCTAGCTTCCCCCATGGTCATTTTGTACTTATGTTCTATGTGCGTTTCTTCCAACAACGTGTTTTCCCCAATAGAAAGCAAACTGCTTCAGGGAAAGGACTATTTTGTCTTTAACTTTGTTATCCCCAGTACCTAACATTTTTTGGCACATAGGAGGGCAGATCAGAGCTTGTTGCATTGAATTGTATGTCTTTTCTAGAACTAGGAGAAAACAAGATCCCGTAGGTCCTAGTGCAGTGTTAGCACATTTAAACTTTAGCATAGTTTAAGTTTTAACTGCGTAAAAATGCAGTAAGATTTCTGGGATACCTCATAGATCCTTGAACCAGTATACATTTCATATTATACCTTATTCCTAAGCAAAAGTAATTTAGGGAGTTTCAAAAATGGGAACCAGGTCATATAATTCTCCAGTAATGTCACCCAGATAAGATTATGTTTTTGCAGTCATGTTACACACAAATCAGTTAGGGAATGAAACACACATGGGGAGAAAGATAGGCATTACATTAGTTATCATGTGCCTCAGAGTGAGGGTCTTATCTGGAACAGATGATGGAAGCAAACACAAGAAAGGAGCATATCCAGGAAATGATTAGGTTGTTACCTATATGTGGGGGCATGACCAAGCAGTCAGGAAACGAAAGTATTCTGTCAAAAGTAAGTTGCAAAGGTCCATAAGCAGCTACGTGGCCCAGTGGATAAAGCGATGGACCTGGTCTCAGGAAGATCTGAATGCAAAACCTACCTCAGAGACTTAATAGCTATGTGACCCTGAAAAGGCCTCAGATTCACTGCCTCAGTTTCCCCAACTGAAAAATTGGAACAATAATAGCACCTCTCTTATCAGGTTGTTGTAGTGATCAAATGAGATAATATTTTTAAGTGCTTAAAGGCACAGTGCCTAGCACATAGTAGGTGCTTCTTTCTTTTCTTCCTGTATTGGCCAGGATCGCTAGACAATTACACAATCCCATAGGAGCCCCTCGATTCCCTTGTCCATACCTCAAAACTTCTCAACAGCATCAACTATCCTCACCTTCCCTTCTTTCTCTAAGAAAGAATTGTTTTTACTCCTTGCTAAAACTAATGATTTTAATCTATCTCCATGACTGCATCCTGTCCTGCTTCCATCAGATTTCCACTCCAGCATCCACCCTTTCTCTCTCATGCATCTTCCATCTCTTCTCTGGCTTCCAATCCCTAATCCTGAAGAAATCTTTTCTTGACCCTTCTAGCCCATTCAAACGTGCCATTTCTTCTTTTTCCTCTTGTTGCTTGTCATATTTCTTAAAAAGGTTGTTTTGTGACATAAATCAGAAGAAAACAATTTATACACAGACTACAACAATGCATATAGAATAACAATCACAAAATAATCAAAAATTAATGATACAGAATTGCTGAAAGCAAACTTGGCCCCAAAGAAGGGATATGAGAAATCTCCTTTGCAAACACAAGTAGTCCGTGGGGATGGGATAGTGCATATATTGTCAGATTTTTTTTTCAATGTTTTGATCGATTTTGCTGGATTTCCTCCCATTTTTTTTAAAGTCTTTGTCATAATAGATGGCTTTCTGGGAGGGAAAAGGGAAGGGATAGAGGGAAAAAGTAAGGCAAAGTTAAAAACAAACCTTATCAAGTTGATTAGGTTATTTGTGCATACACTGTCAAGGAGCTGTTATCTCAGAATGAATGGTCATAACTTTTACACAAACATAGGAGAATAGAAAACAGCAAAATTAGGAAGAAATAATGACATCAGAAGGAAGAAATGATTTAGAGAGAAAGATGACAAACTCTGTCTTTGATACATTAAGAATACCAGTGAGAAATCTCTGAAGAACAGTCAGGATTGAGAATAAACAATTGAAAGGGTTCTACATAAAAGTGATAGTTGAAACTCTGAAGTGAATGGGATTGCTTAAGCAAAGAGTATAGAAAAACAGCAGCATACTATTGGAACACTCACATTAAGGAATAGAGAATGGGGAGCTAATAAAACAATAGGAAAGTATTCCTGAAGCTGAGGTGGGAGAATTTACACAAACTTAGAGTGGTCAAGAGGATGAAAAATTGCCAAAATGATGAGGATTTACAAAATGGTCATTGGCTTTGGCAGTTGGGTCACTTAAGGGCAGTTTCTGACAGGAGCCTGATTGCAAGGTGTGGTTGGAATACCTCTTTTGACGTAAGCTGGCTTGGTTTTTTAAGGGAATTGGTAGCACATTTGGCTTCCTTATTGCTCTAAACATAAAAGGCTCAGTTCTGGGGAAATTGGTGTCTGTCATAGGTTTGATCAGAACTCTGTTTGCTTTTGGGGAATGCCTTCCTAACCTAACTTGACCATTTTTTTGTGGCAGCAGAGAAGAGTAATATATATCTTTTTTTAACTTTAAAAGCTGTGTTCTTTTAATCTCTTATCAGTAAAGCTATTTTTATTGCATTTTATGATCCATGAGTGTGTCTAGTTGCATTTTAACTTCTCCAAAGGTATATTAAAACCTCCTTTTAGTTTTTCTAGAAATTTTAAGGAATAGTATTTCTCCAGCCTAAAACCCTTTCCAGACATTTCCTTTTAAGATAGAAGTAGAACAAAAGCTAAGGTATTTCTTAGGGAAATGCATTATCGATGATAACCAAACTTAATTCTCCTCTAGATAAGATCATTGTCTCCTGTCCCTTCATCTAGCTAAGGTCAGCGCCCTCTTTTGTGTTCCAGCTTAAGACATTGATCGCTTTCTGGTCTGTAAGAGGAGAGGGCCAGGTAGGAATCACCAGGAAGTGGTGATTATTCTGGAACATTACTCTATTTTAACGTATTGTGATCTTTTTCTAGTTCAAGATTCCTATAAATGGTACCTCAAATCCTCTTGGGATAGAGCCATGTCAAAAGCCAGGAAGTACAATATCAGTTTGGACGTCTTGTTCTCCAAGCTAGAAATGACTTGGGTGTTAGATTTGTACAAAGTTAGACACTGAGGCAGGTTTTAGTCTGAGTGACCCCTATG
>CM053770.1:202049320-202078281 GCA_028658325.1 Potorous gilbertii
GGGATGATAGAAGAGAGGGCAGATTGGTGATAAGGGCAATTAGAATGCTTGGTGTATTGGGGTGGGGCGAGGGGACAAATGGGGAGAAAATTTTGGAACCCAAAATCTTGTGAAAATGAATGTAAAAAGTTAAATAAATAAATTTATATTAAAAAAAAATGAGGAATGTGTCAGCAGTGTAGACCCATATGGGGGTTCCCTGCAGTTTAGGTTCCCTGAAGTGCCCAGCCAATGGGGGGCAGGCGAGAAATTCAAATTGGAAACAGTGCATAAAAAGACTAGCATTTGTCTCAACAAGCATACTCAACAAGTTCTATTAGGGAAGTACCCATTCATTCAGAAGAAGGAATGTAAAGTAAATATAATGAGAACTTTCCTGGCTTCATATTGGGCATTATGCTTTCTAGAGTGAGCGTGCTTCTCACAACATGAGCTCAGTTCATCCTGATTCCAGGCTGTCTCTTCAATAACGTAGCTACCTTCCTCAAAAAACTCTTGCTTGATCCCCCAATAGCTATCTTGTCCTGTAGCTTTCCTCCCTGTCCTAGATAAATTCCTTGAGAAAGCTTTCTACGTTTTGTGCCTCAATTTCCTCTCCTCTCGCTATCTTTTTTTTAATGTATTTTTTTCAATCAGCAAAAATCTACGTTTTCACCCTCCCCTTCCTCCATTGAAAAAGAAAGGAAAACAAAAACTCTTTTACAAACACGTTAGTTTTCAATTCTTTCTTGCCTTTAGAAGAGCTATAAATAGCTTTGTATATCCTTATTTGGTTTATTTTGCTTAGCACTAATCCCTCCCTTTCTCTTCTATTTTTCTATTGAGTGAAATGTATTTCTGTACTCAACTTTGTGTATGCATGCATATATGTGTATTCTTAACACCTTTGACCAAATTTCTCACTATCTTCTAAATCCTCTATGATCTGACTTCATCATTCAATGTCTCCCCCAAACTTACTAATGCTTTAATTACCAAATCTAATGCTCTTTTCTCAACCCTCTTCTTTCTTGACCTCCCTACAGTATTTGCCCCTGTGGATCACCTTTTCCTCCTGAACACTCTCTCTTCTCTTGATTTCAGGACACTGCTCTCTTCTGGTTCTCTTCTTACCTTCACATTCTCTTTTGCTGGCTCTTCATCCACCTTTAAAAAGTTCAAGAGACATTTCTGGATAATGAATCATTTTATTAATTATGTTAACATATTACCAATAAAATGGGTCAGGGACACTCTTAAATGCCAAAGACATTTCATGGTGGTGGGCTGATAGTTGATCTTGGACGAGTGAGTATGCCTGAGAGTTTCAATCAGCTGTGAATGGTTAACAATTATTGAGAGGGAGTGAATATTACTACAATAAGAGGCGGATCTATTCTAATGAAGGGCTGAGGGGATATAACTTTGATCATGTCATTTCCTTCCAAATCATTCCCAGCCTTGGGGAAATCTAGGCAAAGGCTCTACATTCCAAACCTGGCCTGAATAGAACACATTGACCTGGGAGTTTCACTTTAAATTAAATTCATTGTAGGGTTGGGTGAGATAGCAATATCTAATATGTTTCCAGAGTGAGTGATACCACCCTATTGAGTGCACTGATCCCAGGGCAGTAGTAGCCTAGGGTGCAGTTGCGGGGAGGGCATTAAATAAAAATAAGGGAGTGGTGGAAGCATAAGGAAAGGAGAGAAGATAAGAAAATTTCAAAAAACCTTTTGTACATGATTCATCTGTTGTGTAACAGACTTACAGTCCTAGTGATTACATTATTTTTCAAATAAACACACAAAATACAAGTTATAACTGATCATTTGGTGTATGAAAAATAATTTAGCTTTTAAAAACCAAAGTGAATGCCTAGCACTCAAAGTTCACGCAAAGTGTGTTCCAAAGGTTTTGGTGCAGTCTTTTAAAAGCTTTTACTTTTAAAAGCTTTAACTTTAACCTTAAGGGTTCCCATAGTCAGCTGGAACCTGACCACTATTTATAGCACCAGTCTATCCTTTCCATTGTACTACGTTGCTTCCTTCAAAATTATTTTTAAAAATCAAAGAGATGGACCCCAATATATGAACTGATTCAGTGTTTTTAAGTTCATTTGTAAGTCAATGGTTTAAAATCAAAATTATTTTCCCATAAAAAGCAATGTTACTTGAACAAAAGTGCTAATTATATTCTACTTTCACATTTTTTCTATCCATGAAAAAATGTGTCAAAGTCTATCTGGCTGCCTGTAGAATTTTCTCCTTCACTTGATAGTTCTGGAATTTGGCAACAATATTCCTTGATTTTTTAGTTTGAGATCCCTTTCAGGAGGTGAATGGTGGATTCTTTTGATGTCTATTTTGGCCTCTGGATCTAGGACTTCTGGGTGGTTTTCCTTGATGATTTCTTGGAAGATATTGTCCAGGCTCTTTTCTTCATCATGGCTTTCTAGTAGACCAATAATTCTTATATTTTCTCTCCTGGATCTATTTTCCAGGTCAATTGTTTTTCCAGTTAGATCTTTTACATTTTCTTCTATCTTTTCCTTCTTTAGATTCTGTTTGACTGATTGTTGATGTTTCACAGAGTCATTAGCTTCTACTTGCCTGATTCTAATTTTTATCAAATTATTCTCTTCAGTTAGGTTTTGTACTTCCTTTTCCATTTGTCCAATTTTCCTTTTAATTTTCTTTTTTTTTTTGTATTTTTAAAATCATTGACCAGTTTTTCTTGTAGTTCTCTATTTTGACTTTTAAAATCATTCCTTAGGTCTTCCAAGAATGCTCTTTGGGCTTCAGTCCAGTTCATATTCCCTTCTGAAGTTTCAGATGGGAGTACAGTCTCAATGCTGACCACTTTGGTATTTGTGTTTTGGTCCTTGTCCCCATAGAAAGAGTCTATGATCTTTTCTTTTCTGCTTTGCTTCTTACTCATGATGATCATCCTTTCCCGGGCTTATAAAGTAGATCTGTACTTCTGGGGCACAAAGGGCTCTGTCCCACAGTTCTCGTGCCTTGAAATTGAGGCTTTGTCTGTTGTGGCCTGTGGTTCTTTCAGTTAGAAGCTAAAATGCTGCAGCTTACCTGGTGCTGAGCTTGCTGATGTGAGAAAGCCAGAGGCCAGGTGAAGCCTTTTTGTGTTTTCCTGGAGCTACTCTGGAGCTAGATGCTTTACGTGTGGGAGAGGGGTGGTCCATCACAGGAGTTCTCTTCTGCTGAGCTAGAGCATAGGCAAGCTCAGTGGTTGGTGAACCTGCCTGTGCTAGTGTCTTTCTAATTCCCCTGGGGTGCTGAGGCACACCTGGGGTCCTGGTCTTGGTGGTTGCAGGCTCTGTACCCCTAGGGTTCAGATCTCCTCCCAGTTTGCTGAGGTGGGGTTGTCTGAGACAGCCCTCGTCCTGCACTGGAACCCTTCAGCCACAGCAGGAGAGATCCCCTCTTTGCTATTTTCCTAAGGCTGTTTGCTAAGAGACTGTTTGCCCCTTCGGCTGATCCCACTGTTCCAGGATTTTTCCTGGGGAAATATTTTATGGGTCTTTCAAGGTGAACAAGGGGAGGAGGGAAGCATTTACCAATCACTCTGCCATCTTGGTTTCTAGAAGTTCAAGTAGGTGACTTACAGACATTTGATCTACAGGCTGATAGTCTCAGGAGCAGCTGCTGCAGATACCTGGGGCTCTGGGCTCTCACTTGTTCAATCGTATGTCTAACCAAGCCTCAGGAAAACCTCTCCCATTCTGGCTCTAGATTTGAATAAAATCCTTACCCCTTTTCTCTTTGTTCCTACAGTGAGAGAGGATTTCTCCTCCTCCTCTCCTTTTTGTCCTGTGAGTAAAAAGGATTTATTTTCTACTCCCCACCCTATACAGTTACTACAGTGGCCACTCCTATGTAAGGGACATTTCTACTTTTAATATTAGTATTTTATGGACATCCTGTTTTATTTTTTATTTTCTTATACTGAGAATACATGCATTTAGAAATAATGCTAAAGCTCTCCAGACTACTGGTTATCTGGTTATTCATGACTTGCTTCCATTTTCTTCAAATACATACATATTATATATATATATATATATATATATATATATATATATATATATATATATATATATATATATATTTGTATATATTTGTATATATATAATGATGATTTTGTAAAACAAGCTCTATAGGACCTCAAAAAATTTTCACATTTTAATTGTGAGAAAGCCCGTATTCTCTCATTATTAGAAATCCTCTCCTCCCCCCTCCCCCCCAGAGTGCTAGGCATTCACTTTCACTTTTTCGGGAGGATTTTTAAAAACTAAATTATTTTTCCCTGTACTCAATGCAGAGAAAAGAAACCTTTGTTTCAAAAAATATACAACAGCATGAACAACAAATTGTAGAGATCATATAGTATATCTGTGCAATTTTCCTTTTATTTTCTATGTTGATGCTTTTCATTGAAAACAAAAATAGCTGTTTCAAGTCCTTCATTAAAATCAAATCATGGAAATTATAGCTGGTCCTATATAATCATCTCTTCCAAAGTTTGACAGGATATGTTTCCCCACAAAACTATTTAACAAAAATAGTATATCAACTTCACCTGTGTAACAATATAAAGCACAATTAGAAACTTCCACCATACTTTTGGTCAATATTAACCTTACTGTACCAGACAAGAACTTCTATTTCTGGCTTTGCAGATTATATTCAGAACCAGTTCTATAAATCTTCTATGCCTTTGTTTCTTTATCTAAGAAAAAACTAAAATACTATAATACTTGATGATTTCATCAAGATAGAGAATTCTTAGCATGTAGTTCCAAGCATTGCACCACCAGTACAGATCAACAAGTCCTTCTGTAATGTATAGTCTTAGAGAGTTATTTAGGGCTTTGAGGATCTAAGTGATCTGCCCACTGTCACACAGTTAGTATGACTAAAAGGCAGAATTTGAGCCGAAGTCTTTCTGACTATATGCTCCACCTTGCTGCTTTTTGGTGAAATCACAGGAGAGGGAACTTGGTAACTAATCACAGGACATCCCCAAACTTGATAAGTATATTTGTATATCCCATTGAGAATCAAAGGAATTATATGGATAATTTTAAACCTCCAAAACTCACATTGTTATGGGCATATTAGTTGTGTTCTCTTTTCCCCTTCCCAGACTTAAATATTTTGATGAATGTGTTGTTATCCCAATAATAATACAGATCACCCCCCATCCACCTCTTCTCATTGGTTTTGGTTCTTGTCCATATCCTTCCACAAATTTTTTACCCAAGGTTCCGCTTGACTTGAGAGGACCATTCCACTAGATCATGGGGTACTGTAAGGCTATCAGTAGAACATGCTGACTATGTTAGTTGCTCCTTGCTCTCAAAACATGACCAACCCATCATTTTTTTCAGTCATACATCTTTCTGATGAAATCACAAAACATAATTGTGCCATCATCATGCCTATACATGTTCGCTGGGAATGCATTATAGCACTTATGCCCAGTGCATTTCTCCATTGTCCTCTGGATGTTGACTCTCAACTATTTGTAGACTTTAGTGTTTCACCACTTTTAGTCCTACAATACCAATAGAAGCATACTGCTGCTAAAAGGAGGGGCTCTTATGTATTGCCAAGGCAATATTCCCAGCCCTGGTGGTGACTATGAATATGCTGGCATAATTCTGAGTCACAAAGTATAACAGACTCTCCATGTAGAAAGCAGAAAAAAAACATTTATTCAGACTCCAGAAAGTCATATCCCCAAACCAGAAAGCCAGATCTGTCATAGTAACCAAGAAATCAATATACATTAGCATTGCAAGGGACAAAGGCATTTTCAAGCCTTCCTCACCCACCCTGCAGGGCCTTCTCACAAACAAACACTCAGGAGTCTAACTGTGCCTGCTTGCTTGTGTCCTTCCCAGCTCTGACTGGCCTTACCAACTTCTTCTCAGCTCTGCTCCACCCTTCCTATTCCACCCATTCAGCAAGCTCCTCCTACCACATGTAACTTAGGCTTCCATATGATTTAAGCAGGTTGCATGGTCCTGTCAATGAATGGGAAAGATCTACCCATTTAAATTACCATTACACCTTGTTTCGGAGTTTATAAAAGCTATGTATAATTACCTAAAGGCAATGTAGCCTCTTCTTTTTCAGTTCTGTACACTGCTCACTGTCCAGCCATTCTGACTGTCTGAGATAAGTGAGCTGACCTAGATCATCTGGAAGGTCCCTTCCAACTCTCTATATATAATCCTTTTTATCAACTCTATAGGTTGCTTAACCAACTGTAGATCTTGGTTTAGACCAGGGATTCTTAACATTTTGGGTACCATGAATCCTCATGGCAGCCTGATGAAACCTATAGACTACTTCTCAGAATAATGTTATTTTTTTCAGAACCGAAGGAAATGCCAAATTTTTGTCAGATGTTAGTAAAGATGAAGATGTAACTTTTTTCCCTCCAAGTTCATGGACTTCGTGAATCTACCCACAGACCCCTTAAATACCCCTGGTCTAAACAATGGATATCTTTTGTCCTTATCATCTACTTCCTCTCCATATATAACACATATTCATTTGCCTAAGAATATACTTTTTACAGATAGGTTCTCTGTCTGTTTCAATCTAAATGTTGAGAGGTTGAGAGCCAAAATGTTTCAGTAATTGTCTTAATCCTCCATTTTTCTATAGGTAGACATTTATTCAACCAATAAACACTTGCTCAGTCCCTCCTATATGCATGACACTATTCTTGATGCTGTAGAGAAAAGGAAAGATAATTGTCTTAAAGGAAGAAAATGAGACATATGCACAAATATTAATTATATGCAATACAAAGCTACATGAGACAAGTACTCTGAGAAGTACAAATACAAAATAGGAAAACATTATGGGATTTATTCCACTCAGCTAATAGTTGGTGCTAATATTAATTTTTAATTTATGCCCCCAAACTACGGGGTCAACAATTAAAACCCCAATGACTAATCCATCAACAAGCTTTTATTAAATGTATACTATGTGCCAGGCACCAATCAATGTGGGATACATTCGACAATGCAGATCAGCAGGAAAAATAACATATCTCTGCCATGGAGCAAACTTCACACAACATTCTTTCCTGGATGGATAGACTTCATCCTGTAGCTTCTAGGCCTCTCAATCTGCATAATATTATTCATGTGGATGATAAGTCCCCTTCTTAGAGTGCTTTGTCATTTACAATGTGATTTTATCAAGATAATTCTGGAAGATAGTTGGTATGATTATTGTTTTTTTCCATTTTACAGATGATCCAACTGAGGCTCAGAGAGGGTAAGTGATTTGCCTATAAGTCACATTTGGAACCAAGACTCAAGCCCAAGTCCTCTGCTTTCAAATCCAATATTCTTTCCATTATATCACACTGCTTAGAGAAACAGGAAAAGGGAGGCAAGACCAAGATGGTAGAATAAAAAGAATATTTTCGTCAAACTCTCCCAACATTCCCCTCTAAACACCTTTTAAAATAATGTATCAAATCAAATTCTAACGTGGTATAACCAATAAAATTTTGTTGGGGTGAGACATTTTTCCAGTCCAGGACAACTTAAGAGGTCAGAAGGAGAGGTCTATGGCACTGAGGTAGGGGTTAGCTGAAAACAGATATGGCAGCAACGCCAGCCAGGAACCTTAAAAGCAAAAATGGTAAGTAGCTGGTACTCTTATTGCCCAGAGATGGTAAGAGATTGAAAACCTGGTCAGAAGAAGATTCCAAGAGACCCCTGTGCTAGCACAGGCATCATTTGGCAACTCTATTACCCATTACTCAGTTCTGAGTCATGATTTCATGGTAAAGAGGAGGGCTTATTGTCCTATGGAAGCAGAGGCCATAGTTCCAAATCACAGTTCCAGGGAGGAGAAGAATTGTGATTGTGAGAGAGCAGGGGTCCTACCTAGGTAAGGACCAGAGCACAAACCAGGAGAGTAATGACCACACCTATTCCTACATCATACCAACTTAGAAGCATGGAAAACTTACAGGCCCCCAGAACTACCTATGAAAACAAATGGGTGAAAAAACCTGAAGCCTGAACCCTTTTCCCCCTCTCCAGAAGTTAGAGTCCGACTGTAATACAGTGTTCAAGAGTAAGAAATAGACTGGAAAATGAGGAAGAACAAGGAGGACGAGGAGGAGGAAAAGGAGAAGAAGAAGGAGGAGGAGGAGGAGAAGAAGAAGACCATAAAAAGCTGCTATGGTTACAGAGAAGCTCAAAACTCAGAAAATAGTATTATGAAAACATTTACAAGCAAAGCTTCAAAGAAAAATACAGATTGGACACAAGCCAGCAAGAATTACAAGAATTCAACCATATTATGTAGTGACCTAATAAACAAGATTTTCAAACCATTACAACATATAGAATCACTCATCAATAATTATTTTTTTAAATCATTTAAATTATGATTATGTTCTCCTCTGACTGACATGTCTGGTGATTATAATGAGGAAGATTGTGATAAAATATATATAAATTCCCTTTTTTCAAATTTAACAAATATTTACTAAACTCATTGTGTATAAGGTACTGGGGATACAAAAACTGAACTGAGACAATTGTTAATATGGGCATGTGGCATGCAGAATATAAGATGCAAATGTACCCTAAGAGCTTAGACCTATTAATTAGTAATACCTGACATTAATATAGCAATTTAAAATTTGCAAGTATTTTATAGCCATTTATTTAAGCCACACAATAAATCCCATGAATTAGCTACTCCATGTATTATTATATCCATCATACAGATGAGGAGACAAAGGCACAGAGAGCTTAAATGAACTTGCATAGTATCTCAGAGGTTGAATTTGAAACCACATCTCCATGACTTTGAGTACAGAACTCTATCTACTATGACATGATATGTCATATGTGAAGAATAAGAGAAGACAAGCTTACCAGTTTTTCAAAGAAAGAATTTTTATGACTGGTATTAATTTGGCATATAAATTCTTTTGGTTTAAGAATTTGGGTTCATTCCATAAATATGCGTTACTCTTTTTTTGGATAGTTTTTTAAAAAAATACTTAAACAAGTAAATATCAGCACCAGACAGAAAATCCTGTTTGAATGATGTTGACTTTCTCTTTTCTCAACTTAGTAAATGTTAGCTCAAATCTACTCTTGTACTGGCAAGTGGACCTACTCTTCACTTTTCTGTTAAAGGGATGGAAAGTAGGGTCTATGAGGAATAGCAAAAGAAAACTGGGATTCTTTAAGTAATAGAGAAGGTTAAAAAGTAGATTAATAAAATTCTGTAAACACACACAAGGTTATTATATGAAGAAAACTTGTTATCAGTACTGAGACTCAAATGTCGAGGAAATGGGCTCAGACTGCCACAAAAGGAATTTAGGTGAGCTAGAAGTCTAAGGAAAAAGTCCTTGCTATGGTTTTTGAGCCCTGGCTTGGATTATCAAAGGATTTTCCTTCTCTGGAGAACTTTGATATTAAAATGGAACTTCAAAATTTATCTGGAAAGTCAGAAACATGAATACTTTCCTTTCATGCCTATGGATTGAGGATTAGGACTGGACTGATCATAAATTGAAATACACATTTCCATAATGAGCTAGCTAGCCAGATTCAAAGCAACAGGCAGATGCAAGTAGATAGATAGTGGAAACAAGAGATGTATGGGTGCTGTGGGGTAAGATCAGGGAATTTGCTTTTAATCAAAAAACAGTTTGTTATTTTGAGATGAAATTTCATTATTTCTAAGAATAGAAATAAGCCATTTTAAACAACAAATCTAGGAATCAGCCCAGTTTCAGAGCCTGCATTTATTAAGTTCTTACTCTATTCCAGGCACTGTGCTCAGCTCTGCAGATACTAAAACAAAAATGGGACAGCCATTGCTTTCAAGGACCTTTCGTTCTAGTGGGTATGGGAAAACTTAATTGCATTCTTTGAGCCCAGTTCTACATGGCTAAGAAACCAGATCTTGCTTAGAGACCAGATTTATCTAATGCTTAACTAGGTTATGTTAACTAGAAACCCAGCCAGATCCAAAGATGAATGAATGTAAGGAGTGTTCTCCTAATATACACCTCAAACAGCCTGTGACTCTTAGTGGGAAACTTTTTCTGTGCTGGTCAATTAGCTACTGTTTCCTTGTTTCTTTGTTTGAACCCTATATAATGTGTAACTTATGGACCTTTGGTGGTAGTGGGCCATCCCTTTTTCAATTCTCCAGTCCACCGGATGATTTAATAAACTTCTTTCTAGGTTTTGTCCACTGCCAGTCATTGGAGAGATAATATGTGCATGTTACTATAGACAGAATATATAAACAATAAATTGAATGTGTTTGGGAAAGGAGGGCACCAGTAGCTGATAAGATTTTAAAAAGTCTTCATGTAGAAAACAGTACTTAGGGATGTGCTAGGAAATGTTTAATAATCTCCCCAGGGGCAGAATTGTGTGCATGACAAATTTTAAAGTTTAATCTACACTATTAACATTTTCTCCATCACTTTCATAAGTCTAACCAGTCAACAAAACAATAAATCAAGCCCTAATGTAGATCATTTGTCCATTTCCAAGGTATAAATGCTGACACTGAAAATTTAATAATTGACTTGGGAGTCAGTATAAACTGGCTCTATCATACCACTGGTAGAGTATCATGTACAAGGAACACCAGGTTGATCAGCAGAATGTTTGGAGGGAAATAATGTATATGAACTGGAAAGGACCAGGTTGTGAAGAGTTTTTAATGCTACCTTAGAAGCTCTTTTACAAACTGTCTCACATCCATATGTCAAAAATCATTTAAGAGTCTTTGAAGGAAATAACAGAAACAACCCTCTTCAATGACTCTCTGATTATAAACATCAGGCAAATCATTAAATGGGGCAATATGTTTGCTAAAGATGTTTGCCATTTTGATGGAGGAGATCTAGTACAGAGTCCAAGCACAGGAAGGATTCCCTATAGACAGTGTGTCCTCCAGTTGTTCATGTTTGCTGATGACATTGTGCATCAAGCCCAAGAACAGTGTGGTGCCTCATGGAAGATACCTTTGTACAAGCAAAAGAGTTTGAACTGACCATCTGTAATGTTAATGGGATTTAAGATCTTCCTCACCCATTTAATAGGCCTCATGTGGAGCTCATTAAGGGAAGTTTGCTTAGGAGAGGCTTGCTTGCTTGAAGGCTTTCATACTTTTTGGTAATCAGGCCCTGAAGCATGTGGGTTGTGGTGCCTTCTGGCTCTATATATACTCTGAGGTGAGGTTTTGCTTTGGGGCTCACTCAGTGGAAGAAGTTTTATGAGATTTGGCCAGATGAGACTCTGGGTAGCCATTAAGGAGCATCCCACCCACCATCTACCCCGCTTTAAAAACTCAGATGTTGGTGCTTCCCTCTCTGGTAACAATGTATATGTGTAATGGTCAGACAATTGGATCTGTCTGTTGATCTGTGATGTATGTATTGCTTATGGTCAGACAGAAGCTCTGTCTGTTGGACTTTATGCTATTTTCTCTGTTGGTAATTTCTGTTTGTATTTTCTCTGAAGTTCAGGGTGCTGCCTTTTTCCCCTGAACTAAGTGAATGATATGTGTTTAATTAAAGTGAGATGGTTGACCCCTTTAAAGTTGCTTTCTTTTAATAAAGCAGATCCAAGAACCTGTTCTAGCAGGACATCCTGGGTATCCTAGGGTATTTGCTATTACACCATTAACACAGGAAAGATAAAGACATTTAAGAATGTCTAGCACAAAAATTATGATGTGCATTTGGATAAGCAAACTATTAAATCTATGCATCAGTATGGAATGGCAATACAAATGAATGATGAGTTGGGCTCAAAGTTGAACAAGAGGAGGAGAGTGGACTGGATTGTGTTTGGGAAGTTGAAAACTCTTTTAGTTAATCCTAAACTTCCCTTGGAATATAGGCATATTTTGAATGCTTACTTTCCATCAGTGTTGATATTTGGCAGCAAGACATGGAATACTATTGCCTCTGAAGAACTAAAAATTAATATCAAACAGAAAACAATGGAGAGGTACATGGTAAATTTGATCAGGTTGTCACCTATAGCCAATAAAGAACATCAGAGAACAGCAGTAAAAATATCATATCAAAGAAATATAAATAGATGGGCTGGGCTTAAGCCAAGGGGGTGAGGGGTGACAGATGAAGTCAGAGTGCTTCATTTGTCTACCTGACTCCACATATTTCACCAAAAAGAAAGGATAAAATGAGGAATGGGTCTGGCATATTGAATGGACTTCCTGCGGTGAGTTTATATGAGGCTATGGGACAAGAATCACCCAAGGTGAACAGGAATTGCAATCTGCATTGGAGAAAATTTCTAAATCATCTTTATATTTTAATTTTTAAAAATTCCTGCAAATGTATTTTTGTGTAAATATATAATTTTTTAAAAGTCCTTTTACTTTTTTGGGTCCCTAAGTGCTCACTGTCATGTTTTTGATAAGGAAAGAGACTATACTTATGATTTCATTGCACAGAGAGTTCCTAGGAAAGAAACTCCCTCCACTGATGCAGATCAATACTTTCTCTGCATTTTCCAGCTTGAGAGCATGGCCTAAAGACAGCTCTGAGAGTATGACTCATGCAGAATCACACAGTCAGTGCATGAAATTGGTGGGGCTCGCACCCAGGCCTTTGGGGTTTCAAGACTAATTCATCATGTTTCCTCTCACTGTAAATAATGTAACCCACCATTTATAATAGTCAATACATGTATGTGTGTGTGGATATCTCTGTGTATATGTGGGTATACATATATATACCTACACACATGTATATAACCACACACACATATACGCACACGTACATAGACACATATATATCTACACACATACCTATATACATATATACACTTACATACACACACATACGTGCAGCCTTCGTAAATGTTCAAATCTATCTGCATGACCATCTGGTAGAGAGAAGCTTCTCAATGCTAGTTCCAATTCTATCACTGATATATTGTGTATCCTTGGGCAGATCAATGTGTTGTTCTTCTCAATAGTCTTGCTTGTAATGACATCTATGCTGTTGATCCAATTTAAAAAGGTTCTTAAGAGGAATGGGAGCAATTACTGTCTAAATGATGCTATCCAATGGATGAAGTAAGGTGAAAGACTCAGAAATGAAGTTCTATCATTTGCACAAAAAAAAAAAAAACCAAACCCACATGTGACCTGAATCTAAAAGATGTCTGTTATTTTGTGATATATTGCATGGTGTAATTCATTGCCTTCAGATTAGGTAGGAAGATAGAACACATTTCTAGATAGCTACTGTAGAGTGAGTGAAATCATACAGCCCCAAGAATTTTAAGCAGAACTGAACTCATTAAGGCCAAATTGTAAAACATGTAATAGAGGTATACCCTGCATCTCACTGCCCCAGTTTCATAGTGATGTCATTTTGACATCATCATTACATGCCATCCTTCACATCTAGAACCCTGTAATCTACAATTTCCTTAGCTCTTTTCTTCCTCTCTTCAATCTGGGCAGTTCTGTTTCATTGGAACCTGTGTTTTTCAGGAGATATCTAATGATTTAGATGGAGCCTATCCAATAAATATGTTTTCCTAATGAAAAATTCAAATATGATCTGGTAAAGATCTTCTTTTTGGCAAAATCTTGTTCAAAATAGGGACTTTCTCCAAATCCAGGATGTATGATTGACATAGGCAGCCTTTTACTGATCATTACCACCAAGTGCTAGAAAGGAAAGGAAAGGCAGATCATGCTGATAGAAATGAATGACCAGTCAATACATCTGAATACTTACTATGCGTAAGGCACTATAGTGGGCACTGTGAGGGGAACAACTTAAAATAGTATCCTTTTTAAAAAAACATTTTATACCTTATGATGTGGCAAATTGAGTAGCAGTTTTTTTAATTGTGCAAGACAACAATAGAGATGTTAGGAAACAGTGCCTGATTAGTTGGCAATTTAATTATGTAGACAATAATAGTGACAGCAGTTCAGCATAGGGAGATTACTTCACATTGGGGTAGTTAGGGAACAATTTACCGACAATATGATTTGCGATAAGTCTGGAAATATGGGTAGGATTTGGAAAGTCAGAGAAGAAGAGAAAAGGCAGTCCAAGCAGTTGAGATGGCATAGGCAAAGACTTAGAGGTAGGAAATCTCAAAAAGTATATTCAAGGGACAGTAATTAAAACTATTTGACCTGAACAAGAGAATCATAGACAGTAGCAGTGAGTAATAAAACCAGATTGTAGATTGGGACGGGAAACATGTCTTATTTGATTTTTAAGTTACCCCCAAGCTTCTGTTGTCCAGATGTTCCTGTCTGTGGATGGTGATGTGGTGAAATACGGAAAAATACAGGTTCTGTTCAATGAGATTAAAGTCACTCAAAGCAGATCAGCCTCATGACACAGACAAGAAAAACCTAATACGTTAAGAATGTTGTGTTGTCCAGATTGTAATGGGTCATCAAGACACTATATTCATCTGTTACTATATGTATCTTGGAGAGGCGTTTTAGAAGGACAAGGCTCCGGATCCAGAATGGACTTGGAGATAAGACTAGATTGCACTGAGGAAATTGCTTAGCATTTTCAATGATGCCAACGTGCTTATCACCAAATTTCATTTTTTTAAAGCTTTATGACTGTGAATCATGGAACATAGTTATCTTGGAAGAATCAATATTTCAGAGGAATGGAAAAACATCTGATGAGTATAAGGAGATTAGAAAATATTACTAACCATGACTCACATGGAGGAAATAATGAAAGAAAAGAGCTATAAGAATATGTAGGCCCAAAACAAAGGGAGAATACTGGACAACCAATGAGAAAATGAATTACACTAGCATCTTTAAAAATATTCCTATATGTAGAAGAAGATCTCCGGTGTACTGTGTGGCTCTATCATGGAATTTTTATGGAAAGAGAGCTGGGACTTTCTTAGGATGAGAAAGATGATTTTCAGTCTACACTAGTAGAATGTCCCCAATGCCTATAAGCTGAAGTAGAAGGAGGCCTCACAAGACAGAGAGCCATTCTCAACAATTAAAGCTATGCTAAAGTGGCTGCTTCAGGGGGTTTAAGAAAAGGCCATATATCTACTTGTCAGGAATGCTTAAGGGAGAATTCTTGTTCAGGGTCATACTGAACTAAATGACTCTTGAGGCCATTTTTTTATTTATATAGTTTAGTTTTGAGAAACAGTGTAGTATTGTAGATAGAGATCTGGCCTCTCAACCAAGAAGATGCGGGTTATAAAAGTATTTTGGGGCCATGCCCATGAAGCAAGCAAAAAACACAAAATGAATGTCTGCCCCATAATGACCATGTGACCCTGGACAAGTCACTTAATCTTTTAGTACTCTAGGCCAGAGGTGTCAAACATTACTGCCTCAATATTTCCAAGTAGCCTAAACCAGATTAAAATGTAAGTGAGAAATCTTAACAAAATAAATTAAAAATACAATAGAACACAGATAATGGTAATGTATGGCTTTCTAAGTCAGTGTGAAGGTAGCAGAGATCCTTAAGTACAATTTAGTCATCCTAGTTTCTATTTGAGTTTGACCAGACTATACTAGGCAATTCTCTAAAGCTGTAAGTTGCAGAGAATGTGTTGACCTGGGTTGGTAGAGAAAGTTTACTTATCTGCAAGTTCCCTATGCCAATGAAACCATAGGTGTAATCCCAAACCTCATCTTTTCTCTTGACATCAAGTATTTCCAAGTATTTCTCTCTCCTTGAGTCATTCCTTATAACAGTGAAAGAGGGGGAAAAAGCAATTGAACAAAACTGATCAACACATAACTAAGTTTGACTGTGTCGGCAGTGTTCCATGTCCGCTATAATCCATCAGACACTCTGCTCATCCCCAAGATACTCTGACTCTGGTTTCTGTTTGTTTCATACAACTACCACCATGCACTATCTATCTGGTAAGGTAAAGTCAGTTTCATTATTTTAAAGATACTAGTTTTTTCTCACTAAATTTGGAGTATTCTTGTGGGCAGCTAGGTGGCCGATAGAGGGTCCAGCCTGGCATCAGGAGGACTCATCTTTCTGAGTTCAAATCTGGCCTCAGACACTTACTAGCAGGGTAACAACCCTGGCAAGTCACTTAACCCTGTCCTCTGTAAAATGAACTAGAGAAGGAAATGGCAAACCACTCCAGTTATCTCTGCCAAGAAAATTCCAAAATGAGGTCATGGAAAGTTGAAGACGATTGAATAATAAGAAAAATTCTCCTCTTAAAAAAATTTCAAAGTGTAGGGAGTCTGAGTATTCTAAGTCTCTTGGATTGCTTTAATTTTTTTTAATCCCTATTTGCTGATATGTTTTTCCCTTCACCTTAGTTGAGCCCACTTTTAAAAAATTTATTTTTAGTTTTCAACATTCACTTTTATAAGTTTTTGAGTTCCAAATTTTTCCTCCTCCCTTGCCAGCTCCCTCTCCAAGATGGCATGCAATCTGATATAGTGAGCCCACTTTTGCATTGACTTCACAAGTATCAAGGCATATGTTGACTTAGGGTGATGAACTTTATTAAGTTCTTATCCAATTTTCTCTTCTTCATTATCTACAGCAGACATTGACAGAGAAATTGCAATTATCTGGGTAGAAGGAGGGAGCTGATCAAGAGACCCTTGACCACTTCCTTCTACCTCTCCCCATTCCAATAGAAAGGACAGAATGTAAGAGGCATGTATCAGAGACAATGAAATATAAAAGTCTTAAAGTGCAAAGAAAGTCTACACTGTTTTGCCTGCTTTTGAGGCTTGAAGAAGTGTTTTAATTAATCTTCATGGAATTAGAGGGCAGTGAGCCTCTCATTGCGTCTTTAAAAAAGAAAGTCATATTCCAAGGAGCCAACTTGGAGAAGTGGGGGCCCCATGGGGTGAGAAGAAAGTCAGTGCTGAGCATTGGGAATTGAGCAGTGGAGAGGAACAGACCCACGGAATCCATCTCAGCAGCCTCCATACAGAGGAGTAGTATCTAGGGGAGCAGCATGAGGATACCTTGAGAAGGGAAGGAACATAGGGACCCTGGAATACCAGAAGAGTGAGTTACTTGGCCAGTGTATTCCCCATTTGGGAGCTTCTGTACTAGGAGGCATCTAGGTGACTCCATGGATAGAGTATTGGGCCTGGAATGAGGAGAAACCTGAGTTCAAATATGACCTCAGACACTTACTAGCTATGGGACCCTGGGCAAGTCACTTAACTTCTGTTTGCTTTAATCCACTGGAGAAGGAAAAGGCAGGCCACTCCAGTATCTGTGCCAAGAAAGACCCCACATCCATGGGGTCACAAATAGTCAGATACAATTCAAGAACCATTGCTATACTCAGTGTGCCCTGTCTTCTCATTGATGCTATATGTATTTGTGGAAGCATTTGCCCCAGGCTCACTGAAGGAATGTTTTGTTACAACTGCCCTCACAATGCTATCTCGGTATATGCCTTTGCTTTGGGTGAATTTTGTCTGCTGACCAACTCTTAAGGGAAATAGAATAGTGAGGGCTCATGTTTGGAATTTAGACTTACAGACTATTTTCAACTTGGAGGTAGTGACCTCTTTCTTGTAAACCCAACTAGGGATGTGCTTATAAATGTTTAACAATTAGCTCTCCAAAAAAAAGTACATATGATATATATACTTTTAAGATTAACTTGCATTATTAACATTTCTACCATTCCTTTCTTAAGTCTAGGCAACCAACAAAATAATAAATCGAGCTCTGATTTGTAGTTTTCACCAGTTTCCATGGGGTAAGTACCCACATTGGATATTTAATAATCATGTCTGATTGGACACAACAAAACCAACTGTATGGATTTATAGAGACAGTACGATAAAGAAGGAAAGAATACTAAACTTAGAATCAAAGGACCTGAGTTTGAATCCTGGCCCTGCTACCTTTGTAGTCATGGGTAAGTCTCTTAAACTTCCACGCCCCTCTGAAGCAGCCAGGTGGCAAAGTGGACAAAAAGCTTGGCATAGATTGGGAAGATCTGAGTTCAATTCCAGCCTCAGACACTTGCTTACTAGTTGTGTGACCTTGAACAAGTTGCTCTGTTTGCCTCAGTTTCTTCATCTGTAAAATGGAGATAATTATAGCACCGACCTCCCAGCGTTACCAGGATCGAATGAGATAATATTTGTAAAATGCTTAGCATAGATGCCTAAAAATGCCTGTTCCTTCTCTTGTCTCTTGGTTCCATTATCTTCATCTGTAAAATAAGGAGGTTAGACTAGATTACTTCTCAGGTCCTTTTGACTTCTACATCTGTGAATTTTTAATTTTTTTTCCTTAATGAAAGCCTGCAAGCTGACTTTCCATGTAACTATGGTTTCTTCCTTTGTTTAATTTGATTTGTATAAAGTGTCAATATCAAAGTGATTGTTGTACAGAGCTTACACATTTACCACCACTTAAATTATTTGTGAAAAGTTTAACAACTATGTAATTTTTAGCAACCTCTGCCCCGTTTTCTGCCACTGAAAATGCAAAAGTGGAAAGAAGCTATACAGAATTGGAGACAATGTTATCCCTAGCTCTCTTGCAGTTCCCTGGCAATATGCTGTCTCTTATAATCTAGGTTGTTCCTTGAACAGCAAGTGCATCCTATTTTATCACACTCATTCTGAAAGTCTGTATTGCTTGGTAGAACTTTCTGTAACTTATGCTACACTGGCACAGTTTTGCCTCCATCCTACGATGAGATATTGGAATAGGACTCATGTGGAGATGCTCAATAAATATTTCCTGAAGTTGAATGAATGAATGGATCCTTTAGGTAATCCAGGGCTACTGAAGAATTCAGAGCTTACTTGGAATACCATTATCACGATGGTGTTTTAGGAAGATTAATTATCCAGCCCTTAGCAAGATGGATTGAAACAAGTTTAGATTGGAGGCAAGGAAACCAATTGAAAGCTACTGCAGTTTTCCAGGAATGATGTGCTCTATGATACAGTAGTGATAGGGGATTTTGCTGTCTCAGCTTTGACAGAAGAACTTGTGTGAATAATTGGTAAGCATACTATTTCTCAGGGTGTATATTTGGGTTATGACAGAAATTGCTAAGATTTGTTAACACTATTCAATATTGTTCTTATCATGGGGAAGTCAGGAGTTAGGAAATTGATATCTGAGAATAGGATTTGGATTCCTGGCTTAATTAACATAGAGAAAGATGAGTTATTGACTGGGGATGGAGCACATCTAATGAGAGGCCATTAAAACACACACATACACACACACACATTTGGAGACTTATGGATCTGATGAAAATAGCTTTAAACTAAAAGTATGTAGGAAGGGAAAAGATACCCAAATATATATTCCAAATCTGAAATGGCAGAGAACAGAAGATAAACATATAAAGAATATCAATGGAGAATAAAAATGATTTTTACAACTGACATTTATACAGGGTATCCCAAAAGTCTTAGTGCAGTTTTAAGCTTTGATAGTTTTAAGGCAGAATTTCTTAACCTTTGAATATGTCATTGGACCCCTTTTAGCAATCTAGTGAAACCTATAGAACTCTTCAGAATAATGTTTTTAAATAAGATAAACACAAAATAAAATATATAGGATTACAAAGGAGACCAATTATATTGAAATGTAGGCATCCAATTTTTTTTTTCTAAAAAAGCTATTTGCAGACTCCAGGTCAAGGACCCCTGCTTTAAGATTTACAAAGCACTGAGCAGGTTCTATATTTTCCACAGATATAGGCAGGAAATGTAGTGTTAAGCAAAAAAGGAACAGCTGCAATCACAAATGATAAAATATAAATAATTTATATAAAGGGGTAGCTAGGTGGCACAGTGGATAAAGTGCCCAGCCTGGAGACAGGGGGACTCATCTTCTTGAGTTCAAATCTGGCCTCAGATACTTAATAGTTATGTGATCCTGGGCAAGTCATTTACCCCTGTTTGCCTTAGTTTCCTCATCTATAAAATAGGTTGTAGAAGGAAATGGCAAACCACTCCAGTATCTTTGCCAAGAAAACCCCAAAAGGGGTCATGAAGAGTTGGACATGACTGAAAATGACTAATCAACAAAAATTATGTGAAATTGAAATGCTTCTGCACAAGTAAAATGAATACATTTAGGATAAAAAGTGAAGTGGTTGAATGGGGGTGGGGGAAATCCTTGCCAAATTTCTCAAATAAGGGTTTGTTATTCAAGATATTTAATGTCTCCCAAAAATCATAATATTTTAAGCTTTAAATCTCAAAAATGCACTAAGATTTTTGGAACACCATTTGTAGGTAACCAATATCTATATCTATATCTATATCTATCTCTCTCTCTCTCTCTCTCTATATATATATATATATATGTATGTATGTATGTATATACGACCAAAAGTTATTCCTTAGTAGATAGTCAAAGGAATAGTTCTCAAAAGAAGAATTACTAACTATTAACTATGAAATGAAAGAACACTCCAAAGAACTAATAATAAAGATAAATGAAAATTAAAATAACCATGCAATTTTACTCCACACCCAGAAAACTGGCAAAGATGACAGAAGATAGGCCTATTCAGTGTTGGAGGAATTGTGGGAAAACAGGCATAGTAGGGTATTGGTGGTAGAGCTGTGCCTCGATGCAACCATTTGGGAAAGCAATTTGGAATTATACAAATTAAGTGACTAAAATGCCCATATCCTTTGACTGAGAGAATCTACTACCAGGTGGTTATTGATAAGAAGAAAGTCCCCATTTCTGTGATAACAGAGAACTGGAAACAAAATGTCTGTTCATTGATTGGGAAATAGATTAAAAATATAAATGCAATGGAATATTACTGTGCTGTAAGAAATAACAAATATGGTTAAAACAGAGAAGGATGGAAAGTCTTACATGAATTGATGGAAATATGCAATGTATGCACTTAGAAGTAGTCAGATAAAAGAAAGGACAACTAAGAAAGCAAAATTCTTTTGTTGTTACAAATTCTACTCCAAAAAGACAGCTTATATGTGTTTTGGCTAATGGGATGCAAAAGTATTTAAAATAGTGTTTCCGGCACATAGGAGAGATGTTCAGTGAAGGATGACTGGGATAATGCAGATGAGAACTGCACAGAAGATGTGGATAGACTGTTGCCTAACTGAGACTACTCACATCAATGAGATCCTAGATCCAATGAAGTACAAATTTGCCCCATTATCCAGAAACAATTGAACATCTCAAGAAGTCTACATACAAAAATGAAATTCATGATACCCTTTAACATTCCTGTCCTACCATCCAAAGAATTGCCTGAAGTTAAAGTAATAATTTGTTGTCATATGTCTAGATTCATTTTGTTACTGTTTTCTTGCCTCTTTCGCATTCAGCTAATGTTCCATTGTATATTTTGTATAGAAGTGGGAGTACAGAGGAGGACAAAAAAAGAAGGGATATAATCACCTTGAGTTTGAAAGGTAATTTCTCCCATACTTAATTATCTAACTATATTTTAGCATGAAAATGTGTAGCCACTCAGTTAGAACATGTAATTACAGAAGGTAAAAGAATCATAAAATCCTTATTAAACTTTGTGAACAAAATGTGCTATGATAAGCAATAGACAATTTTTCAAGTTCAGTCATGCAGAATTTCAATTTTGTGTGACATCCAAATGAAAATACTGAACAATTGAATAAATTTTAGTAAACTTCTGATGAGAAAAAGCCTCATATGAAATTATAAGCAATAACTGTAGAGACCGTACTGGTTTAGTTTGTTTTATACAAAATATTGATATAATTATATTTGTATGATCAATATCTCCCAATGTGTCTTTTCCACTCTTCCTTCCCCTTATAGTGAATAATTTTTAAAAGGGGGCAGGGGGAGTTCAATCAAACCAAACAACTTTTAAAAATGGGACTTCCCTTTTGTATTGCTGCTTCCTGGATTATGTTGTTGGCATAGAGAAATGTTGGCATATAAAAATGTTTATTTTTTTCCTTCCTTTTATTTCCTTAGTTATCTACTTTTCCCCTTTTTCTCCCTTCTCTTTTCCTTTCTCAGTTAAGAGGTTAGTCTAAAAATCTCCCCTCTTCTCTTTTCCTTCAGCTTGTTTGTTTTCCTTTTTCTGCACCTTTTTCTAAGAAGTTTTTCTTTGTTTTGCTCTCTTCAATAACTTTTTTCCTTCCCACTTAATTCCGAAGCTTTGTTCTTTTGATTCTCAATCTACATACACTTTTTTTATTCATTAATTTTTCTATATTTTTCATGAGGTTAAAATTTCTGAAGAGGTTTGATTATTCTAACTAATTTCCATTATTGCCTTTATAAATCTTTCTCCAATGTCCCTTTTTTCTAATATGCCTAACTCTTAGTAATAATTAGTTAGAGAACTAACGTTGGATGGAAGTAGCTACATGCATTAGAAATTACTCAAGGTCCCAAATCATGTAGTCCAATTCTTCCATCTACTTGCTCCAAAATTATTCTTCTTCTTAGTGGTTGTACCATCTAAACTCTGGATCTGTCCTTGCTCACCTCCCTGGATGCTATCTGCTTCTAGGAGCTCATATATTCCTTCTCCTGGGTCAGAATATTGTCCACAGAGCCACAACACATTCTCAGAGAAGTGAGAAAACAAGTTAAAGCTTTGAGAAAACAAGAAGTCTCAGCAAAATAGAAAATGATTGCTCTATTGTGTGCTTTAGTCACATCTTGGAAGCTACTTAGATGTTCATTCCAAAGTTTTGGAGTATAACAGCCTGAGATTGTCCACAAGATTGTGTATATGTGTGAGTGTGTGTGTGTATGTACGTGTGTGCATGCATGTGTCTATAATCCTACAAATAAACTTGTAATTGCTGGCAGGTAAGGGTTATTTAAGAGTAGCTAAGTGGTGTAGTGGGTAGAGTATCTGGCCTGGAGTCAGGAAGACTCATCTTCCTCAGTACAAATTTGACCTCAGCCACTTACTAGTTGGCAGCCCTGGGCAAGTCACTCAACCCTGTTTGCCTCAGTTTCCTCACCTGTAAAATGAGCCAGAGAAGTAAATGGCAAACCATTCCAGTATCTTTGCCAAGAAAACCCCAAAGGGGGTCATATAGTTGGATATAATTAAACAACAAACTTTATTTTAGGGATTGTTTATATCTTCTTTTTCTGGATCCCCTCAGTATGACGATTCTTGGACTTTATCCTTAAAGCAAAGAATAGTTAATATGTAAAATATGTTCCTCAAAAATCAGAAGCAAATTTTTGTTTGCTAAAAGCTCAAATCTTTCCCTTGGGAATACTATCATTATGTGATACGACATTATGTCATAAAAATATACATCAAAATCTCATTGGACTCAGGATTTGTTAGGTCTATTGGTATTAGTGGTTCTGACCTTTGAATAAGACAAATAAGGCAAAGTTTGATTGCTACATGTCCATGCTAGCTGTTGTAATTGTTTTTAAACAATAGGTACCTAACTACCTAAGGTTACCCAAGGTTTACCCATTAGCTTTCATTATACACACAATGCTTATGATTGTCTTTTAGGGCATTGCACAATAGAGCTCAGTTACTACTTTTACTTCCTGGTATTGACAAAGTTCAACTGTAGAAAGCATAATTTCACTTCTTGCTGATTTACTTTCTTCCAAACTGTTCCATTATTAGAAAGTTTTTCTTGCTTTCCACCTTCCCGATACACGATCTCTAATTCCTCCAATTTAGACCATCAAGAAATAGCATTGGACTATGAGTCAGAAATCCTGTAATCAGGTTCAATGGTCATTGCTGTAATGATCCAATCCAGAATTAAAGGTAAGTTCACCTATGGAGACTCCTACACAAGCTATAGTTTTAGGAGCTTAGGCCCATAGAATAATTTGAAAGCTGGGTAGTAGTCACACACATACGTTATACTCATACATACGCCTCTGTGTCTAATGTACAAAAAGACCTTAAAATTTAAAAGCTTAAAACCACATTAAGACTTCTGAGATATCCTATATACACATGTGTATATGTATATTTGAATATGTGTGTGTGCATAAACAGTGCCTGGCATAGAATAGGTATTTAATAAATACATATTTATATATACATACATGTGTATATGGATATGGAGGCTTCTGTGAGGTACTCTCTACAGTGTGTGAATGCAGCCAACCTAGCCTGATTTTCTCTCTTTGCCAGTTAGCTCCTGAAGGTAATCCCTCCCTAAGCCCTATCACAGCTGCCTGAGCTGACATGTCATTTGAAATATTACATCCTTTTCATTCATTCCCGCTACCTTGGTAACATTGTTTTTGCTTTCTAAGGGTAGAATTCTATCCTAGCGATACAAATTGATAAGCTAAGTAACAAAGATTTTTGAAATAACTATAGAGGTGCCATAGTATTATTATAAGGGACCAGAAATTCAAAATTCTTTCCTCCTTTCTTTGTCAGTTTAACAAGAGAAAGAACCCAATTAGATTTTCACTTGTTTTTTCAGTTTGCTCAAAAGAGGTTGCTTGCCATTCATTTTATACTGGTTAACAATTTAATATTCTTTAAATGTAGAAGGGGCAGAGTGGAGTAGTGGATAGCAAACTGGCCTCTGAGCCAAGAGAACTTGGGTTTGGGCCCTTGTACATCCTGGCTATGTTACCTGGTCAAGTCAAGTGAGAGTCAGATGTCACTGAGGTAAAGTGTGTGGAAAGTATTGACTTGGTGTTTTATTCAGTAGTATTGACCTTGAATACTAAGAATATTACTGAAAAGAAAGAAAGAAATTACAAGATTCTAGCTTATATAGGATAGATCCTTGAAGATACCAGTGCTACCCAAATGTTTTCTTGGTAGTACCTCATTTTTTCACTATTCATATGGCTTTGTTACAGTTTTGACCCAGACTACCTTTAGTTCCTAGTTTCCTGCCCTTTTCTCCTGCTTTGGATGATAGAGTTAAAATTAAAAGATTCCTCGAGGACAATATTATTGTTTTATAGATGAAGAAACTGAGACCCGTAGATATTTAGCGATTTGCTTGAGTAAGGTCATACACAAAATAAACGTCATAGGTGGGATTTGATCCCAAGTCATCTGATTCCAAAATCATGCTTTTTTCACCAGGCTGTGCTATATCCTAATGATACGAGTTTATCATTACTATTACCTCCCCCCACTCCAAAAAAAAGATATCAAAGATAGAAAGGGACCAAGGGACTCACCTGTACAAAGGAACACTGTCTGCACTATTAAAGAAGTGCAAACAAAATGAGTACTCATCATTTGGGGAGTGGTAGTACAGGTAGACTCTGGCCTACGAATATAATAGAATATTCCTGCACTGCCAAGAATAGCTATAAAGAATTTAGAGAAACTTGGGAAAACTTGCATGAATTGAAGCAGAATTAAAGAAGTAAAAGCAGGAGAATAATGTATACAATACCCTCAATAATGTCAAGGAAAATAATTTTTCTAGATTTCAGAATTGTGACCCATGTAGGGACCAGTCACAACTTCAGAATATGAATGAGGAAGCATGCCTCCTGGCTCCTTTAGCTGATCTCTTGGTTTACTTTGGCATTCTCTTTTCAGGATCCTGGTTATGTGTTGACTAGAACCTTGGTCTGGTTGTACTTGTTGGCTTCCACATAAATTTCTCTCTATATTTCCTGTGCTGTGTTACCTAATCCCCCAACTACATGCATCCATAAACTGGCTTCTTCCATAAATTTGGCATTCTCTTCCTCTACTTTATTAACTCCTGGTAAATCCTTCAAGTAGATCCCTCAGCAGTCACATTAATTCATTCATCAAGCACTTTTTAAGCACTTACAGGGTACTAGAAAAGCTTAGAAAATACAGTTATTCCTTCCACATCATGGGGGTTAGGGGAGGCTGCACCCCCGTGGTCTAGAAAATCTGTGCAAAATTTTTTGGCTTTCCCTTTGTACCAGAGAAGGGTACTCTGAATTTTTTCTTTTTCTTTTATGGGATGTTTAGAATATTAAAAGTTAAAATGTGTTGACATTAAACAATACAGATATATATATTTTATACATTTCTGAGTTTCAAAATCTTTTTCTGTGTCATCTGTTGGCCTTATGTCATCTGTGGTTTCCTCAAAACTCCCCCAAAATTCCCATTTAATTTCTTAGGCCAAAAATTTTTTTTACATTTCTTGTGCTGACCCATGATATATCAAAATCACGATGAGAAAAGTCACAGTGTGGAAGGGATAAGTATAAAGACAAAAACTAAACAGATCTTGACCTCAAGGAGCTTACCTTGTATTGGGTAAAGTACCCTCCTAAGGCCCTATACCACTGCTCTGACAGGTAGGGTATATTTTTAAAACAAGTTGACCTAATAGCAACTGTCTCCCTGGGGTAAGAGGTGAGATGACCAGGGCGGAGGTTGTCAGAATCCTTTGCAACCTCAAAGCCTAGGAGCCATCAGTAAAGTCAGAGATAAAGAAGCTGTGATGTTATGGCCAGGAGCAAGTGAAAGATCTAAGAGCCAAGAAGTCAAAAGGAGGAGGAAATGCTACCAGATCCCAGAGTTGAAATTAGGAAGTAGTCAGGTGCCAAGCAGGTCAGATTCCTGAGCTAGGGAGCGGAACACACTTCTGTAAGAAGCCAGATTTTAAACAGAGATTTCTTTTCTCTCTATCATGTTTGATTCTTCAAGCTTAAATTAGTGGTAGGAGAGAGAAAGAGAGAGAAATGTATACATACACACACAAATATATGTATATATATATATATATATATATATATACATATATATGTATATATATATACACACACACACACACATATGTATCATCTAATAAATTAACTTGCTCTTTGATAAACTTTCTAAAAAATCTTTTTACCTACAACTTCTGTTAAGGGTTATGAGAGGAATGGACCTATTAGAAAGGAAAATATTAGAGTTCCTTCAAAAACAAAGAAATTCTTTAGATCCCTCTTTCTCTGGGGTTGGCCGTCTTAAAACTGAGTTTGGGAGGTGGAGGGATTAATTTATGCCAGGCCTGAACAACCTGTAGCCTGCACAGCCTGTGTGGCAAAGGATTTCCTTTACATACAAAGGATGTTTTGCTCTACATTTTTGGCTGGCTGCTGGAAATCTTTTGGTATATCCCAAGCAGCCTGAAGGCCATAAACCACCTGCCAGCAAGGTTGTGCAAACCTGATTTATGTCTATTAATTTATGCCCACTAATACCCATATATTATTTGAACAAAGATAGATATGACATTGGATTCTATTTCTGGTACTGGATTTCATTGTTCAAGAATAAAATGCTTCCTTATTTTCACACAGAATTCCACCCCTCCCACCTGGTTAAATTACTCAAATGCACTTCATCTTGTAAAGGTCATGCATCCCTTATTTTTAAGTACCTGATAGAAAATTGAAATTTTGTACGTGCGACCATGTTTCATGCTTAAATGTTGTATACATGTTGCTTTCTTACCTTCTCTCTTTTCATTTGCTCAGAAATAATTATCTTCGAGTTATAATAGAACAATACTTGTTCTCCAGCTTATTACAAGATTGTATTTCCATTGAGAAATTCTTCATGGTATATTAAAACACAAATGAGGTAGCTATAATCAATGGCAATAGAAGTCTAGAAATATAATTATAGGACCTCACAATTTGACTGGGGATGACAGATGGTAATTTGGATTACCGTGTATTACAAATAATGCTAAATGCTAACAGGAAATATTTTTAGCCTCTTTTCACACTCACAATCCGTCAAGCATAAGATAAAGCATATCAGGGAGCACAAATCATTAGAAAGTAAAAAGCAAAGACACACTGAAGAAATAATGCAACATCCATTCTGTTAAAGTCAACTCTCATTTAATGCTCTGTTACTGAGTTTAAAAGGCAATTCCTGTGGTAAGCCATTTAATCTTATTTCTTTACAGGAAAGCAAAAAAAAAACTACATATATTCCACAACAATGTTCACTGAAAAAACCATTGCCTCTAGCTTTGAAATGGAGTTGAGCAAATCCTTCTTAGTGTGAACAGCTTTTTTAAGTTATTGAAGTTTATACTGAACCCCATTAAAGTTCAGCTTCCATGTCTCCTCCTAGTGCTGGGGTAACCTTGGTTTCTCCAAGATAATGCCCAGAGAACAAAAGTTTCAACAGGCTCTATAAAGGTGGACTGGGCATTTAAACTAAATGTCTATGGTCTGAAGGCCTGCTTCCCTACCTAAATCTAGAGAGGTTTATCTTCAACAGATTGGCCAACAAATGGTGAATTTTTTTTTGTTGTTACAAAAATATATCCTAAGGTGTGAAACGGTTATGATCTTAATGGGTGTAAGGAGAAACCACTTTAATCAGTTCATAAGTCTTCGAAGGATTGATGTTTGTGCTTAATCAAGTGTGAAGAGGCAGTAACACCCCTGACAGAGAAGCATTGACTTGGTGCAGAATGAGACAAACTTTTGGGACTTGCCAATGCAAAATTAATTTGTTTTGCTTGAATATGCATATTTGTTACAAGGGTTTGATATTTTTCCCCTAGTGTGGGAAGGAGTTAAGAAGGAAGAGAAAATAGATTATTGTTAATTAAAAAAATAAAATTTAACTTAAAATGTATTAAGAAATAAAAGCCATGGGGAACCTTTGGAAACATAACATTTTTATGTCCTTTATAAATAAAACAAGTGATATAAAATGGAAATTCATGGTTTCATGTAGAATTTTCTTTCTGTATTCTCCTGTGTGTAGACAGATACTTTTGTGAGGGGAAAGTTTAGTGTTTAAGGTCAGGATAATTTTTACACACAAAAAAAGAGTCAAAGTTTTTTTGTTTTTTTTTTTTAATATAAATTTATTTATTTAACTTTTTACATTCATTTTCACAAAATTTTGGGTTCCAAATTTTCTCCCCATTTGTCCCCTTCCCCCACCCCAATACACCGAGCATTCTAATTTCCCCTATCACCAATCT
>CM053770.1:202078781-202102539 GCA_028658325.1 Potorous gilbertii
GCCCTGCTTATCTTCTTCTCCCCCACTTTCCTGTACTGTCAGATAGGTTTTCATACCAAAATGAGTGTGCATTTTATTCCTTCCTTTAGTCGAATGTGATGAGAGTAAACTTCATGTTTTTTTTTTCTCAGCTCTCCTCTTTTTCCCTCCACTAAGAAGTCTCCTATATGATTACTTTAGAAGTTCCAAAAATCATTGGGTAAATTATTAATGGAATGGAGTACCTGTTATTTCTTTACCCAGTAAATAAGGCTAATTTCTGCCATTTTCCTAAGAATGGAAGAGAGAGAGAGAGAGAGAGAGAGAGAGAGAGAGAGAGAGAGAGAGTGTGTGTGTGTGTATGAATGTGTGTGAATGTTTAAAATGTTCTAGTGTGACCATGGACTAGTGACTCAAACTCTTTGTACTCTACACTAGAATCTAGGACTATAAATTCCTCAGAAGGTATGAATTTTTATTGATGGAGGGAGTTTCCTCATCCAGGGGTTCCTGATTCAATAAATTATTTTATGGCTTTTAGGTAAATTTAACCCATTGTATGGACTTGTGTAGTAACCTTACTCTGCTCGGTATTTCAATCAGTTAGCAAGCATTTATTAACCACTTTCTAAACACAGAGCACCATGTTAGGCCCTGAGGGACAAAAGAAAGACAACAGTGAGAGTCCCTGTTTTCAAGGAACATATTTTTGATCTAGGGATATAACATGCACATATGTAAGTAAATACAGAGTAGAAGGTAACTTCATGGAGCATGACTATAACCATTGTAGGAGAATTGTAGGAGAAAGGAAGATTTCTTATAGGAGGTAATATTTGAACAAAGCCTTGGAGTAAACTAGGAAAGAATGCTTTCCAGGGGTGAAGGACAGGGTAATGAAGGTATTGAATGTTGTTTGAGGAACAACAACAGGTAACTGGACCACAGAGTTCATGAAAGGGAACAATTTGTAATAAGCCCCAGAGGTTTAGGTTAGAGCCAAGATTATAAAGGATTTAAAGTGACAAATAGGACTTTGCATATGACTCTGCAGGTAATAAGGAACTGCTGGAGTTTATTGATCATCAGATCTGTGTTTTTAAGAATTTATTTTGACAGCTCTGTGAAGAATGTGTTGGAGAGTGGCAGCAGGGAAAATAAGTTAGGAGGCTATTGCAGTAGGCCAAGTGAGAGGTGATGAAGTCAAGAACTAAAGTAAAGTGGTAGCCATTTAAGTGGAGAGAAGCGGTTAGATGATAGAGCTCTTGTGGAGGTAGAATCCACAGGATTTGGCAGTTGATCGGCTACGTAGGAGTTGAAGATGATTCTAAAGTTTTGAACCTATATAATTGGAAGAGTGTTGGTATGCACCAGAAAAATGAAACATTTGCATCCCCCATTGGCCTTAAAAATAGAGTGTTCTCTTTCTCCCCAGATCTACTTTCTTTCTTCATTGTTTTTGTCTCTAGTACCATCGTTTACTTAGGCTTCTGTGTTTGGAGTATTGGGGTTATCTTTGATTCTTATCTCTTCCCACTCCTCAACTAATCAATTTCTAGATCTTGTTGATTCCATGTAACATTTCTTGAATATTTACCCTTTTCTTTCTCTTCTCACAACTCTAGTATAAACTTTTATCAACTCCTAGGACTCTTCATTTTCTTCCTTAATGTTTTCATAAGTCTTCCTGCCTTTACTACCTCTCCTCACCTCTTCCAGCTTCTATCTTCCTTCATACTGTTGGAATTATAGGTTTTCTTATGAGATGTAGTACAGTTGATAGAGTGCTAGCCTTGGATTCATGAAGATCTTGATTCATTCATGCTTTTGTCACAGACTGGCTGTGTGGTTCTGGACTAATCATTTAACTTTTCCATATTCTAGGCAACTCTTTTGAGACTAAATTATTGAATAGGTACAGATATGAAATGATAGAAGGAACATCCTTATTGGGATTTCCCTACATCCTCAGGTCTTTGTATTTCTTTCCTTCCTTGAAAATGCAAATATTTTAAAATTAGCATGGGTGGGGTGAGGACTGTGGTGCCCAGCTAGGTGACACGGTAGATGATGCATCTGGCCTGGAGTCAGAAAGACTCATCTCCCTGAGTTCAAGTATGGCTTCAGAGGATGCTCACAAGCAGTGTGACCTTGGACAAGTTGCCCCTTTTTGCATCAGTTTTATCATCAATAAAATGACCTGGTAAAGGAAATGGCAAAACACTCCAATGTCTTTGCCAGTAAAACCCCATGTCATGAAGAGACAGACATTGAAATGACTTAACAACAAAGATAAATAACAAAGCATGTGGTATAAAACTACAGTACAACAGATAATCATTTCCTGTGGGCTGAGCACTAAGCTAGAATCTAGAGAAGGTACAGTATTTAGATAAGATGGTCTCTTCCTAAGGATCATACAATCTCTTAGAGGAATGAGAGAATAATATCGAGAGCTATTATTATTATATTTTTCATAAACATTTTTCAGTATGTTACTCATCTTTAAAAATCTCATCATTGTAGAGAAATAATTTTTATAGTACTCCTTGATAATGTGAGCACATACATGTAAGTGCTTGTGTGTGTGTAGATAGCTACAGCAATAACGTTTTGCTAAATCCTGAGAGCGAGGTAATTGGTTCTTTAAGTTGCTTATGGCTCCTCTTTTGATAATTTGGAGAATTTTCTTGTAATACCATTGACTGCATAGAGTAGAAAAGCAAAATCTTTTAGAAATTTACTAAGACACCACCTTTTTTGCTTACCTAAGAAAGTTGTAGGTGATAAAATGTGTATCCATATGGTTTTCTGAAATGTTGACTGAAGCTACCTTTAAATTTAGCTGTCTGAGAAGAGTATCAAGTTAGTTGTATTTGGGATAACATTTTAGATGACTATACCTGATTTAATGGAATTTTCAAGTAGCTTTCTTAGTTTTTTTGGTCTGTGTTTATCATTTAATCATTGCTGAGATTTCCAGGTGTGTAAATGCCTTCTCACACTACAGATGAGTGAGTTGTCTATGACAGAGTCTAATAGAATTGCCTGAAACAAGGAGAGTTTTAAGAACTTGCTCATGGTCATACATTTAGTGTGTGTTAGACATAGTCCTTGAACCCAACTTTTCCTGATTCCAAATTCAGCCTTTTATTCACTATGCTTTGCTGTTTTCTCCACCTCTTACATAGTAGATGTTTAATCAACTTTCATTGAAACAATGCATGGTACTCATATGTGTCTTTAAGAGCATGTGAGGGTTTTGAAATTTTGTCATTGTTAAAATAATATTCATATTTACCAGTATTAAAATTTAGGAACATATTAACTTAAGTTTGCGTTATATTAATCTCTTCTTCTCCTTTTTTCTTGCAGGATATGTCCAAGGAATGAGTGACTTGCTTTCTCCTCTTTTGTATGTGATGGAGAATGAAGTGGATGCTTTTTGGTGCTTTGTGTCTTACATGGATCAAATGGTAAGAAATAGATTTCCTTTGCTTTTGGACCTGCAAAATGTAACTTTAATGATAAAATTTTCCTTCTGTAGGTCTCTTTAATTTGTGGTTTTAGATGGCTTGAGGAAATATTTATATAAATTTCTTCCAGTCAGTTTTTTTTTCTCCTTTAGTGCTCCCTCAAGACTTGAGAATGTTGACATTATTTTCTTTAACAGAAAATAGAATATCTTTAACAATATAGATAGCAGAAAGATCAGAATTTAGGGCCTTTTTAGCATATTGATCAAATAAATGAATTTTTCTCATGTAGTGTAGTTGATCTAGATCTTTTTATCTATTTAAGACAAGGCTTAATCATACATTGAGTAATAGTCTTACTACTCCTGAATATGGTATGGGGTATTGGGCTTTGTCATTATAAAAATTCTTCAACCTTTCTAATTTTTTCCTCTCTCATTTTACTTGTTTAATCACACCCCTTTCTTTGTAATTCATTGATATTTTCTCAGAAATGTATAATTACTAGTATATATAGGACATTATGCCTGTCTTCAACTAAAACTATTTGAAACAGTCCAAAGTACCCAGAGTAATATAGTCAGAATATTAACAAGGAAATAGAAAGTCATCAAAAAATAGTGGCTTCTGAGGGAAAAGATGAGAGCTTAACGCAGATAAGTAACAAGAGAACCAAAAATAGATATTGACAGAATTGAAAGTCAAATGACCTGGCTAAAGAGGAAGAGGAGCATGCTAGGGGAGATGTTTGAAAAGGAAGGCATGGTATGGAGAAAAGTAACAAGTGAGAAGCAGGGATACAGATAGGTTTGTTTAGATCCCATAAAAATTACATGTATTTTTGCTTTCATGCTTTTCTTCTTGTTCCTGTATTTGATGAACTAGAAGTACTCCTAGGGAAGTTTCAACTGTTTTCTCAAAACAGTCCTCAAATTTTCTTTCCACGTTTTAATAATACTTAATTTTTCCCCCAGTTGTATGTGAAGACAATTTTTAATATTCATTTTAAAAAATTTTGAGTTTCAAATTTTCACCCTCCCTCCCATTCCTCCTCTCCCTAAGACAGTAAGTAATTTATTATAAGTCATACATGTTCAATCATGTAAAACATACTACCATGTTAGTCATGTTGTAAAAGAAGACATAGACCCAAAAGAAAAAAAACTCCACAAAAAATGCTTTAAGCGAAAAATAGTGTGCTTTGATCTGTATTCAAGGTTCTGTCAGTTCTTTCTTTGGAGGTGGGATAGCATTTTTCATCTTGAATCCTTTGAAATTGTCATGGATCATTGTATTACTGAGTATAGCTAAGTCATTCCCAGTGAATGGTTCTGCAGTGTTGCTGTTACTAGGTACAGAGATCTCCCGGTTCTGCTCATTTCACATGTGTCCATGTTCAGGTTTTTCGGTAACCATCTTGCTTGTTGTTACTTACAGCACAGTGACATTCCGTCACACTTCCATATCACAACTTGTTCAGGATTTCTCGCTTGGTAGACATCACCTCGATTTCCAGTTCTTTGCCATCATAAAAACAGCTCCTATAATTTTTGTGCAAATAGATCCTTGCTCCGTTTTTTGCTCTTTTTGGCAGAACTCACATCTCATCATGTTCCATATGTTATGGTTTGTTTGGTACATGAAAATAGCTTACTGAACTATTTTAAAAAAATTCATTTTGAGGGAAGAAATATTTACCTGCAGCCTAGAGCAAGCAACGTTTCCCACCTTTTTCACCTTACTGCTATTCTTTATAGTTTTTCTTGGTTTGTTTCCTTTCCATTTTTCCTGTTTCTCTGCTTCTTTTCCTTCTCTCATCCAGCTCTTCCTGTCTGTTGGGTTAGACAGGTTAACATCCTGTTATCTGGTCTCCACTTCCCAAGTAAACATAACCCGCAATTTATTAAACTTTTAAAATGCTATTTTAGTATTAGACTTGGGTACATTTAACTTTTGTTTCTCCTGGGCAAGAAATAATGTGCTTTTAAGTTATTTGAAGGCTGGTATTGTTTGCTTTAAAATTTTTTAAAATTCATTTATCAATACTGAATAAAATGAGTGCTTGTAATATAATTTCCCATATAACTTTCAGAGCTTTTCTGCTTCTGTGATTCTTTTTGGCCTTCCTTGTATGCATTTTAAAAATGCTTCAATGACTTTTCCTTCCTTCCTTCGTTCGTTCGTTCCTTCCTTCCTTCCTCTCTCTCTTTTTCCTCTCATCCTCTCTCTTCCTTCCTTCCTGCAACCCTATCACTACCCTGCTTCCTCTCTCCTCCCCCTAATTTTCCTATTGGAAAAACAAAAAAGGAAAGTCCTTTTGACATAGTTTAAACAACAAAAAGCAAAAACCCAAACCTCATATTGCCTGTATCCAAAAATGTATGTCTCAGAAAACAAACATGTATGTCTCATTCTGTACCTTGAGTCTGTCTCATGTTTCATCATTGGTCCTCTGGTGTCTTGATTTGTCATTATATTGATATTTATGGTACAAATTGCTCTCCAGGGTCCTGTTTCACTTCACTCATTATCAGTTCATTCAAATTTCCCCAGGTTTCTTTGAAACCTTTCCTTTTGTCCCAATTTCTTTCTAGAATGTCTGAACCTAGTGCATAACTCTACAGAGCAATAGTGTGCTTGTCTTCCCATAGTCCTTCCAACAACTGGTATTTTCATCTTTCTTCATTTTTTTCCAGTATGATGTGTATGTGAGATATAATCTTAGTGGTGTTTTAATTTGTATTTTTTGTATTATTAGTGATTTGGAGCTTTTTCTCATATGATGTTGCTAATTTGCATTTCTTCTTTTGAAAACTAACTGTTCATATCCTTTGACCATTTGTGTTTTGGAGAATGGGCTTATCTTATTCTAAATGATCCCATTGGGCTTGTTCCTTTTCTAAACCTGTTCCTTTTCTAAATGATAACATGTGATGAAACTTAATTCTATTATTGTATACATCGGATTTTTATCATGAAAGCTTATTATAATATTTTTCAAAGGATCTAAGGAATTGTTAAAATCTAAGGAATGCACCTAAGCAACTGATAATTTGTATTAATTTAATGAGAAGTACCTAGTTAGGTGTTGATTTCATTTTATAATTTGAAATAAAGAATGAAGGGAAATAATTTGGCAACTATTTGTTTTCCTTAATATATCTATGTTTAGTTACATGACATTTTACCACTAAGTTTCTTGTTCTAGATGGAAAGTGTATGAATTATTCACTTCAGAGATGAAGTCTCTGAATTTTATTCTGGAAAAGAATAAAAAAAATTTGCCTTGCCAAGACAAACCAAATTTTTTTCATCTTTGTAGGCTTTATTTTAGAATTAAATATTTATTCTACATATCAACAGAACAATGATAAGCCCATGTTTGAATTTATAAATGGCACTTTTGTAATATGTGATTACCTGGATGGTATAAAGTATTTCTATCCTCCATGGAGTCATAATAATTCTTTCCTTTTAAAGCATCAGAATTTTGAAGAACAGATGCAAGGCATGAAGACACAGTTAATTCAGCTAAGTACCTTACTTCGCTTGCTGGATAGTGGATTTTGCAGTTACTTAGGTATGTTATGTGAATCAAAACTAATTCCTAATTTTAGTAGGTTGTTAACAAAAAAAAATTTAAGGAGCTCTTAAGAAAAAAAGGCTATAACAATTTTACAGATATCTTTGGAAAATGATTGAGTGAAATGGAATCATCTTTTTATAATTGTAGTTTGGAAAATAATAGTGATTTACTGAATGAAATGTGTTTATGTTTGTATTCACATGCAGGTACATTCATATGTATGTACATGGATCAAATTGATTCTCTCAATTGAATTCTAACCCTAAACTGATTTTTTTTCTCTTTTGTAATTTAGCCTGTGAGTTTTCATTGTTTGATAACTACTAATACATTTTTAGACACACTGCTCTTTTAATAGCCTGGACTAAATATGTCATAAGTTTCATGGAGAGCTCTATAATTTGTTATAGTATCACATATGCCACCACAGCATGCATTTTGTTTTTAAAATAACTGGTTTTTCCTTTCTTTTTAGAATCTCAAGACTCAGGATACCTCTATTTTTGTTTCCGTTGGCTTCTAATTAGATTCAAAAGGGAATTTAGCTTTCTAGATATTCTTCGATTATGGGAGGTAACAAACTGTATTTTACTTACTGAATCTTCAAGTCTTTTATCCAGAGAAACAAACTTTGTTTTGTAGAGTGCAACTGGAATTTTCTGGTTTTTTTGAATGTGTTAAGGTTTTACATTTGCAGTCTTTCCTTCTACATCACTAATCTGCCCATGGAAGTTTGAGGCTGAGAGTCATCCAAGATGTTTTGGAGTCCCTGGGTGTATATCAAAATCCATCGGAGACTGGAGGGAGGGGAAGGTAGTGTCAGGCATACCTTGGAATCATCTCTTCTGATCAGGAGCTGCTCAAGCTATGAACAAGTGCCTTGGGAGGGCTTCATCCCAAGTTTAGCAGATCTTGGCATAGACCAGAGTACTTTGTATTCCAGAGTCCTTGGAGGCCCTGAAACAGATGAGCTTATGAGATAGCAGTGACGCTCCAAGTCAAGGTGGCTGCTTGTTCAACTGTGCACAGGAGATACCCAGTGATGTCTGGATTAATACATATGTTAAAGTATACTGGATTAATATATATTTTAAAGGAAGGTTTTAAAATCCAGAGGATTAAAGTTTTTTGTATTCATCTTTTTACACTGAACAAATGGCATAATGTCAAGTTATCTTTTAGTACAGAAGCAAACCAAAAATAGGCATAGGGGATATCTTCAGCAAAAAGTGGGAAAATTAATAAGTCCATTGTGAGAATAGTAAGCCTATCTACTTAATAACCCTGTACCATGGTGATGATGCAATTCTTTGTACCAGATACTCTTTATAAGTACTCTTTCCTAGTGGTCCTTGTGTCTTACTAGGAGAGGAGGGCCATGTTCAGATTGAGAAGGTTCTTATTGCTTTATGCAGTTTTCAGATTGTTTTATATTCTAGAATGAATTTCAGAAATAGATTTGATATATTTTGTAGCTGGTATTATTTTTCATGTTTATCAATTCTTTTTCATGATTTATCATCAACTTTACTTCATTAAAAAAAGATTAAACCTTATTAATTCAAAGGAAGTACCATATATTAGTAATAGCTACTAAATCTGCCTTAGCTAACTAGAATAATTTAAGTGATATTTTTGAGGTTAATTGCATTATAATTAAACTTTAAAATGGAATTTACTTGGAATGTTTCTCGACTCAGTGTAAAACTAGTGAGGTGGGAGGGAGCTGATATCAGGGTTAAAAAAATTCGTTAGTTTTTCTTTTAAATGGTTGGGAAGGCTTGAGCATGTTTGTGGGGGACAAAGTACGGTAGAAAGAGTGAGTTTAAAGGTGAAAGAGAAGGAATAATTACAGAGCTGTGCCCCCCAAAAAGGTGGGAGAGACTGGAGGCCAGGGTACAAGTTGAGGGGCTGGGCTTAGCAGGGAGGAATACCAGTGATGTCAATAATTTTAATACTACTGGCCAGCATTTATAGAGTGCCAGGCACTGTGCTGATGCTTTATGACTGTTATCTCATTCAATCCTCACAACAACCCTGGGTGCTATCATTATCCTCGTTTACAGTTGAGGAAACTGAGGCAAATGGAGGCTGTGAATTTGCCAGTGTCACACAGTAAGTGTATAAAGACAGATTGGAACTCAGGCTTTCCTGATTCCAGGCCCAGCACTCTACTACTACATTCTATCAATCCACCTAGCTCTAATAGTTACGTGTTTGATTAAAAGAAATAGTCATATTTAATTAAAATACATAGTCATTGTATCACTCTAGAAAAGAGCTTTTTAAAAGTTAGGTTGTTGAACTGGACTTAAGAATTATTTGTCCATATTCCAATAGAGTTGCCATTCAAACATACCAATTAAAGTATGTTTCACCTTTTATCAGCACTCCCTCTGAATATAATATACTTTGGTGTGGATTATTAACTTTTTTTGTAATTTATGCTCTTAGAGAGCTGCCTGGGGTACTAAGAGGTTTCATGATGTGCACAGTCATTGTTTGTCCTTGACCTCAGAGTCAGCACTGTCCACCCATCATGCTGCCTCTTGTTTAGTTGCACGGGGTGGATTTTTAAATTTCTCTTCAGCATTATAAAACTATGATAATTAAATTTACATTCCTAAGACTTAGCCTGTCGTGTATAGGAGAAATAATTAAAATCAAGAATTTGAGGAGTCAGAAGAAGTCTTGTAAAAGAAACCCTTAAAGCTTTGGTTTGGCCATACCCAGAGATCTTTTGAAATTTTCAAAGAATGTCAGTTTTGTAGATAGAATAGCATTGTCTCTCCAGGAATCAAAACTTTAGAAATGTATCTTCGAAACTTTAGGAATAATTTAATAATTTCTATTATTTTTATAGGTAATGTGGACTGAATTACCTTGTCAGAATTTCCATCTCCTTCTTTGCTGTGCTATTCTAGAATCTGAAAAGCAGCAAATCATAGAAAAGCATTATGGTTTTAATGAAATACTTAAGGTATGTGATAGTTTCCTAAGATCAACACGTTCTTGACTTTTAATATTTAGTAGACTTTTCTTTGTTTCATTTTGCATTGACGTACGGAACATTTTTGCAGTGGAGTATAAATAAATTCCTTGATGGCTTCAAGTTATAGTAATGTCATATACCCACTGGTTCAAATTTAGGCCACATTCATTTCCCCAAATATGTCTTATACAAAATATGAATGGAGCTGACGGTTGTGATATCACTATCAGAGAGAGCCTCATTGGTTTCCCCAGCAGAAACAATAGACAGGAGTTTTTCTCCATCTCCTCTATCACCTGTTGGAAGAGCCTGACTTGGATGTCTTTGCTTTTGGTGCTACGAAGAAAGGAAGACATTTCATTTGCAGTTGCATGTAGCTGTTTACATATATCTTTACCCAGAGTTAATCAGTAATAGGGCCCTGAGTACAAAACTCACAAAATCTTCAATCCTTCCTTCCTTCCTCAGAGCTCTAGATGACTGCCAGGTGTGAGTGGTGGTAGGGTCCCAAGAATCCTTCACTACAAGGAGTTTGCAGCTTTGTGCTATGGCTGACTTCTCACTTACAATGACTGAATTTTAAAGTTGTAAAGGAACTTGGAAATCACTTAGAGATAGGTGATCTTGGAGTGACTTCTTGTGCCTGTAGAGGTGACACCCTGCACCCCTGTAGTAGAGCCGAAACGGCAGAGCAGGGAAGCTGCTGTGGTGGAGCCCGTGGAGTAGTGGGGCTTTCAAGCTTTACAAGAAGATACTGTGCTGCCCATCCCCTTTAGCATTGTTGCTGGTTTCTACTGGGCTTTTCATCCTCCTTTTTCGAGGAATCTCTCAATCCTTATGTTTATTTTTGTCGCTCCAGCTTCCTAGTTCAGCAGCCGCAGTTACCATGACCTGTGCTTTCATTCTTTCTCAGCCATTCACAGGAGGGGTAACAGCTCAAACTTTGCTTCTAAAGAATATCTCTAACCATATTACTCACCTGCTCAGAAACCTTTTGTAGTTCTTTATTGACTTGAGGATGATATAGAACATTTTAGCTTAAACTTTAGTAGCTTAAAATACACCGAGATTTTCGGAGTACCCTGTATAGAATTTCTGCAGCCTGATAGTAAAGTTCTTTAGAGTCTTATCTTAAGCCTCATTTCATGCTATTCTCTTTCTTCCAATTAACCAAGCCTTTATTTTCTCTCCCACTCTTAACTCCCATCGAAAAGAACAAAAGACCTTTGTGACAAATATGCATAGTCAAGCAAAATCAAAGCAAGATACCTTGTCTGTGTCTAAAAGGTTTCATGCTGTTCCCCTTCACCTGTGCTGTACATCCCACCAAGCTGGACCATTGAATTAACATTCTTTGAGCTACTCCTTCTTCCTTTGTGCTTTTCAAATAAACTCAACCTAAGTCTTCCCCAGACTGATTCTTCTGTAGCTTCACCTCTTAGAATTCTCTGAGGCTTCCCTTAGTTGTCAGCTCCTCCATGAAATCTTTTCTTGTTTGTTATTGCCCTCTGGCTCTGCAGGTTTTTTGTATGTACTTCTCTGTGCATGTTGTATCCCTCCAGTGAAATGGAGAACATTATAAACTACTTGATCATTGTGGTTTTTGAATGGAATTCCTAGAGCCTAAAGGGTCGCCTTGGACAGAGGAGATGCTTTAATAATGATTGGTATAAGGAAGCAAGTGAAAGTGACCCATGCGAAGTTTTGGGCTCCATGGAATATCTGTTTGCAAAGCAGGACAGTGATAAGAAGTAATTACTTTTTAGTGTTTACCTATATCATTTCAGAAATGTTTTGTTTTTAAGAATTTAACCTGTATTTGAATCATCGCTAAAGTGAGAGAATGGAACAAATATATACTGATCATTTTTTTCTTGGATAATCAAAGCAAAAATTATGTCTAACAAAAAACATAAAATTTATTTAAATGAGAGAGCAGCTTCCTTTTCTTATAGGTTATACATTAAGTTACTGAACTTATTTCATAAACTTAAATGCTGTTCTTTAGGATAAACACGTTTAATCATTTTGGGGAAAAAAATGTTTGTATAAATTGAATACTTTGGATGGTAAGAATTTTACCACTGTTGAAGTAGAACTGATAACATTTTTAGGATAGCTTATTATCATATGTCTGATTTCTGTAATTTCATTGTAATTTTATTTTTTGAATGCATTTTTAGCATATCAATGAGTTGTCCATGAAAATTGATGTGGAAGATGTACTATGCAAGGCAGAAGCGATTTCTATACAGATGACCAAATGCAAGGTATGCCATAGTAATTTTAAGAAATGAAAGAATTTGAGATGTGCAGCGAGAGGAGTTGTTCCTTACTTGAGACAAAATAGATAAATGATAGTTTTAGGAATGCCAAGGAAAGCACTGGCTAGCTTTTTGGCTACTATTATGGATTATCTCCTAATTGAAAACCTTTGCCAGTTAGGAAATATAGCACGTACTAAGATAGTGTAGCAAACATTACTAAAAACATTTAAGAGGACTTGAGAGGTGACAAAATTTAACTAAGCCTTGACAAATTATCCAATTGAATTAGTAAATGCAGAATAGGACATTCTTCTAAGTTTGCAGTAGTGAGAAATAGAGATGATGAGTGGAAATAATTAAATGAATAGTATTTTGGTTCTTTGATTGAGTTTTACTAATTGGACTTTTCATCCATTTTATAAAGTAAAATTACTTTTTTTCCTTAAAAAGCAAAATGAATGCTCAGCAGGTTGAGTTCAGACCATATCATTATTCTGTGTTGTATTTTTGTCTAAAATATATCTTAGGAGAATTCTTACTTTGTCATACTTTTGTTTCTTCAAGGCTCTAACCACCAGTTTTCGTAGATAAATAAAACCGCCTGCTCTAAAGTAGCTTTGAATGAAATATGCTTTTTTAATCATTACAAAAAAATACTGTTGCGATTTTCTTGTTCTCCACAACTGTTAACTTTCGTTACTTTTTTTTTCTACCTAGGAATTGCCTCAAGCAGTCTCTGAAATTTTGGGACTCCATAACAGTGAAGTCACAACACCAGATTCAGACACTGGGGAAGATGAAAATGTTGGTGTGATTAGTTGTTCTACACCTGCATTTCAGAATAGCTCCTTGCCTTTCATTACTGCCAATGGAACCAGAGATGACAACACGAGGCAGTTAGGGATGTCACAGAATGTCAGCAGATTAACACCTGCATGATCAGTCTTCTTTACTTAATTTTTTAAGAGACACTTTGCTGCAATTCTTTTTCAAGTACTTGAAAGGTGGATATTTATAATTTGGAGTTGATTATGCTTTAAGGTTTTTGGAAAGAAAGTGTACTGTGATGTTCTTGCATTAAAGCTTTACAAAGATTTAAACTAATTATTTTTGTAGTTACTTCTACCAAATAGCCTTTTCTTTTCAATAACATTCCTTAATATTTTTATAGCCAAGTGCATTTTCTTTTCTTGCTGATGAACTGGAATTGCATAATATTTAAAGTGGATGAGTTGGAAATGATGCACTTTTAAAAGCATTCACTTTGTTTACCCAGAAGTCTTGGTGGTTTTTGAATTTGATGGAATTAAAATTGAAGCCTGCGGCCAAGTTGAAAAGTAGCTTGTTTCCCAGTAGAGATTATTTGACTAAAAAAAACAAACAAACAGACAAAAAAAAGAATTTGTTTCTTAACTGTTTACAAAAAATACTCTGCTTAAGTATTTGTGCTGATTGAATGTAGATTTGAATTGGACATTTTAAAATTCAATTTGATGTCCACATCTATGTTTTTCCCGTAAGTGGAGGAACAGTATATTTTTACATGTTAACATCTCTTCACTTGTGCATATAAATACTCCATATATGAGCACTTATTTATGAGTATTAAGAGGATAGGCATATTTTCATTATTCAACATAATAAATTTGACTTTTGATTTGTACAAACTAATTTGACAGAATTAATGCATACTTTCAGTATGAGCTCTTTTTTCAAAACTATTTTCGTAACTAAAGATTTATTTCATGAAAATACCTTTAATCCTGTTCCTCATGTAATTTTAAAATTAATTGCTAGTAATCTAACTTTACTAATAATGTTTATTCTTTCCAAATAATGCATTAATTGATTAGTAAACTCTTTAAATTTTTATGAAGGACTCCTGGGGGAAAACCTTAAAATATGTATAAAATCACAAAGATAGTAATCACATTTCTCATAATAATGCATTTTTTTTTGTATATGACAGAGGCTGTTTGTTTATACCACACTATGTACTGCATGACTTTTTAAAGTTATGTGGAATTAACATAACTGATTCACTGTATTGTAATTTGTTAACTACTGTACATATTATGAAATAAACCTGAAGTTGATTTAGTGTTTTCAATTAAATCACACTTAAGGGGAAGTTTCTTGTTAGTATGGGGGGAAAAAGGGTCCAAGCTGGACTTCAGTATATCTTAGCTTTTGTAGGCTTGAAACAGTCTTTTGAATGAATTTTGGGAGTGAGAAAGAAATCTACCCCATACTTCTTCATCACCAGGTCCAGAACAGGCAGTGATAATGAATATGAAGGAGATTATTATCTGGCCCTTCAAGGCGTCTTATTGAACCTGGTGTTCACAGTGAATAAAGAAAAAGTTTTTAACATAGTACTGAAATGAGCAAGAAGATAGATTATTTCAGGAAGCTGAGTAAACTTTCTTTTCTAGTTGAATAGATGTTGAAAATCATCACAGTGGAACTATGATATTTTAGCTTTTAATATTCCATGTGTGTTATCTTTTATCAGTTAATAATGAGTAAGCCTATTCAGAGAAAAAGCAAACTGATCCAGTCTTTCATTTCCTGTTATCCAGGAAATTACTAGAACATCATGATGCCCTTCTTGTTCTTCCTGCCTGACTGTTAGCTTTTTCTGGAGAAAAAGGTGGCAGGGAGGGGTTGGGTGGGTGGAGAATTTCCTACGCCATTTACCACTTACTTTGATTTTTATTCCTTTGCAAATTGAACTTTTGTAAAATTAATGACGTTTTAAAAAATATGAACTTTTTTTGATAAAACACATTTTAACTAAATATGCTGTCTTTTTTCATATAAAAATATTATTAAAGTTGTTTAGTAGGCTCTGACCAAGACTGCATCAAACACAGCAAAAAGGGAAGTGGAGAGTAAATATTTTGTCATCTTGAATTGTGTGGACAGACAAAACAAAATTCAGGGGGATTCTGAGTTATTTTTTGAAATGGTCATTAATTCCAGTTTTCAACTAAAATTGTAATATATCAACACGTGCTTCAGGGGGTCTGAGTGGCAAAATGAAAAGAACTCTGTATTAGAAGTTAGAAAATCTAGCTTCTATTTCAGTCCTGACCCTTTTACTAGCCAAATACGTAACTATAGACTTTTTTGTTCATCTGACCCCCACTCTCCTCATCAGGAAATAAGAATAACAACTTGCTTGTCTGCCTCACTAGGTTATAGTGACATTGCAGTGAGATGATGCTTGTGAACAGCCTTTGAAAGCCTCAAAACACCATATAGATATGGAGGATGAGAGGATATTCCCAGTCGAATCAATAGAGTTTTTAGTATTATGAAATAGTCTGCTGAAAGGCTACTACAATTAAGGCTAAATACTTTTGAGAAGTAATCCTAGAGAGCTGAAGTAGGTTATTAGTTTTGCTCATGGAACTATCTAGTTCGTTTGACTTTTAAAGTTCTAAATGTGTTCTCTTGAGTGGCTAGGGTACTTTTCATTTCTAGGATCTCTATGTTAATAGTTTAATAATTGTTAGGTATTTCATGTCTTAAAATTTTTCACTCTTAAGAGCAAAAGGTCTAGGAATTTGTCCCATAGTGACATGACAATTTTTTCTTGTTTTAAATAGGTTTGTCAATATGGATTGAAGACAAATGTAAAAATGTGTAGGGGTCATCCTAAATAACAAAAATCAGAACTAAGCAAAACATTTCAGGAAAAACAAAAAAAGGACTAGCTGCCAAAACCTTGAAACAGGATTTTTAGAAAAGAAAGTGATCCCTGTTAAACCTGGCATTTATCTAAAGCATTTTGTGGAAAATTAATCCTTAGGACACAACTGTAAAGTCAGTATTAGAATTAGAGGGAAGTCATTATTCTAAACTTCCTGTAAACTTCAAAGAGGATAATACTGTGATCTTCAACCTGTTGTACCTAAAATGGGAAGAAAGCAAACTTTTCTTTTTCTGTCTACAGTTAACCTACTGTTTGCTTTGTGCTATTTAGCACCCGTACAGTCGATAAGTATTTAATAAATGACTCTCCCAGGCACTGTGCTAAAGCACTTTGGAAACAAAAAGAGGCAGAAGACAGTTCCTGAGTAAGAATGTTGAAGTTATAAGCAATTTGATCATCTAGCTTAATCATCCTAGGTAACCTGGAATATCTCACCTCTTTTTTCTTCATTTTTTTTCATTTGTTATGCTAAGGAAAAGAGTATGACAAGGAGTCTACTGTATTCCAATTAGGATTTATGAGCAGTAATTTTTTAAAGTGAAAGATTTGTGTAATATAACTAGAAAGTTATCTAAATTGCCTACATCTTGTTTTGATAATAAAATCCTGATTGAGAACTGGAAGGAGCTCTCTAGTCCAACTCCCTTAATTTAAAGATAAGCCACGACCTAGGTTAAGTGATTTGCACTAGGTCACTGCCTATTTACACGGTTTGGACTCACCTCTGATTCCAAGTTAACCCCCTTTCCATTGGATCACACTTGCTTACCTTTTTTTGCTATGAAACTCCAATGAAAGATGCGTTATTTGAGGGACAAAAATTAGTTGTTAGCAAATTAGAGTATGTTAGCACAATCCTGCAGAAACCCAGATCACCAGTAGTTGTTAGGTTGTATTGGGAAAGATGTCATTCCTGGTTATTACTTGCTTACCCTAAGAATGCTAAATGGTACCTTGGTAGCAAGAAAAACAATTACAGTACCTTTTAGATTGCTTACTTTATACACTGAGCATGATAATGTGGATTTAGAATCAAACCTACTGTGTCATGGACTAGACATGAATTAAAACATATAAATATGGCTATTAAGATCATCCAGACTGCCATCTGTAAACAACTCAAACAAGTCCTTATGTGCAGAATTAAAACCTGAATATTTTATAGCAAAAGATTAATAACAAACATTAGACACACAATTTATTAAACTAGTGACTTCATTGTAAAAAAAATGCTGATTTTTAGTGAACAAATTTCACTGAAGAATAAATTGATATGTTACTTCTGGGAATTGGCTTTGAAGAAAAAGTTTGTTTAAATTTGTTAAGGTAATCATAACTACAAATGAATCAGTTCCCCCAGGGGTCAACTAATAAGAGGAATTTTCTGAGTGAGAGTTGTGCCAAGATGCTGCCAACTAGAGCTTTTTCCTACTCCCTTTTCCTTTCTAAGGAAGACAGTTTCTTTAATTGGGCACATTTGTCATTTAGTTCATAGCACTAGTTTCTATTGTTGCCCTTCTTAAGAAATTTTAAGATGAAAGATGCTTTTCCCTCTCCTTATGTAAATAAACAAAACTTTTGAACAAAGCTTGAAATAGGTCAGTTAGTAAAGAATCCACCATGTGGTTCAAACTGGTAACAGCAATAAGAGATGCCCATAGGTATTTAAGTGGAGAAACAAAGTACATCAAAGGGAACTGGTAGGAAGAAGGCAAGGAAAAGGGAGGAAAGAAACAGAAGATAGAAAAGTTGAATAGATGATTTTATCCCTAGCTCTTTAAAAGATTAACAGATTAAAAATGGAATTAATTGAAGTCACTGTGAAATAAAGAATTGAGCTTAATTTTTATTTGCCTCTACATTTGTAAAATATGATTAAATTGTGGAGATACTGTTCTGTGAGCATGCCCAACAAGAAGTAAGAGAAACTCTAAAATATCTGACCTCACCTCCCCTGTTCCTACTAGCCCCAGAAAAACTACCTCAGGGACTATATAATTGTGTGTTAGCACCTATTTGTAACATATAAACCCCTACTGATGAATTTCCATTTTACCGTCCAACCAGGATATACACACAGAAAAGATGTGACTAGAATACATCCAAATTGGACCCACATATATAGAGAAAAAAACCATGAAAAAAGTGGGAAGGAAACATGCGTGGAAGACACACATATTGGGAGATAGATAGCCAGGGATTATACATGGCTGGTGCAGTTCATACCTTTTAACACTGCAGAGCTGCCAGCTCTATCTCTGCTTCTGCTAAATATTCTGCTTCCACTCTTTACTTGGCATCACTATCTTTGCTGTTTATTGAAGGGTGGGCATCCCTTCTGGTTATGTGGTTGCTAAGCTGCTCTCTCTTGGAATCTTCTTGATTTCTGGTTTTCAGGGCTCTATCTACTGCTCTCCTCCTGTCTACTGGGTAACAGTGGCTAGAAAATCTGTCCTTGACAAGGACAGGCTAAAACCATATTAGTGCATGGTCATGGCTACGAGTGTTCACACCCAGTCAGGCAACTAACAAAAACCAACAATATCCCAGGCTTTATAAGATTAAGGCTATTCTTTTGACTCTCTTGATTCAGCGCAGACTCTATATCCTTGGTCTCAGGAAATTATCTGACTTGAAGTTAGAAAATCCCTTGTTATTCACAATCCCTGATTAATAAATCCAATTTGGAGGGACTGTAACCCACTACTCTTCTCAACCTCCCTCCCTTCCACCCCAAGTCCCTGACTGAGTGCAAACCAAGCTAGGTGAGGCTAGTCTAAATTCCTTTTATTATTATGCATATTTACCAGCAACAAATACTCTTTTTAAAAAAATATACTGCATTTTAGCTAGCCCTTAAATTTATTGAATTCTCTATGTAAGATAGGGTACTCTAGTGGATTGAGCATGGGATATAGTAAGAATTTAATACGTGTTTATTGACTGACTGAGGAAGCTAGGTATTACAGACTGGTAATTGGAACAGTTTTCACCTAGTGATAATTAACTTCATCTAGGCAAGATTACTAAATACATACTAGAAAGATAAGAATCTAATTTTTTTAGGACCTCTATTTAGTACCTATTTTTAGTACTTCTAGGAAATGAGGTTCTCCAGGTTAAATATAAGCCAAATTTCTTTAGTTTACTTCATAAATTCTACTTTTGACACTAGCAATCTTTGCATTTCTATTTTTCATATAATTTTATTTGAATGCTAAAATGTTCATATATCTCTTACATTGTTGAGTATAAAATCGGACACTATCGAGTGTGTCACTGAAGTAATAAAAGTTTTGCTCTGTGGCATTTTGGTTTGTTTGTTTTGTTTTTGCTAAAATTGATTTCTGTATGTTAGGATTAGTTTTTCAGAAATCTTGGTGTTCCTCTGAGGGCACAGGATGTAAAATGGAGTTCATGCTACCTCTTCCAATTGTCACTACACCTGGCATACACCAGGTCTTTGGGTACTACCAGAGCCCATTTTAGTACCAGTAGAATGTAAGTCTGTTTAATTTTTGTGGTATTCCCAGAGCCTAGTGCAGTACTTTGACTACTGTAGGCATTTTAAAAACACTGAATTGAAGTTTGCTTGGGACTTCCTTAAGATGATACATCTTGGCCTTATTTCCCTTGGGCTCCCACCTATCATGGTGACTGTAAACCATAGTGTTATGGTAGACTTTTATTTCCACTCATGAAGTCTAGACTGGTCTCCAGCCTCTTATAAGATAGACCAAAGCTCTAGTGTTTCCTGAAATTAAGATGGCTAAACCATTCTTACAATTTCTCAGAGAGTATTTTCATATTTGAACTTTTAAATCTGAAGCAACGTCATATGGAAAGAACCAACGTCATATAGATTTGAGAGCAGAAAAACTGGGTTCTAATGTTGACTTCATCTCTATTTAGCTATGTGGCCTTGGGTAAGTCACTTAAATTCTCTAGTACTCAGTTTTTTCACTAACAAATGAAGACAGGAGTGAGCAAACTATGGTCCCTGGGTCAAATCTGGCCAGTGGCCTGGTGATTTTTTGTTTTTGTTTTTACAGTAATGAATTAAGATTTAATTTTACATCTAGAAATAAAATAAGTATTTGAAAGTGCTAGAAACATTCTTACCCCATGGCCATTCAAAAGTAGGTAGTGGGTCAGATTTAGCCATAGTTTGCCAAATTAACACTAGATGATTTTTACAATCTTTCCTAGTTCAATTGTTGACTCATGTCTAGCTGTTGGTCTGAGACCTGAGTAAATATTTGGCTTCATATATTTAATAGCTGTGTGAACTTGGGCAAAGGATATAACAGCACCTCCTAGCAAGGTTGTTGTGAGGATCAAATGAGATATTTGTAACAAGCACTTAGCATAGTGCTTGAAACATAGTAGACACTATGTAAATATTTATTCCCTGTCTTTGTCTCCAACCCTCACCACTTTTAAAGGACAAAGCATCTTTTCCTTTAAGGACACCACTTTGAAGGACAAAAGGAATATACCTGGATCACCTTTTAAAAATTATTTATCATTAGTTTTTCAACATTAACTTTCATAAGATTTTGAATTTAAAAATTTTCCATCCTCCCTCCTCCCCTCCCCCCAGAAAGCATGCAATCTGATATAGCCTCTACTTGTACAATCATTAAACATCTTTCCACATTAGTCAATGTTGTTAAAAAGGAATCTGAACAAAAGGAAAAAAATGAGGAAAAAAACAACAAAGAAAAAAATAGCATGCATTGATCAGCATTCAGACTCTATAGTTCTTTTTTTGGATGTGGATAGCATTTTCCATCATATATCTTTTGGAATCATTTTGGATCATTGCATTGCTGAGAAGAGCTAAGTCTAACAAAGTCAGTCATCATACAATGTTGCTGTTACTGTGTACAATGTTCTTGTTCTCCTCACTCTACTCATCATCAGTTCATGCAAGTCTATCCAGGTTTTTCTGAAATTTGCCTACTCACCATTTCTTATGGAACAATAATATTCCATTACATTCATATACCATAACTTGTTCGGTCTTTCCCCAATTGATGGGCATCTCCTCAATTTCCAATTCTTTGCCATCACAAAAAGAGCTGCTAGAAATACTTTTGTGCAAATAGGTCCTTTCCCTTTCTTTTTTATCTCTTTGACAAACTTCAAATTTTCATCATATTCCACATGTTATGGAATGGGTGGTACATGAAAATAGCCTATTAAACTATCTTTTAAAAATTCATTTAGAGGTGAGAAGTATTTGCCTGAAGCCTGGGCCACCTTTTCATACTTGTATTTCTGATACTTTTCCTTTAAAAAAAGATGCTTTGAACTTTTGTTCCATTTAGGTAAACTGTAATACAACTTTGTACATCAAACCAATAATAAAATGTCTACACAATGCCAACACAGTCCTCAATTGAATCAAATGATACAGGGGAAAATGGTCAAACTGGTTTACTTAATTGTTTGGTTAGATCACAATAGTGGATTGGATTGGATGTGAATCTCCATTAAAGTTCTATTCTAATGCCACATTGTGGTATGGAGGTTCCATGGGGTTTGCAAAGGTTATTCAAGCACAAGCTGTTACAGACTGTGCCACATTGGTAAGACTGGATAAGAGCTTGGTAATTGATCATATGTCTCTTGTCTAAGGACCAGCGTAAATTGGGGAGGTTTATAACCAGGCTGGCTACGGGGTTATGAATCTTTCAGGCACAGCCAATGCTGAAGGCCATCTACTAAGTTATAAAGGAGTTGTGATTTATGGAAGGAGACATTGATAAAATCATGATTCTTTGAAATATGGGTGTGACTGCATTAATTACCTCCACGTAGACATAGTCACACACAATCTCTCATTGAATAGCTGTGACCTCCTTCTTAAAGCACTTCTGGCCCTGCACATATTGCCCTGGAATGGCTTATTGTTGTCACTTATTCCCAATCAGGTCTCTATGCTGGTCTATATACTATTTAAAAATTTAATTTTATTTTTCAAATGACAAAAATATATTTTCTCTCCTCCTCTCCACTGGAAAGAAAGAAAGAAAACCAAATCCCTTGTAACAAATATGCATTGGTCAAACAAAACAAATTTGTCACATTGACCACATCCAGAAAAGTCTCTATCTGCACCCTGAGTTCATGACTTCTTGGTCAGGAAGTACATAGCATGCTTCTGCATGGGGCTTCTGGGATCATGGTTGGTCATGGCATTGCTGAACAATATAATTTTAATTTTGATATATAACTCAGGGTTCTGGTCTCCGTTTAGCTCCCAATTCACAGTGTGACCCTGAATAAGTCACTTATTCTATCCTTTAGCTTAATTTCATTCTCTTCAAGTAAACCATAAATTGCTTGGCTGTTGATCCTACCTTTTAAATTACAGTGGATAGTTATAAATATTAAAGTAATGCCATGTGTAAGATACCTTGATGATTTCTAAAGCAGCTTCCACTTAAATACATATTACTGATAGCTAATTATAATAGGGAATATTTATGTAGCACTTGTTCTCACAAAAATAATAGCAGCTCATCTTTACCTAAAGACATAAATTTTTCATACCCTTCACGTACATTATCTCATTTGATCCTCCCAATAATTCTGTTAGGGGCTATTCTTATCCTTATTTCATAGATAAACTAAAGTGTACGTGTAGGTTCAGAAAATAAAATAGACAAATAACAACAGTTGGTCACAACTTAAATGTCTTTATTTCTCTTGAGACTCTGTTCCTGACTCTCTGGACTTCCTTTTCCATCATTTCCCAGCAGCCTTCTCATTCTGGAAGATCTTTTCACCTCTACAATCCCTTCCTTTGATTGGTTAGTTCCCCCCAGATTGTCTATTTTAAAGGAAGTTCCCAGGCTAGCCATGAGTACTCCTTTTTTACTCCTCAGGCCCAAGTCCTGATTCTCTGAACCTTTTTATCCACCTTTTCCCATGTCCTACCTCTGGTTTTTCAGTTTTTTTTTATTGTTGTTTTCCCCCATTAGAATGTAAGCAACCATGTTGAGGTTAGGGATCATCTTTCTTTTGCGTGTATTTATTTTCCCAGTGCTTAACTCGGTGCCTAGAAGTCTTTAACAAATGCTCATTGAATTGAAGTTAATTGAAACAGGGGTCACATTTATGTACTAAGAACTGGTAGGAATGGGAGATTTGGAGCAAACTGCAATACTAAGCAAGTAATCAACCATTTGAATGACTACTTGAATGTAAATGATCATTTTATTAGGGACAAATCATGGGCAGCAGTGTCTATAGCTGTATCTCCACATCTAACCAATTCAATCATTTCAGATTGTGGCACCAAATGACTCAAATTGACTTGATCTTAGACTAAGTGGATTAGATGTTTGATATGAAATAGTCAGAGAATTACTGTGGAATCCAGTCCCATCTTTTCTTCATTTTGGTTTTTGATTTATTTCAAAATGTCAGGTGTGAATGAATGGGTCATGCTCTCATCTTTACTTTTAAGAAATGTTCTCTAGTCTTACAGCAATAAGCAGTAGATAGGAAGGAAAGGCTATTTTGGTTAAACTATATAATGAGGCTTAAAACTTTTTCCCTTGTTCATACAACTTCATTCTTGATATCATAGATACTGACCATCTGCCTATAAAGACTATTTTCAGAGTAATCTTGTTTTTTTTTTTTTTTTTTTAAATAAATTTATTTAACTTTTTACATTCATTTTCACAAGATTTTGGGTTCCAAAATTTTCTCCCCATTAGT
>CM053770.1:202103039-202132220 GCA_028658325.1 Potorous gilbertii
TCTCTACCCCTGGCCTAAATCCGCCCCGCCAGTGCTTGGGGTCTGAGATTCAATTGCTGCTCCCCAGCCTCAGGGCTTTTGGCGGCAGGCTTATCTGCTGGTTCTCAGGTGGGGGCAGGGCCGCCTCTCAGCCTCAGTTCCCTCAGGGGGTTTTTACAGAGATCCTTTGTAATGGAGCTGGGGTGGAGCTCCAGCCCGCTCTGGGAGTCTCTGGCTGAGCTGCCTCTGCCTCTGGCAGAGCTGCCTCAGCCTCCGCCGCAGCGGCCGCTTCCCAGGGGGTCTGAGACCCCGAGATCCCCCGCTCCCCTCTCAGCCCGCCTCTCTCACTGACCTGTGCGTCTGTGGGTGGTGGGACCTTCGCGGCCGCCCAGAGATTCAGGTCCCTGCTGTTTGCTGGGCTCTGCTCGCTCCTCTCAGTGCCGCGTGGCCGGGGCGGGGGAGGGGAGCGCTCCGCAGGGCAGGACTCCGCTCCCGTCCGGGGCACCCCTGCGGTCGGTTCTTCAGGGCTCTCTGCAGCGGAAATCTCCTTCACTGTGTTGCTGCGCGGCTTCCACTGCTCCAGAATTTGTCAGGAGTTCTTTTTACAGGAAATCTATGGGCTGTGGGTTCGGACCTAGCATCAGAGTAATCTTGTAAGATATGTACCAGTGTGTAGTAGGCACTATGGATGCTTGTAAATTGGGTGGTTGATTGATCAAAAGGTAGGAGAGGTACTTGTAATCAGATCAGGGGTTCTTAACCTCTTTTTATGTCATGGATCCCTCTGGCAGTCTGGTGAAGCCTATAGATCCCTTCTCAGAATACTACTTTTAAATGAATAAAATCAAATATTATAATAAAATTTTTTAATTATAATAAAATAAAATGATCAAAATATCTAAAAATCACTACACAGACCCCAGGTAAATAACCCTTGAACTGACTCATTCAAATGAACCTATTACCCCTTGTTCCTAGCCACCTTTTGCCTTCATGTAATATTAATAATTAGCACTTATGTAGCACCTACTATGTGCCAAGTACTCTGCTAAGCCCTTTACAAAATTTTCTCATTTCATCCTCACAAAATCTTGTAAGGTAAGTACTATTACTATCCCCATTTTGCAGTTGAGAAAACTCCTGGGATCACAGTTAGCAAGTCTGGACTCCAAGTCTAGTTCTCTATCTACTGTGCCAACCAGTTGCCTTCATGTTTGTTATCCATTTAGTATTTTCTATTTAAGGGTCAGGATAGTTTTTTTTACATTAATTATGTATACAAAGTTGGTGTGAGTACTTGGAAAATACAATGGGGACCAGGAGCTAGTACTGTCATGCCAAATTACCTTCAATTTCTATTCTGATAGGGTTGCTTTAATTATATCAATTCATAAAGGAATACATAGCATATCTTAATTTCAAGAAGGCATTTAAGAAAGTCTCATGATATATTTACAGAAAAAAGTGGAGAAATGTGGGCTGGATGATAGTACTGTTAGGTGAATCTGTAGAATGTTGAACAACTGTACCCAAAGTTTTGATAAATAAGGATGGTCAGCTTTTTTTAATGGCTTGAATAAAGACAGAGAAATTGTTTCAAATTTTCATATGACATGAAGCTGGAAGGAATAGATGTGTTGGATGACAGAGACAAGACTGAAAAAGGACTTGGTAGTGGGAACAATGAATCGAAATAAAAAATATGACATTGAATAGGTGTAAGTATAAACCTCTGCATTTAAATTCAAACAATCAGTTTCACAAGTAAAGGATAGGGAAGACTTGATTTAAAAGCAACATATGAAAAATAATTGGAGGGTTTTACTTAATTGCAAGTTCAATGAGAATCAACAACATGATGAATCCATCAAAGAGTTTATGTAACCTTAAGGTACCTTGGTAAATGTAGAATATCCACAAAAATGAAAGTATTAGTCCTACTCTACTCTTTGTGGGTTAGAGCTTACAGGAGTATTACTTTCCAAGCTATTAACTGGGTTTTTAGAGTGAGAATAGAATGGAATGCAGCAAGGAAGAGGATGATGCCTAACTAATGTAACTCTCAGCATCAAAGATGGTGCCATAACCAAGAGTGTGAGCAAAGCAATTTGTTTTCTCAACTGACTGTCCACTCACATCTTTTGATTACCAACTTCTCCTGTAAAATGTTAATAATAATTGTATAGCACTTATAGGGATTTTTTTTGAAAGGATCATATGAGTTAGGTATGTAAAGTACTGCATTCTATCCACTGCATCTAGGCAACTTGGTGACACAGTGGATAGAGCACTGGATCTGGAGTCAGGGAAACCTGAGTTAAAATTCAGCTCTAGATACTTCCTAACTGTATGACCCTAATCCTCAATTTCTTCAACTGTAAAAAGTGAATAATAACAGTACTACTTCTCTTGGTTGTTACAAAAATTAAATAAAATTAAAGTACAAATAAAATATGAAATAAAAGTATAAATAAAATATAAATAAAAGAAATAAAGTACTTAGCCCAAGCACATAGTAGGTGCTTAATAAATGCTTATTCCCTTCCCTCCTTTTGCCAACGTTAAAGGAATCCTTAAATTTAATATGCTTATAGTGCCTGACCTGTAGCTAAATCAAGTCCTCCAACTTTTCTGCAATAAAACTGCCCTGTATGGAACATGAAAAGCACATGAAAAAACCTTATATTTATATCAATGGGCATTCAGTTATTTTCTTTACTGGGAAAGAGTGTATGTTATTATGGCAGCTATCACACTAAAATAATAAAAGACTTTAAGGCAGAAAATATGTTCATGTGTGAAAAAGTGGAATATGATAGCTTAAGGGATTCAAATATTCTCTGAGAGAGAAATGAATAGCTCAGGTTAAGTTATTTTCTTGTACAAAGAAAACTCCCTTGTGTGTTGTTTCCTCAATATATGAGAAAAGGTCACTATGAAATAAAAAATTTCCATGTTGGAGACAAACTAAAGGCGTAAATCTTTAATCTGGCTGTAGCCATCTCAGCCAGAAATGAGTCTCTGTCTTATCAACTGTGCATCAGTTCCCAGTTACGCATATAAAGAACGCAGGGACAGGAGAAGCTTCATTGCTCCTTCTTCAACACTCAAACTCTGGACAGCGCCCTTAGCTGGCTGCTCATCCTTCCTAGCCTCTATTCTTTCTCCTACTTTGAAGCTAGAGCTAAGGACTCAAGATTTAGCCACCAGTCCATTGGTTCCCTCTGCTGTAGAGAAAGGAAACTACACAGATTTCACCATGCAGCCAGCCATGATGATGTTTTCCAGCAAATATTGGGCAAGGAGGGGGCTCTCTTTGGACTCAGCAGTGCCTGAAGAGCACCAGCTATCCAGCAGCTTAACAGTGAGTACCAAGGGATTGGCACTTTCCAGAGAGTATTTTTTTAGACTGGTGATTATCTTGTTCTCAACAATATCTGCAGAGTAGTAGACTTGCACAACCCTTTTCCTCCCCACCCCCCGCCCCGCCCCAGACACACACGCACACACACACACACACACACACACACACACACACACACACACAGACACTCTTAAAGCAGTTCTAGACTTACTCCTGTAATAAATTAAAACATTCATCAGTTTACTAAAGTAACATATCTCTATGTTTTTCTAGATTCCTTCTTAGAAAGCTATTTGGAAAAGATTTAAAAAGTTATAGAAAGTAAGAGAAAGAAGTTGTAAGGAAATCTTTCTTATTCTACAGTGGGAAAATGTGTATTAGATTTAGGAAGGATACTCTTGAGGAGGAGGAACAGGAGAGAGTTAGATTTTCTGAACTTTCACCAGTATATTGCTATTTCTTCCACGGGCTCTGTCCAATTTTAAAGTCAATAATTATTGTTTTCCATTTTAATCTTCCAAAATGATTTTCAGTAATTATTGCTAGATCTAGAACTTCTTGAAAATTGGAAAGAAAAAGACTGGTTTTACTTTGAAAGTGCTTCCCTTAACAATTACAGTGTGTGAGGAATTTTTCTGGTAGACTTAGTCCTTCACAGCAATGTAAAGACCTAAAAAATTCCCAGTGGACTCTTGAGGCAAAATGCCTTCCACATCCAGAGAAAAAACTGTGGAATTGGATCGTAGAATGAAGCAGACTATTTTCTCTTGTGTTCTGTTTTGTTTTGTTTTATGCTTTCTCCCATTCATTTTAATTAGTCTATGCAACATGATTAAGGTGAAATTGTATTTAATAGGAATGTATGTGTAGAACCTATATAAGATTGCACGTGGTTTTTGGGAGGCAGTGGGGAGGGAGGGGGGAAGGAAGGAAAGGGAAGGGGAAAAATCTAAGATATATGGAGGTGATTATAGAAAACTGAAAACAAATTTTAAAAAGATGTAGGTCGATAAAAAAAGAAAATGCCTCCCTTTGCTCAGTTTAGTTTTAAAGTTGTTGAAAATAAAAAAAGGAATGGAGTAAAGCAAAATGTTTTTTGGTCTTAATTTGAGATGAAAACTGCAGTAAAAGAAAATGTATCTGGGTTTTTCATGCAATGAAAATATTGAATGATATTTCATTATTGTAGAAGCAGAGCTTATCAACTGTCTCTAACTCTGTGGGGAGAAAAAAAAATCTGTTTGAATATCTTAGCTCTGTGCATAAGCCAGAGGTTTATTATACTTACACATTATTACTACTAAATGAGTTGATAAAGCAAGGAAATTTTACTATTGTAATTATGCTGTTTTGTAGGACTATTTAAATCAATTTTTAAAAATTCTAAATAAATGTAAGTGACTTTCCTCGCATTTTTAATAGCATATAGATATTTTAAATGAGCCATTAAGTACATCAAGAATTTCTAAAGCAAGAATGAAGTACTAAATTTAGAACACACAGAAACAAAATTATAGCCTCTTCATTTCCAAAATGAAGCTCAAATATTTAGGATTATGTTTTTAATATGGTGAGGAAACAGATGTTGAAAGTAATAGGAAATTGCAGCTTAAAATAGCTTTAAACAGACTATCACTATTAAACATAGTAGTCAGCCTACATTTCAGTCTGTGAAATAATAGAAAATGAAGTCAACATTTATCCTTTTTCTACAGTTTTTGATGATTAAAAAACTGAGTATGAATGACTTGTGATGGAATGTTAATATGAAAATTAAAAAAGGTTGGGGGTACAGAAGGAGAGAACAGCAAACAATCTTTTTCTGAATTTTCTACCACATTTCTTTGTTCCTACAAAAATGCAAGGGAGTGTTGTAAATGTTTGAATATCTTCATTTGCAGAGGGGCAAGTACTCTCCTTTCCTAATTGTCAGAGCTTAGAGAGTATATTGCATAACTGTATGCATTTGGATGAGAGCACCATTAGTTGTTCATAATTTTACAACAGCTTTACATCATCTGTCAAAGGCAATTTGCAAGTTATTTTATTCCCTCATGTTCTTCTCATTTCTGACAGTACTCTGACTCCTAAGAATCTGTCATCGTTATCATTAGCAAATTCCAGCTACTAGTCATTACTTAATCACATACTGTAGTATCTTGCATGGCTAATGAAGTTTTAATACCTTTCAGTTCCACAGATGCCTCTATTTGCTCATGAGGATTAGTTATCTAGTTTTTTCATGTCTGGATTTTAACCTTCATTTCAATTGTTATCTACTGACACAATTTAGGTGGGCCTGGATGATAAACTTTCTGCCTGCATTGTAGCAATTAGATCTCCGCTGGCAGCATGAAATCAGAGAGTCAGAAGTTACAAATGGTGGTTTTATTGATTTAGGCACATGCATAGTCAGATGGAAGAATGCAAAATTGTTATTTACTTTCCAGTTATGTTGGAAAGAATAAAAAAAAATAGGAATAACGAATCTTCAATCCTTTTGAATTTGCTTCAGTTACAGGTTTAATTCATGCACAATGTTGCAGCAGTGGAAAAATGTTTGATGTTAGAAGACCTGGGTTTTAGTCTTCAAATGGGAAATCCTTTGGTCAATTCAATAAATATTTATTAAGTATCTAATATAGTGTGGCATAATGTATAGCGAACTGGTTTGGAGACAAGAAATAAGATAAGTTCAAGTTCCACCCCTGATACATACTGTTTGTGTGATCCTAAGCAAGTCACTTAACCTCTCAGTGCCCCAGGCCACTTGCTAAGGCTGTATATTACACAGCAATTATCAATCTGCATTAGTAGAGGGAATTTCCTCACTTGGAAATTCCCTGTAACAACAAAATCATAGATCCCTTCACTATTCTTTTTTAAAATTAATTTATTTAAGTTTTCAACATTCATTTCCATAAAATTTTGGGTTCCAAATTTTCTTCCCATTTCTCCCCTCCCCTCACCCCAAAATGCCAAGCATTCTAATTACCCATATCATCAATTTGTCCTCCCTTCTAACATCCCTCCCTTCCCTTATCCCCGTCTTCTCTTTTGTCCTGAAGGGCAAGATAAATTTCTATATCCCATTACCTGTATTTCTTATTTCCTAGTAGTAGGAACAATACTAAACAGTTGTTCCTAAAACTTTGAGTTCCAACTTCTCCCCATCCCTCCCTCCCCACCCATTCCCTTGGGAAGGCAGGCAATTCAATATAGGCCATATCTGTGTAGTTTTGCAAGTGACTTCCATAATAGTCGTGTTGTGTAAGACTAACTATATTTCCCTCCATGCTATCCTGCCCCCTGCTTCTATTCTCTCTTTTGATCCTCTTCCTCCTCTCCCTTCACTATTCTTATAGAGATGCAAGGTATTCTGCTGGCTAGGGAAGAAAATAAAGACAAAAATTGAAAAATTAAATGACTTCCTTAATAAATAATATTTTTTGAAAGGTGGCCCTTTCACCTTCTCATTTCTCTTCAAGGACTATACTCTCTCTTCACCCTCACCTTTGTCTCCTACTTAGCCAACTGAAGCCCCTAGGCACAATTTCTCTCTACTCTCCTTTTCATTCCTCTTCACCTATCAACATCCTTAACCATGTTGTTCTTCTTCCATTCTCTCTCAGAAGCTAAGGGGGCCTTCCTCCTTTGCTGAAACTAACCCATACCTTTGATTTGATCCACTTTGATCTCTGCTATGACTTCGTTCCATCAGGTTCAGTATAACTCTCAAATACAACCACCCAAATTCAAGCTCATCACTTCTCATCCAGATTACTCTAAGAGCGTCCTTTCGGTCTTTCTGCACTTTCCCCTCTCTAATCCATTCTTCTCAAAGCAACTGATGTACTTCTCTGATTGTGTCACCTCTCTTCTGGAAAACCTTTAACCCCTTACTGTCTATCTGATAGAATATAAACTACTTATTCTGTCATTAAATACTTCGTTACAATCTGACTCCAAATTATCTTTTTAGACTTATCCGATACTTCATGTACCTTACATTTGAACTGAATTGGATCATGATTTATCCCCTGTTCTCATCCTGCCCTTTTCCATCCATTTTCCCATTACCCTGACCCTCACACTCTTTTTTTTTTTTTATCAATTGAAGTTCCTTTGAAGCTCCATTTCAGGTGGTACCTTCTTGATGAAGCCTTCTCTGATTCCTCCTTGCCCTCAGGTGAAACAGTTATCTTCACTCAGCATTTCACTACACACGTCCCTTGTATTAGAGCTAGTTGTGTAATTATCTTCTTCCTTTTATCCACTCCCCTAAGATCCAAAAATTTGGTCTGTGATCCAGCTTTGTCCTGCAGATAGGAGGTGCTTAATATATTGTTGAATTTATTGACTTGAATCACATAATAACTTCTCTAAAACTCACTTTCCTCATTTATAAAATGGGTATAATGACTCATGATGTTTACTCAGTATTTCTTTTGTGTATGGGGGGAATAAGTGAAAAGTATGTTAAATGCTTTGTAACTGTAAAATGCTATATAAAATTTTATGATAATTGAATGAGGGATACTTCAATGCAAGATACAAGCTGGAAAGAAAACCTAAAGGCAGAGATTACTAATTAGTATTTCTTTTTTCCTTTCCCTTCTTAAATGTTTTATTGATGCTCTTTTATTTTATGTTTTACATCATTGTTCATTTCCAATTACTCTTCCCTCTCCTCCTCATCCTGGAGGACTTTCCCTTGTAATAAATAAGTAGAGGCAAGGAAACAAACCAACACATTAGCTAATGAAAAATCTTAATGCTTCTTGACAGATTTTTTTTTAATGATAGAGTGGACTCAAACTTTTTTTTTTTTAAATTCGTATCACTAACTGATCGACTGAAAGCAGTCAAAACTAGTGGCTCAAAACAGGCTACTGTCACATTTCTGATTTTCAGTTTTGAGCAATTCAACTGTATCTAGAATATCTACACAGAGTCTGATCTCTCTGCTCATGTTCAAGTTGTCTTTCAGTACTAATCTAGACTTCCTGATAAATTCATTTATGGGAAGCTTATCTATATCATCTTTAATTTATTCATAAGCTACAGCACAGTTAGGTGGAAAGATCATTAAGACGGTAATGGTAGTGAGTCCTATATCTGTCACTAGCTAACTGTGAGAGTTTGTGTTCACACTTCACCTCTCTGAGCCTCAGTTTCCTGACCTGTAAAATTGAAAAGGAAGAGAGAGGGTTGGATTAGATGAACATAGATCCCTTGAGAGTATGGACAGTTTCAATTTTGGATCTCTAACACCTAGTACAGTGCTAGGAATAGAATGGGTGCTTAATAAATGTTTGTTAGCAAAGAAGATAGATTGCTGGACTTGGAGCCAAGCTTTCTGTGTGACTCTGGGCACTTCATTTAATCTCTCTCCCCTCCAGCTTCCTCATCTTTAAAAAGAGAGAATGATAGGGTTATTGTAAAGATCAAATGAGATAACCTATGTAAAGCATTTTGCAGACTTTAAAAGTGCTATGTAGAAACAAGATATTGTTTAGTGAGTGATCTCTGAACAGTAAGGTGCCTGTCAGCCCAAACATTCCATGACTGATTGCAATTTTCTGCACCTTCTTCCTTATAGTTGAACAGAGCAAATGATGATAAGAAAGGCAACAAAGGTGGTAGCAAGAATGAAGCTGCCGGAGAAAGTGGAAAGACTGCAGTCGTGTTTTCTTTGAAAAATGAAGTTGGTGAATTGGTAAAAGCCTTAAGACTCTTTCAGGTATGTGTAAAACCTCCCAACATAGTCATGTATATTGTTACACACCTGTAATCTATGGGGAAGCATGACTCAGTGGAGTCAGTTAATTTCCGGGGACAGTATAATTATGGATATTGGAATGTATGAAGGAACACAATTTTATGAAGTTTCACAACTAGCATTCATGGTCTAAACAACAGAATAAACAAGATTGTGTAAAATATACTTTTTTTTTTAACCCAAACAGTCTGGGGAAAAATGATATTAACCCCATTACCAGATGGAAATGGCAATAACTTACAAGGATATAGAGGGGTGTCTCTCTTTAAGCATTCCTGATAAGTGGAAAATGGAGATTTGCACAAAGTATAGATGGGATTATTATTGGTAACTTGACGATGGGGAAAGAACAATGAACTTGGAGATAGAAGACCTGTGTTCAGATCTGAGTTCTGCTACTTACTAATAGCATGCACTTTAGGAAGTTAGTTGCTTTTTTGTGATCATGAAAAATGGAGTGCCAAAAGATGAAGATATTTGTCTAAGATCATACAATTAATAAGTGTTAAATCTGTGATTCGAATTTAGGTTCTCTCAATCCAGGGTTCTTTACACTGTCGTTAGTTTCTTCATCTATGAAATGACGGGGTAGGGTGGCCTATATGATTACTCAATTCTCTACAGGGTAAAATTCTATAATTCTATGAACTTTACAAAACTATCCTTTACTTTTAGGAAAAATTCCCAATAGTATTTTAAACAAAAAGTTTTCATTGGACACTTAAAGTCATTTGATTTACACACACCATGTAGATGGTCAGGAATAATTAGTGTCAGAGATAAAAGGGATTTAAGACCAAATGTGCTCTGGTTTAGTGGGAAAAATATGATTTAGATGATTGCAAGCGAGAACCTGTTATCTTAGTTGAAGCCTTCTACCGGCAGAACTCATATAAAATTTGTTAATGTGACTTGGGGAGACAAATTTGGCATGGGGAAATTTGGTGTATATACCCAAGAGCTGCACCATTATTTGGGGCCATCTCCAGTACTTCTGATCTACATCTTGCCCCTGGACCCAGATGGCTCCAGAGGAGAGAGCAAACTTTGCACAGCCCTCCCTAACTTAAATCCAACTCACTTGCACGTCATGGAATCACCTTCCTGATGTTATGACCTTCTTGAATGAAGGACAAACACCACCAACATTATTCAATCTACCGTGATGACACTAAAAGACTGAGTTTAAAAGTAAACACCAATTTAGAAACCCAGAGCAAGCAACAACTTGAATAGCTTTGAGGTTAAGGTCTTCAGATCCCATCCTGGTTTCTGTATGATTCCTTCTGTGCAACATTCAGGTTGGATTAGTTGACTTTTAAAATCCTCTTTTAAAACTGTTCACAAATTGGTGTTGCACTGACATTATGAACCTTATTCACAATAAGGTCTTGAATATGTAGTGAAAAGATAGAGGAATTACCTTGGAAGTTTTTCATGTTGGGAATATTATAATAATATGCTTAATGATACACTAATACAATGGCCTTATTTCCAAGGTCATACCTAGAAGATGATAGGGAGCAAGGGTTGGGATGGGGCTAGGATAGGCCCTGCTATATTGATATTCTGTGGGAATACACATCAGCATCTAAAAAAAATGAACTTGCCTGCTTGGATGGCTATATTGATCAAATTAAACAAGGAAATAATGACCAGTTCTTCTATTAAAAACAGTTATTATTTATAGATAATTGTCATTTACATGTCAACTCTGTCCTCCAGGACATAAATAGGGATTTTAACAAAATGTCCAATGCCTGATCAGTGACTAGTTCACTCAGAGAGTGTGGTCAAGATAGGTTTGGGACAAGATCCCGAAGATGAGTTCTACCATTATTCCTTCCAAATCATGGGGGTTAGGAGCACAGCCCCCCTACAATCTGGAAAATCTGTGTAAAAATTTTGACCATCCCTTCATACCAGAGAAGAAGTCTGAATTATTATAATATTAAAAAATAAAATATATTGATCTTACACAATACTATACTTATATTTTTATGCATTTTTGAGTCTCTAAACTTTTTCCATCTGTGGCTTCCACAAAACTCCCTCCAAATTCCCACTTAATTTCTTATGCTGACCCATGATATATCATAACCATGATGGGAAAAGTTGCATGGGGAAAGGATAACTTTTAATCCCTGCTCTTTATCAGCTGGGAAAGTCACTTAAACTCTGGGTCCCACTATTCTCATTTAGAAAATGGAAATAAAATATGTCTTTTGTACCTTACAGAAATATTTTGAGAATAAAATAAGATAATTCATATGAAATCACCTTGAAGACAGTAAATCTTTATAGTGGTGTGATGCATCACTATTATTAACTTATTTTAAGAATTCATGATTGAGTATTGCCTCTACTAACATAGATTAGAGTTGCTGTAGTACCTCAGACCGATCACCTGGCACCTGGTGATCCATCTTTTGGTGGTGGTCTCTTCACATGTAGCTATGTTCATTCTCAGATAATAGATGGGTTTCTGTCACTGGGCCCTTTCTCAAAGTCCTTTTAGCTTGGTAGGGTCTGTTATTTTGACACATATGAGGAGGTCATGGGTAAAGAGATATAATAAAAAAAAATAAGTACTCAAAGGATCATGAGTTAGGCAATTTCTTACAGGCATGCAAACATGGGGTTCCCTAGCCCACTATTTCTATCACTGGTACTCAAGTGGTGACTTGGGCATACTATGGGATGCATACTTTGTTCAAGAGCCTAGATCTCTGCCCTTATACTTGACTATTGTTGCTAAAGAGATCCACAGGGACTGAGTGGGAAGGAGACCTTAAGGACAGTCAATCAATGAGTGGTCTGGATCCCACAACCTTCTTATTGACTACAAAATCAATGTGATTAGGAAAGTTTGCTAATCATGTTTACCTGGACTGGAATGAAATTCGCTAACCTTGCATTCATTGCTTAAATGTAGCTGACCCAGTCAGTTGCTAAATGCATAGAAACTTTCTGGTACATAATGGGTGGGTCAATCAGTAGTCAAATATGGAGTTTTATTTGTCAGCTCCGGCTCTAGCAATACGTTAATCCTCACGTATATAGCCCTTGAGAACCCAAAGTAATTTCACTTTACAAGACCTGGGAGTTGGAATTTAGTGGAGGATTGTTATTAATCAGTTTAGGTTTTTTACAAAGTAAAAGCCAAGAGGAACCTGGGAAGATGGCAGAGTAGGGCAGAAAATTCCAAGCTTTCAAGACTTTTCCCCCAAAAAGAGTTAAAATAGCACCTTAGAGTGAAAAAAGTGTGGGTGGAGAGAAGTAAGAATGGCACACAACCAGGGTCTTCCTGGGACAATTTGAGAATATTGGAAGAAAAATCCTAGGATGAGGTTTGGTACCTTGAAGAGTAAACATGTCCAGGCTCAGGTCCATTTCAGGAACAAGCAGCAAGCCCTGGGGTTAGTTTTTTTTTTAAAGACTGCCTTGGCCCCAGCCACAGGAACTATTACTAGCTGATAGTGAGGGGAGTTGGACATTTGAGTCCGGGAAGATTGAGGGAACCTCTGCTGATAAGGAATGCCAGACCCAGCAGTGCTGCAAAGAGCAGAGGGGATGAAAAGGAACCAGCACACACCTGGTGAGTGCAGAAGCAGTAGGGCAGAAAGCCCCTGGCTGTGGGTACTTATAGGAGGTTGAAGATTTGGCTTTAGTTCCAAGCTAGAGGGGAGAACTCAAGATTCAGGGCAAGAGTCACCATTTCCCATACCCCAGGGCTAGAGGGAATTACAAAAATTAAGCTATTACCACAAAAAATGTGGAGAAAGAGAGAAAGAGTCCAATCATAGAAAGCTCTATCATAGGAGTAGAGATGACTAGGGGTTCATCTTTAGAGGAGGATATTGAAGCAAAAAAACCCCCAAAGAATAATGTCAAATAGTCACTTGCCCAAAAAGAATTTATAGAAGATCTTTAAAAAGACTTTAAAAGTCAAGTGACAGAGATGGAGAAAAAACTAAAAAAAAAAATAAGAATACTCCAAGAAAAATAAGGTTATGAAAGAAAAGTCAACCAATTAGGAAAAGAGATCCAGAAAACTGAAGAAAATGACATCTTGAAAATTAGAATTGGGCAAAGTGAGGCCAATGAAATTATAAGAGATCAAGAAATAATTAACCAAAATATGAATAATAAAAAATAGAAGGGAAAGTCAAACGTTTTATAAGAAAACAACAGATTTTCAGATCAAGAAGAGAAAATATAAAAATAATTGGACTAACTGAAAGTTATGATCAAAAAAAGAATCTTGATACAATAAATACAAGAAATATTAAAGAAAATTGTCCTCAAGCATTAGAAGAAGGAGTGGGGTGAAGTAGAAATAGAAAAACATCCATCTATCACCACTTAAAAGAGATCCTATGATGAAAACTCATAGGAATATCATAGTCAAATTCTGAAACCCCAAGCTCAAGGATAAAATATTAAAAACATCAAGATTAAAAGAATTTAAATAGGGTGGTGCCACATCACATAAGACCTAGCAGCAGAGACATTAAAGAACTGCAGGTCAGTCTTGGAACACAATATATCAAAAAGCAAAAGAACTGGGACTCCGGATGAAAATATCATGCCCAGCAAAGTAAAATATTGTCCAAAATGAAGAAATAATGGACATTTGATAATCTCTCAGATTTTCAAGACTTTGTTAAAAAAATCTTGAACTTAATAGAAGATTTGGCATACGAGAACTAAAAGAAATAAGGTACTTACCAAAGACTGATTATAAGGGATTCATAAGGATAGAATGTTAACTATATATGTGTGTGTGTGTGTGTGTGTGTGTGTGTGTGTGTGTGTGTGTGTGTGTATATATATATATATATATATATATATATATATAAAATGTATGTCTAAGATTCTTATTATTAATGGGGAAGCTCATAAGAAAGACCAGGGTAAACACCAGTATGATATGAATTTAAAAAGTAAAATAGGAATAGCTAAAAGGAGTAATTATTTCATACAAATGAAGTACAAGTGGAAGAACCAATAGAGAGGAATTAGATGGAGGAGGACTGGTAGTTCTGGTAACCTACTTCCACCGAGAATGAGTTTAAGAGGAAACAATACATATATATTTAAAAGAGTATAAAAAACTTCTAAATTCAGAAGAAATAAAATGGTAGGGGTATAGGGAGGGTGGAGAGGACAAAGGAGGGATCTTTAGAATGGAGAATGAAGGAATAGGTAAAAGGGGAGTATAGAAAGGTGTTTAGATTTATGGGAAAGGGAGGATAAAGGAGGGATTCTTGGAGAGGGATAGGGAAGGAATAGAAGGCCAAAGAAGTGGGCAGAAGTAGAGGAAGCAGGAGGGATAGGGAACAGATATGTACAAACCTAAAAACAAAGATGAGGAGTAGAATATATTTCGAAAAGTATGTGTCTATATATGTATGTATATATGTACACGGGTATGTAGAGATCTATAGCTATAGAGAAACAAATCTAAACTTTATTGTGGCCTTCTGGGGGGCATGGGGAGATGGAAAAAAGAATAAAGTAAAAAAGTGCACAGCAGAGAACAAAAGAAAACTCACAAGGAAGCAAAGAAGATGGACAGTTCTCAACATAATGTGTATTATTTATTACACATTTACACCAAGTAGACTAGCTTGTACACATTTCTTGAAATGAAAATTTATTGTTGCATATTTTGAATCCTCTCTTATGTTCTGCTATGCACATGATGTGCTTTTTTTCTTTCTAACTTTGTATTTGTTTCAATATTTAAGTTTATGATATATTTTTATTTCTTTTTTCTATTCTATATTTGTGTTCTGGTACTGGAGTCTAAAATAAAAAAAATACAAATTAAAAATTTTTTAAAAAAGCAAACACCAAATCCAGTCCTTTGGACTGGTATAGAGGAAAGGGCACAGCGCCCAAAGTCAAGGGACCTGAGTTCGTGTCCTGACAGTTTTTAGCTATGTGATTATAACCTCTTTGGGTCCCAATTTCTTAATCTATAAAATGAGGCAACTGGAATAAATGCACTCAAGGGCTCTTCCAAATCTAAAGTTGTATGGTTCTATATTCACTCATTTATTTAGCAAATATTTGACTACCTATTATACGATCAGAGGGTTGTGCAAGGTAGTGTTGGCTATATTAAGGTCTATAAGAAGTAGTTCTCCATTTAAAGGCTTTATAATTCAATAGGAGAAATAAAAGATATGTGCAAGAAACTGGAATGTAGACTGGTATGTATGATATGCAGAAAATATTTTAAAATTTCAGGAATGAGGAGAGATCTTTTGGCTAGAATTATGAGGAAAGAGGAGAAAGGAGTAATGGTTAAGTTGGGTCTTGAAGATAAGGAGAATACTTAGAGGTGGGAATGGGGGAAAACGTGGGTCTGGGGAGGGCATTCCAGGGGTACAGAATAGCAGAGTCAAGATGCAGAGGCAAGAAAACTTCCTACTTGTTTGAGTAACAGTCTAGTTTAACAATAAAGCAGTGTTAAATGGAAGAAGTGGGAGGGTAGGCTAAAAAATGGAAGCTGGTTCCAGATTTGGATTGTGGGAATGCCTCCTTTTTCATTCTAAGGAATATGCCAACAGTAACTCACTTGAATGAATCCTTGAGTGAAACTATGTCTATATGACACCTTGATTACTAGCTGAAAGGTAGATGAGACAATGAAATGTTTGGTCTATAAAATGGGCTACTCTTATTTTTTGACTATTTTAAGTGTAATAAATAGTTGGATGTTTTGATGTTCCACTGACATCACTACAATCATAGTGTTGCTTAGAGTAACCAAGTAGACTAGCTTGTACACAATTTTCTCCTTTCTTCATTAACCAAAACAAAGAATAAATTAGTTAAGTGTAGCAAAAACGCAACCTGTCAATCATTTTTGCTACATGTAAGAAAATAAGCTTATTCTTAAAGGTGTGTCTGATTGAAGGAGGTAACCTACTGACCACCAGGTGGTGATGACAAAAAGACCACAAGCAGGAAAAAACAATCTCTAAAAAAGTCCATTTGGTCATCTTTCCTTAGGAAAAGCATGTGAACATGGTCCACATTGAGTCTAGAAAATCCAGGCGAAGAAATTCTGAGGTAGAAATCTTCGTGGACTGTGACTGCAGTAAGAAGGAATTTAATGAGCTCGTTCAGTTGCTGAAATTTCAAACCACCATTGTGACCCTGAATCCACCGGAGAATATTTGGACGGAGGAGGAAGGCAAGGCCACTTTTGCGTCTCTTGTTTTTACTCTCTAGTCAATATTGCATAGAAAAAATAAGCTAATATTTTTGACCTTACACTCTGTTTCTAACAGACCTAGAGGATGTATTGTGGTTTCCCCGGAAGATCACTGAACTAGACAAATGTTCTCACCGAGTTCTCATGTATGGCTCAGAGTTGGATGCAGATCACCCAGTAAGTAACAAGGAAAATCCCAGTGACAGTATTCTGTGTTTAGATTTTATTGTGGGGTAATGCTATATTGATATGTATGTCAGGTCAATGAGAGCAGCTCTTCAGACTAAAATATGTCCCAATCTGCCATAGTGAGGACAGATCAGGGGGGGTCTTAACATTTTTTTATGCCATGGATCCCTTTGGCAATCTGATGAAGCCTATGGATACTTCCTCAGAAATATTTTAAATTGCATAAAATGAAATGTGTAGGATCATACTGAAATACAATTATCTATCTGTTTATCCACCTATCAGTCTATCTATTTATCCATCTATCCATCCATCCATCCACATATCCATCTATCTATCTATCTATATGCCTATCTTCACACAACCACACCAAAGTCATGCACCCCCAGGATTAAGAAGTTCTGATTGAAGGATGACATTTTCATATTTATTTACATATAATGTTTTATTTATTTTTAAAGGATTAGATACAGGAAGTGGTAGTTCCAAAACTCCTGAAATGTACCGTAGAAAGATATTTCTAAATCAACTTAGGGTGATCTTTGAATAATAATTAGCCAAATTGAATTTCACTGTGGGACTGCTGAAGAGGGCCTATCATTGTCCTGTGGCAAGGATTCTTAACTAGGGGAAAGGGGAGATGTGAACTTGTTAAAAATTTTTTGATAACTATTTCAGTATAATTAGTTTCCTTTACTTCTTATTTTATACATATAAAAATGATTCTGAGAAGAGATCTTTAGGCTTCACCAGATTTCCAAAAGGGTTCATGAAACAGAAAATGACCAAGAGCTCTTGTTCTATGGAAACATACTGAAAGAATGATACTCTGACATTTTTTTTTGGTCAAAAATTAGCTAAACATACAATAATGTAGGCTTTAGTCTCAATGGAAATGCAAAACTTTTTAGAATAGGGACTGTGACAGAACAGGCTAATCTATTCTCTCTCACTCTTCCTATTCTACCTAAACAAATATTGTCTTTAAAGTAATATGGAACTTTGGTAATCATTTTCCACTATTTTCTTTGCGTTTCTTCCTCAGTATTTTTTTTTTAACATGGGACTTGGATGCTTAATTCAAGTCCAGGAGAAGTCTATAGTAGTAGTCTGGGGGAAGGAACCCACCAACTCACATACAAACATCTTTTTAAAATTTAATTTTGTTTTTTTGCGATTAAAAACATTTATTTTCTCTTTCATTTCACCCAATTGGGAAAAAAAAGAAAAAACTCCTTTGAGACATATTCATATTCAAGCAAAGCAAATTCTCACATTGACCATGGACCAAACTGTATGACTCACTGTGTTTCTTCAAACCATCATCTCTCTGTGAGGAGATAGTAGTGTGTTTCATCATGGGTCTCTGGAAACTTGGCTGGTCGTTTATTGTCTATTTTTCTGGGACGCTAAGACTGGAACCAGAAACACATAAGTCAAATAGGAAGATGAAAGAGTAAAAGTTGAATAACTAATTTGAAATGTTCGCTGTTGAACTGAGCTTTATAGTTGATATTTGATACAGCTTGTCCTTCTGTGAAAACCTAGGAATCCGGAAATCAGCCAGTGTGGCTATGACTACAATGAATGTACCAAGGGACAAATGCAGTGGAAAAACTCAGTCTATCCTCTTAGTTTCAAGTAGATCAAAAGTGAAGTAGGTAGGTGGCATAACTGGGTCTGGTGTCAGGAAGACACTTCTTCCTGAGTTCAAATCCAGCCTTAAACACTTACTAGCTGTATGACCCTGGGTCAGTGACTTCACCCTGCTTACCTCAGTATTCTCATCTATGAGCTGGAGAAGGAAATGCTGAACCGCTCTAGTCTTTTGTTGAGAAAACCCCAAAATCAGCCCCAAATAGTTAGATGTGACTAAAATGACTGAACAAATCACTTAATGTGTCTGAGTCTCCCTTTTTTCATTTGTAAATCAGGGATTTAAACTGAGGTTATCTGAGCCCAAGTTTGGGGAAAGATTGGCATAAGAAAGAAGGAGGGAACAGTGAAAAGTGCTGAATTTGAAGTCACTAAACCAGACTTCAAATCCTGCCTCTTGCTCATTTCCTGTATGATCATTGGCAAGTGACTTAATTTCTTGGTGCTTCAGTTTCCTAATTGGTAAAAGGAAAGACTTGGCTACGTGATCTTTAAAGGTACTTTCCAGTTCTAAATATAATCCCATGCAACAAACATGTTATTTTAGGTCCCTTCCAACTTTAAACCCAGTGATTCTATAGAAATGTGAACTGTTATTCTTGCTTAAAAGACACCTATTCTAAGGCAATGCAAAGACAGTCTATTAATTTTCTGGGTGATCTTATGTAAGACCTTTCACCTTGTGAGCCTAGTTTTTTTTTTTTTTAATATTGTTCAGTTATTTCAGTCATGGATGACTATTTGTGATCCTGTTTGGGGTTTCTAGGCAAAAATTGGAGTGGCTTGCCATTTCTTTCTCCAGATCATTTTACAGATGAGGAAACTGAGGCAAACAGGGTGAAGTGACTTGCCCAGGGTCACACAGCTATTAAATGTCTGAGACTGGATTTAAATTCTAGGGTCTTACTGACTCCAGTTCTGGTGCTCTGTCTACTGCACTATCTAGTTTCCCCCCTTTTTATGTACAAAGTGGAAATTAAGATCCTGATGCACCTCAATGGGGGTATTGAAAAGACTTGCTAATAAAACAATTGGAAAGCATCTTGGAGAGCATGGGCACTTAATCCCAGAACTAAAAGTGATCTATCGCCTCACCTCGCCCATTTCTTAGGTAATGAAGGAGTTCTTTCCAACCTTAAATTCCCAAATGCTCCACTTAGGCTAGTTGGAAAATTATTCCGCCCATAGCAGGGGGTCAGCCATTTCCCCAGAATGACTATAGCATCACTGACCTTGCTGTGAAGAAATTTTATTTTGTTATCCAGCCTAAATTCCTCTTCACTTAATTTCATCCCATTACTCCTAATTACATCCACCTTATGAGGCTATCTCTTATTTGATGTGCAACCACTAGAAATAATTGCAAGTAGTTAGCAATTCCCCACCTCAATCACGTGTTTTGGTGTTAGTTTTTTTTTTTTGACCTCACATTTATTTTACAGATAAACCAAACGTTCATTTTTCAAAATTTAATTTCGGTGCATTATTATTTAGTGGGTAAGGGAAAGGAAATGGTATTTTTTCTATGCATGGACAAACCCAAAGCTGATCGAGATTAGGGTCCCCAGGACACCTTGCTTAGAATGTGAGATTTAGGGAGATAAGCCTTATTGGACAGGGTTTAGAATCAAAAGATTAGGGAGTTAAAGTTATAGATGACTCAGAGATCATCTATAAGAGACTTCCAGAGGCAGCTAGTTATCAATATCATCGTCATCATAGCATTTTCATACTTTTTTAAGGTTTGTAAAGTGCTTTACACATATTATCTCCTTTTAGTCTCTCAACAGCCCTGGGAGGTGGACGCTGTTACTATTTCAATTTTATAGATGAGGAAACAGAAGTTAAGTCAGACCAAAGTTAAGTGACTTTCCCAGGGTCACACAGCTAGTAAGTCTCTGAGGATGGATTTGAAATTCAGTTTTCCTGACTTCATGTCCAGCCCTCTATCTGTTGCGCCACCTCTCTGACTTACTGTAGATAGAACTTTAGACTTCTAGTCAGGAAAATCTAAGTTCAAAAATCCTGCTGCAGACATTTACTAGTTATGTGATTCTGAACAAGTCATCTAACCTCTCTTAGCCTCAATTTCTTAGTTTATAAAATGAGGGAAATACCTTCCTATAAGAGTTTTTAGAAAGATAAAATGAAATTATATATGTAATCTAATTACATGAATTGAAAATATGTTAATAAAAATATATAGTTTACATAAATTACATATATATATTATTATACATACGACACTTTGCAGACTCTAAAGGGATATATAAATGTTACCATTATTTAGTCCAATGCCTTCATACTTATAGATGAGGAAATTGACTCCTAGAGAGATGAAGAATTCTAAGGTTTTAATGATAAACAGGTTTTCTGATGGCAAATTCTGTGTTCTTCCCACCCCTGTATGCTTCCTAGACCACTGTAGCAGGGTTTTTGTTTCTTTTGTTTTTTTCTCTTAAAGACCAACCTTAACCTCAAATCACTCTAGCTCTCACTGATTGACCAACAATAGGTCCCAGGTCATGGTTTGGGCTCTGATTGGCTCAGAATGAATGTAAATAATACTTGTCTCTGTTTGGTCCAGAAACCCTGAAGGCCTCCCTCCCCCCGCCCCCATCCCTTTTTAAGAGATTCTTTGCCTCATTTTTTTTTTAATAAGTCTTAGTCACTGAATGGGAACTGCTTCAATCAAACTGAGATCTGTTTAACACCTTAGCTTGAAAAGACCGAGGTCTCCCACTGTATCCTGAGTCATCTCCAGTTGTCCTGATCCATATCTGGCCACTAGACCCAGAGGGAGGGGTGAAAGTGAGGCCAGTGACTTTGCACAGCCCTCCCTCACTTAAATCCAATTCACTTGCCTGTCATGGAATTACCTCCTTGCTGTCATGGTCCTCTTCAAGAACCAAGGACAAAAGCAACAACATTTGAGCCAATATTTAATAAAACAGTAGTGTCAATTTTCAGTTAAGGGTACTAGGTAGACGTTGTTGTCCCTTCTGGGTGTTCTGTTTGGAGTGATAGAGACAAAATGTGACCCAGGGACCAACTGTAGCCCAGCTTAGGCTAGATGGCTGAAGAATGCTCTGTCTCTAAATGATGATATAGATATCTGCTCAATGTCTTCTTTCCCTAGTTTTCAGCTAGCTCATGTTGCCACATAGGATAGTCTGGGATTAGTGGAGCAAGGAGAAGGCCTTTGGATAATTACCACACTTGGGTAATGAGGAATGGTAGCCATTCAGTTCTTTCAGCTACTCTGGGATGATTCAAGTGCTTGCTTTCAATGAGTACACAAGATTTCTCCGGAAAACCCATAGGAATGGGATGCCCATAGGAGAGTGTTATACTTCAGAGAAGAGGAGCAGATGTGGAGTAATCCATGGCCAGGATCTTGTTTCTTTTGCCATGATATTTGTCACTTGGAAAAATTCAAGGGGCTCAAAGAATGGTCTCAGCTTTACTCTCTGAGTGACCTTGATTTTATCCATGAGTTTTGAAAAGCTTGTAACTTCTAACTCTCCTGTAGCGAAGGGTAGACATTTGCTTATTATTTTTTAAATTAAAATATTCTATTGAACAAATATTATTTTTCTCCCTTCCACTTCTACCACACTACTTTGGGAGAAAAAATCCTCCAACAAAACAAAGTCCTTATAACAAATATGGCTAGCCAAGCAAAATAAATTCCCACATCAGTCATTTCCAAAAACGTGTCTCATCTTGCATCTCCAAATCTTAACCCACTGCTTTTTTTATTTGCATTGTTTCTCTGGATGTTTACAAAGTAGTACCTTAAGAATGAATTTTTCATTTTCCTTATGCTTTTTTTAAAAATTACTCTTTCTTCCAAAGACTTCCATCTATTCCCCTGTACAACATTCCCTGGCTACGAAGGACAGTTAAACAATGCAACCTTATACACTGCTCATATCTGACAAGGTATGCCTTTTTCTACATCTCTAGCAACCCATCTTTCGGCCAATGGGATGGTTATGTACTTTACTGCCAGGCCTCTGAAGATGACATTGGTCTCTGCATTGACCAGAGTTCCAATGTCTTTCACATTTGTATGCCCTTGCATTATTGTGGTCACCATGTAAACAAGACACTATCTTTTAGCTGTTATGATCTTCTTGAAAAAGGAAGACCTTGGGATGTGTATTCCTTCAGTTTCTTACCAAGTGCATTTTGTGAAGATTTCAGACCTTCAGATCAGTTCCCCAAGGTCAACTGGCTATTCCATTTTTTCTTTTTAATTTTTGCACTTGATAGTATTTTATTTTTTTTTGCAATTACATGTGAAGATAGTTTTCAATGTTCATTTTGGTAAGATTTTGGATTCCACATTTTTCTCCCTCCCTCCCTTCTGTTCCCCCTCCCCAGGACAGCAAGCAATCTGATATAGGTTATACATGTACATTCATGTTAAACATATTCCCACATTAGTCATGTTGTAAAAGACGAATCAGAACAAAAGGGAAAAACCACGAGAAGGAAAAAAAAAGTGAAAATAGTATGCTTCAATTTGCATTCAGGCTCCACATTTTTTTCTCTGGATGGTGATAGCATTTCCCTTTATGAGTCTTTTGGAATAGTCAGATCATTGAATTGCTGAGAAGAGATAAGCCTATCATAGTTGATCATCGTACAATGTGGTTGTTACTGTGTACAGTGTTCACCTAGTTCTGCTCACTTCACCCAGCATTAGTTTATGTAAATTTTTATAGATTTTTTTCTGAAATCTGCCTGCTCATCATTTCTTATAGAATAATAGCATTCTATTACATTCATATGCCAGAACTTGTTCAACCATTCCCCAATTGATGGGCATTCCCTCAATTTCCAATTCTTGGCCACCACAACAAGAGTTGCTATAAATATTTTTGTACATGTGGGACCTTCTCCCATTTTTATGATAAATTTGAGATATAGATCTAGCAGTGCTATTGCTGAATCAAAGAGTTTGCATAGTTTGGTTTCCTTTGGACATAGTTCCAAATTGCTCTCTGGAATGGTTGGATCAGTTTATAGTTCTACCAACAATGCATTAGTGTTCCAATTTTCCCACATCTCTAACATTTATCATTTTCTTTTCCCATCACAGCCAGTCTGATAGGTGTGAGGCGGTACCTTAGAATTGTTTTATTTGCATTTCTTTAATCAATATTGATTTAGAGCATTTTTATATAACTATTGATAGCTTTAATTTCTTCATCTGAAAACTGCCTGCTCATATCTTTTGACCACTTATCAATTGGAGAATGACTTGTATTCTTATAAATTTGATCTAGTTCTCTACATAATCGAGAAATGAGGCTTTTGTCAGAAACACTGGCTGTAAAAATTGTTTCCCATCTTTCTGCTTTCCTTTCAATCTTGGTTGTGTTGGTTTGTTTGTGCAAAACCTTTTTAATTTAATGTAACCAAACTTATCTGTTGTATTTCACAACATTATCTCTTGTTTGGTTCTAAATTCTTCATTTCTCTGTAGATCTGAGAGGTAAACTACTCCTTGCTCTCCTAATTTGCTTATGGTATCATCCCTTATGTCTAAATCACGTAATCATTTTGACCTCATCTTGGTATAGGGCATGAGATGTTGTTTTATGCCTAGTTTCTGTCCTACTGTTTTCCAATTTTCCTAGCAGTTTTTGTCAAAGAGTGAGTTAATCTCAGAAGCTGGAATCTTTGGATGTATCAAACAGAAAAACGTTTTCTGCATCTGTTGAGATAGTCATATGATTTCTGTTAGTTTTGTTATTGTTATGGCCAGTTATACTGATAGTTTTTTCCTAATATTGAACCATCCCTGCATTCCTGATATAAATCCCACCTGGTGTAGTGTATCATCCTGGTGATAAATTGCTGTAATCTCGGCAAATATTTTATTTAAAAATTTTGCATCAATATTGTTAGGGAAACTGGTCTATAATTCTCTTTCTTTGTTTTGACTCTTCTTGGTTTAGCTGTCAATGCCATATTTGTGTCATAAAAAGGAATTTGGTAGGACTCTTTCTTTGCCTATTTTTATAAATTGTTTATATAGTATTGGAATTAATTGTTCTTTAAATGTTTGGTGGAATTCACTTGTAAATCCATCTGGCCCTGGAGACTTTTTTCTTAGAGATTTAATTGATGGCTTATTGAATTTCTTTTTCCAATGAGATTTTTTATGTTTTCTTCTATTTTTTTTTTAATTTTGTTTGACTGATTCTTGAAGTTTCATGGAGTCATTAGCTTCCACTTGCCCAATTCTAATTTTTAACAAATTCTTTTCTTCAGTTAGCTTTGGATGGAAACTCCTTTTCCATCTGGCCAATTCTACTTTTTAAGGAGTTTTCTTCAATGTACTTCCCCCCGCCCCCGCCCCAATTTTGTCAATTGTATTTTTAAAGGAATTGTTCAATTTTTCTTCTACCTCTTTAATTTGACTTTTAAAATCCTTCTTGACCTTTTCCAAGAAGGCTTTTTGGATTTGAAACCAGTTCATATTCCCCTTTGAAGTTTCAGATGTGGGTGTAGTGACAATGCTATCCCTTTTTATATTTGTGTTTTGATCTCTGTCCCCATAATAAGAATCTGTGGTCTTTGATTTTCTATGTTGCTTCTTGTTTATTGTGCTTGCCTTTTCCCTGACTTTTAAAGTTATTCTCTGCTTCTGGAGCACAGGTGGCACTGAGTCATACTTCTTGTGCTGGGGGATAGGGGTCTGATTATTGGTTTTGTGTGCTGAGGTTCTGGAGCTGGAGGCTGTAAAGATTGTAGCTTATCTGGTGTTGAGCTAGAGTTGTTGGTGTTGGCTAGTGTGTGAAGATGCCACATGGGGTTTTACTGCATTTCCCCTGGGTTACAGTGAAGCTCATAGATTGATGTGTGAGGTTGGTAGTGAACTGGCTGCTGGCGGTTGCCTCCTCACCTAGGGCTGTGCTAGAGCACTGGTAGGTTCAGCGGCTGGTGGACACTCATCCACCACACAAGTGGTGGTTCTCAGTGGTGGTGTCTGCCAGTTCCCCTGTCTCCATGAAAGGGGATGGGGGGAGGCTTGCTGGTGCCACTGCTTACTGACTCCACCACCCTGGGGCTTAGGATTTCTCTTTGTTTTTCTGAAGTGGGGCTTGCCACTGGCTTTCAGGGATGCCTCCAGTCTTGCACTGGTCCCCTTCAGCCACAGCAAAAAGGGACCTTTTCAGTAGTTCTCTTAGTCTCATGGGCTTAAAAATCTGCTGTACCTTGTCTTTCTGCTGGCTCCACTGTTCCAGGATTTTTCCTGGGGTAGTATTTTCTGTAGTTTTCTTGGTCAGTAAGGGAGAATGAAGCGACATACTGCTTACTTCCACCATCTTGGCTCCTGAAAGTCCTCAACTTCTTTTTCTAAATTGGGGTTAAGTATTTTATTTCCTCTTCTGTTAATATGAGCAATTTATTATATTTTTGTAAATATTCATCCATTTCACTTAGATTGTCAGATTTATTGGTATACAGTTGGACAAAATAGCTCTTAATTATTGCTTTAATTTTCTCTTCATTGGTGGTGAATTCATTGTTTCTATACTGCTAGTTTGGTTTTCCTCTTTCTTTTTTTAAAAATTAAATTAACCAAAGTCAATTGGACATTTTCTAGGGAATTTGTGAGGTTTGACAGCAGAGTCAGTCCAAGTCTATTTAGTCTTGTAGACATCTTCCCACTGTCTTGTTTCCTCTTGAAATTATTCCCTCCACTTAGTTCAAACTCCTGGGGAGATACATTACTTACAACAGCAGTCCTTACCCTGACTCCATTTTAGGGTTGTGTAGAAGCTTCCATAATATCACTCTAGGTGTCTGGAATATGGAGGAGAGGAAAAAAATTGCTTGTACTTTTCTCATAGCATGAAGAAACAATTCTCTTTTTTGTAAGTTTCTGAGAACATCTAAAGAAAAGGAAAACAGAGACAGTCACAGAGAGGAGAGAGTCCTCCTCTCAGGGGGTCTCTTCTTGCAGAAGTTTAATAGAACTCCCTCCAGGTGAAGTGGTGACTTCCCTAAGTCTAGATTTAAAAAAAAAAGTCCACATGTGCAAACATGTTCATTTAACAAAAACAGAAACTTTCTCATTTCCACCAAAGAGACAGAAGGCATAAGGTTTTCACATTCTCTAAGACTTAAAGACAGGAAAGATATAAATTATGGTTGGAATCTGTAGAAGTGATCATTTAATACAGTGAAATTTCCATTTTGACTAATTGGGGGGAAATGAGTGACTTAAAAACTTCTTTAAAAAAAGAAATAACAATCTTGTTACTTTCAAGCACACAAAAGTAACTGAAATGAAGCTAATGATTGCCCAAAGACATCTTGAGGGGACCTATTTTATGAAGAGATAAAAATAGTTTATAATAAGCACATCAATTATTTGTAAATCAAGCTTCCAAAGCTTGGAAGGTTCTTGAAAAGAATTCCTTTTAAATAGTTTAAGCATTATACCTCTCTTGAAATCTTGTTTTCATCATTGATGTACTGAGATAAGCTACTTAAAAAAATTAAATGTACTTTTTATTATGAGATTAATCAGCAAACATAAATATTTCATTTCACAAGGAACAAAGAAGACAATTGTACATACAACTACGAACTTTTGTTGTAATTTTTAAAAAGTGTGTTAAATTTAGCAATAGAGTAACTAAGACATCCTATTTGTTTTCCCTTTTGAGATTACTTTTTTCTCCTTCTGTATATTTAAAATATTTTATTGGTGATTTTTTTTACATCTTAATTACTGCTCACTAACTCCCTTCCCCAAGCAGAAGCTCTCAATAGTAACAAATATGTCAAATCAAGCATTATATTTCAACATATTGGCCATGTCTGAAAATCTCTCTTTTTTTATGTCTCCTACTTCTCTTCTAGTATGGCGGTGTCAAACCAAGATAGAAAAGAATCCCTGTGCACTATATATTGACTTAGAAAACTATATATTAACATTATCTATATTGTATTTTTATTTTTAAATGTATTTTATTTATGTATTTTTGTTTAAACCTGTCCCAATTACATTTTAATCTGGTTTGAGCTTCACTGGGAAGTCTTGGAGGCTGCCTTTGTCCTGCAGTCCTCTAGTCTGACACTTCCGGTGCTTCATCAATCACCTCTCTGCCAGAAGGTAGGAGGCAGGAGGCCTGCTGCATCATTAGCCTTCTGAATTCATGATTGGTTACTCAGTTAAATCATTCTTTATAGATTGTGGAGAAGTCAGCTTCAACTTGATTGAACATGTTTTCTAAATTGGCAGAGTCCAAATTGCAGATATTTTACTAGAAGTTCAATTTTGCCTTTTCTGAATCAATGGTAGCCATCAAAACACAATGCTGACATTTGAATTGATCACTCCTTATGTAACACTTTGACTGCTTCCTGTTAGTCTTCTTATAGCTAATTTTCTTGTACATTGTTAAATAAATGAATATCTCTCTTTGCTTTAGGGATTTAAAGACAATGTCTATCGACAGAGAAGAAAGTATTTTGTGGATGTGGCCATGAGTTATAAATAGTAAGTACCCATATAATTCTTTCTTGTGGCTTTGTTGCTGGATAGTTAGAAATACAGACACACACACATACATATCATGCTGTGTTAAATGAGAACTGGGTTCTCTTAGCTTTTAGTTTTGTAGAAGTATAAATGAGCCTTTACATACTAGCCAGCTCCATGGAGACTCTAAGTGCCAACACTGATGCTTGACATCATGGAGTAATTGTAAAATAATGAGGGCTATGGGCCAAGTGCCAGATGCTACATATTCAACATTGTGTTCTGAGTTCCTCTAAGCTAAGGTGTTTGGTAAGCCTCTGTGTGACTCTCCATCATTCTCTTACTCTCCCTTGGCACTTAATGTAGAGTTTGAATAGGCAGCTTTGGAAATAGGTTCTACTTTTGTTTTTTGCATAGATGTTTCAGTCATTCTCTTTCTCCTAATCCCTTCCTTTTTTTCCAAAGAAGACCTGACTATCCCAAAGGAAAGTTGCTGATACCACAAAGATGGCAAAAAATTATGACAGACAGAATAGGAAACAAAATTTCTAATCCCTTAAATTAAAGGAAAAAATACCTGTAAGGAGTGTTAGGGTGGTGGTAGTAGTTCAAGGATGTGTGAAAAAATGAAACCTTACATATCTACTATAAGATTGCTCTATATTAAATAGGAGTCATAGACATGGGATGAAGTCAGTGTACCTTACTCAGTGGTAAGTCCACAAGTATTAATTATTACTAGTACAGATATTGTAGAGAGGCTTCCTGAAAAATCGTAATAAAGAGGGAAATCTTTTACTTTGCAATTTAAACAAAAAAAGAACACTTACCTGCAATATATAGACCATGATAAAAAACACTCTTTTTCTAATTTGATATATGAAGATCTATATTATCTGGTTATAGAAACTGCTTAAACCTGTAATGCATACAGTGAAGGTTCATTCTTTTTTTTCTTAGTTAAATTTATTTATTTAACTTTTTACATTCATTTTCACAAAATTTTGGGTTCCAAATTTTCTCCCCACTTGTCCCCTCCCCCTCCCCAATACACCAAGCATTCTAATTTCCCCTATCACCAATCTGCCCTCTCTTCTATCATCCTTCCCTTCCCTTGTCCCCATCTTCTCTTTTGTCCTGTAGGGTCAGATAACTTTCTATTCTCCATTACCTGTATTTCTTCTTTCCTAGTAGCAAGAACAATACTGAACAGTTGTTCCCAAAGCTTTGAGTTCCAACTTCTCCCCATCCATCCTTCCCCACTCATTCCCTTTGGGAAGGAAGGCAATTCAATATAGGTCATATCTGTGTAGTTTTGCAAATGACTTCCATCATAGTCGTGTTGTGTAAGACCAACTATATTTCCCTCCATCCTATCCTGCCCCTCATTGCTCCTATTCTCTCTTGTGATCCTGTCCTTCCCCAAGAGTGTTGATTTCAAATTGCTCCCTCCTCCCATTGCCCTC
>CM053770.1:202132720-202426294 GCA_028658325.1 Potorous gilbertii
GGAAATCTCCTTCACTGTGTTTCTGCGCGGCTTCCACTGTTCCAGAATTTGTCAGGAGTTCTTTTTACAGGAAATCTATGGGCTGTGGGTTCGGACCTAGCTTAGGTGAGTCTTTCTACTCCGCCATCTTGGCTCCGCCCCCCCCAAAACTAAGTCTTCTGACTCCATATGTATTCTAGTATGAGAGGATGAGGCACAAACAACTTTATTAATTTGGAATGGTGTAATTGACTTTGTAGTTTCCTCTCCCACTCTTCTTCTGGCTGATCAGTAGTAGGATGGGGGTGATGAGAAAGGGACAGAAGGACATGGGCAAGCTTTGGGATACTCTTATGGAGGGAGTACACAGTAGAGGGGACCAACTAAGAGGAAAGAGGGATCCAGGGTGTGAGTGGAAGGACAGAGAAAGGGATATTATCTTATTTCTCCCAACAATGTCATTGCTATTAATGTTGTTGATACCGACTGGAATTTTGGCATGGTTAAGGTTGTATGCAGCTTATGGTCCCAGGATCTTCTAATTCATGAGGTGAGGGAATTGTGGTCTGTAGGGAGATCTTACTTTATTCTATAGAAATGTAAATAAATTTTAAGGGGGGATTGGAGTTGTTTTTAATGGCTAAATTGCTGGATTTGGAGTCAGGGATATCTAAATTCAGATCCTACCACTGACAATTAGTTCTCATGGGAATAGAATCAGGTCATTTCATCTCCTTGCACCTGTTTCCTCATCTATAAAACAGGCATCATAACACTCATAACAACTATATAAAATTATTGCCAGGTTTAAAGGAGAGAAACCATGTAAAAAACTTATATAACTAGAAGTTATAAAACTATATAAATTTCAGCTATCACCATCATTATTAGCGCAGGTGAGTTAGAAGGGGGAAAAATGTTGGGAAGAGTCCAAGACATGCCTCAGACATACACACACACAAATTAAAGGAGCCCTCTTTAATTACCTGCTAATTATATGAGTGGAACTATGAGAAAGAGGGAAGTAAAATGAAAGTCTTTAGTGTAGTACCTGGTACATTTTCTGTTATAAGAGCTCACAGAAAAGGTACTTTAGGATGAAGATACTTGGGATTAGCACCCACTTACGGCTATATTTCATGAGTCCTGAACAATGTGTGTGATTTCACTAAAAGACAAGACAATTAATTCAAGAGAAAAGACTTAAGTGGAGTGACAAGAAAAGATACTGATATTCTCATGGTGTGCACCATCCCACAGGTTACCTCATAACCAGTGAAACAGAGTGTTACTTCATAGAGAACGTTACCAGGAAACACTCATGGAGAACACACTCAGATGAGATACATGGTGTGTGTGCATTTGTGCATGCATGTACGTGTGTGTTGTGAGCACTCAGCCAGGATTGCTCACAATTTTGAACAAGCAGAGATGCCAACATTCTCAGCTGATGCTACCATACTACTTTTGTCTGTGAATAGTTAAATTTACTTCTAAGCACTGAGCAGATCCTTTGAGTATGGGTGATGATGGTGGTAGGGAGCAGAGATGGACATAAAATAGAGGGGATAGGGAGATGGGTAGCATAGCAGAGTCCATGGGAAATGCTCCAATTCACTCAGACCACCTATAGATTTGGGAAGAAAGTTAAATGAGATACAATTTGAGCTATCTGAAAATGAGTGAAAATGAAGAAAACAGATTCAGCATAATAAATTTTAAAGCAGTAACCAAGAAACCCCCTCCTGTAGCATTAGTGATGAATAGCAGGGTTTCATATGGCATTTTTGGAAAGATAAAATGAGAATAGGAATCAACACAAGCAGAGAAAAATGAATAATCTCTCTGTGTGTGGAAAACCAGCAGAGGAAAATCTATGTTGCTGCAAGTCTGAAAAAGAGGAGGGAGTAGAGAAGTGTAAACGTGCTGAGAACTGTCAATAGATGAGACTCTGGTGAGTTTCAAGATTGACATGTCTGCATAGAGACATGATTAACCACCTTCCTTTAGATGTCCATAGGATGTTAGACCATGAGCTTTTGAAAGACCCAACTGCCTTATCAATAACTGAAGGATTATTCTTTGGCACTAATATTATTCTTCATAGAAAACTCACGCCTGCCGGGCATAACCACTGAAATAATTTTTTTAAAAGATGTCAAATGTATTTCCTCTAATGAATGAAAATTCAGCAGAGAAAAGGACCCCATAATTAGAAAATATCTTACTGGTTCTAAAGAGAGGTTCAAAGGGCAAGTAGTATTGAGAAGAACAGAAAATGATAGCAAAATGATGGCTGGTGCCAGGGGAGCTATAATAATCAAACTTTCTCTGACCTTTCCCTCTTTCCTTTTTCTGGCACCATTATGTATTGGTCTTGAGACTCACTCTCTGGTAATTCCCTGGGCTCTTTGTTTATCAGCCTTATTTTGAAAAAAAATCAGCTATATGTTTAATATATAGTGAGGGATGCAATGGTTTTCTCTATCTTAATGCTTAAAAAGCGGTTCAGACTTTGTCTTGGTTCTTTGAATTGATTTTGAATTTCATCATAATTTTTCTATTAGTGTAAGTTAAGGTGAACTTTGCTTTCTTCCCCCATAACTTGAATTTAGCTACTGTTACCTCTAAATATTTGAGTATATATGATTCTTGGGCATCTGTAGTATAAGCAACTGGGTCAATGGATTGGTAAGATAAATGAAACAATTCCAACACTCCAAAGTCCAGATTAATGGTTTCATGTTTAATCTATGCTGGATTTCTTCAGCTTCCATTTATCAGGAAATCTCTTGGAATAGGAATGGACTTGAGAATTTATCTAGTCCATAATTTTCCCCCCAGTATGGGAGTCTTTTGTATGGTATTCATGACAGTTGATCATGCAACACCTACTTGAAAGTGTCCCAATAACAAGTATTTTAAGAACTCACAGTATTCCAAGGCAAACCAGTAGGTATGTTGGAGAGCTGTCATCGTAGTTTTCATCTATTCTCTTGGTGCCATCCTCTAGTAATACAAGAACAAGTCCTCTTATCAAGGCAAATCACTTAACCTCTGCCTCAGTTTCCTCAAGTGTAAAATGTACTCTCAGGGTTGTTGTGAGGGTCAAATAAAATAACATTTGTAAAAAGTACTTAGCACATAGTAGGCACTAATTAAATTCTTATTTCCTTCCCTTCTCTTACCCATCAGTGGATAGATAATTTTGCCAATGCTGATTAGCAGCAGCTGGAAATGAAAGTGTTTGCCGTATGCAGTTAAGGGAGTCAGTATACATGGACCACTACCTGACTTTTTGGCCCCAAACCATAGCGGGGCTATGGGAAAAAAAACTACTATATGTCCTCCAGCAACCCAATATGACCGCCTTGTGAGGCTGTGAAGTGCAGTGAATTCCACACAGTTAGATTCAGATTTGAACTACAGTTGTCAATAAATCATTCCTTCCTCATTCTTGATTTTTCTATTTGTAAAGTCAGGTGACACAGTGGATGGAGTGCTAGACTTGGAGCCAGAAAGATCTGAGTTCAAATCTAGTTTCAGATACTTGCTAGCTATGTGATTCTGAACAAGTCACTTAACCTCTGACAGCTTCAGTTTCCTGATCTATAAAATGGGGGTGATAACACTCCTTGCCTCCGGGGATTGTGGTGAGAATAAAATGAGATAATGTACTTTGCAAACCTTAAAGAGCTATATAAATGCTAGCCATCATCATCATCATCATCATCATCACCAAACATATTTGAAAAGAACAGTCTTGTTCAAGTCACAGCCTGGCTTGAATAAGGGGGAAAAAGGTTTAGGAGTCCTAGAATCTGGATTCCAATCCTTACTATGATGCCTAGTACCCATGTGATTCTGGGCATGTCCCTTAACCTCCCTGGGCTGTTTCCTCATGTGTAAAATTAAAGGATTAGACAAAAGGCTTTCGGAGTCACTTTGAGCTCCAAATCTCTGATATGATTATTTCAACAGATTTTAAATGGCTAAAGCACAGCACCAAGTTTTAGAGGGACCACCCATTCTCCTGGACATTCAGAAAGAGATAAATTTTTTCCATTATTTTTCAGTCATGCCCTACTCTTTGTGACACCATTTGGGGTTTTCTTGGCAAAGATACTGGAATGGTTTGCCGTTTCCTTTGCCAGCTCATTTTATAAATGAGATCAATATCTCTTTAAATTGAGGGTATGATTCCAGGTACCTCTTCATATCATGCTAGAGGAAGGCATTTCTTGAATCCTATCTTCTCATTCATAGCCCCAAACAAAAATTGGCATATGGGAAAAAATATTTGTTAGAGATTCCACATAATCCTATACAGTTTAAGGACACATTAAAGACCTCTGAAACACAAGGCAGTGTCTAAATATGGAATTCGTAGACCTTGTGATGAACATATTAAGCTTCAGGACAAAAGTCCCATGTCTCAGGAAGGCTTTTAAGCTGCTGGGGAGCTTGACAGCTGTCATGCTGGTCACAGGTTGGCACTGCAGGAGAATGGCCCCTGGAGTCATTGCTGCCACATGTTGGTAAACAGAAAATAAAGACAAAGCATCATCAGATAAAAATGAGTGTCACTTCTAGGTTTTGGGCAGTGTAATTTGTTTTGGCCACTGAGTAAATAATTTGGCTAAAGTTATTCCCTAGCAGAACACTAGATTAGAACTAGATCAGTATATGATAACAAGCTAGGTAGCACACATTTAGAGGAAGTGGAACAGGGCGTTGGATATGCTACTTTTATTTTATTATAGGACTAGCCTTGTAATTTAATTGGTGTGGGGGAACTTCTGGTATGCAAACTCCTTCTACCATTACAGGTTAATAACTCATCTATAACATGAATGAGCAAAATCATTAAACATTTATAGTGTTAGCACTTACTCTACAGTTTACAATTTTAGAGAGTTTCTTAGGGCTACTAAGAGGTTACATGACTTGTCTAGGGTCACAGAGCCAGTATGTGTCAGAGGAAAGACTTTAAGCATAGGTTTTCTGACTCCAGTCACTATACTACATACTTGCTCTCACATGTAAAAAAAGTTACATTTTTCATTGATTTCTTTTATTTTTATATCACCTTCATTTCTAAATACACCTCTCCTTACCATCTTATCCAGTTCCTTGTAACAAAGAAGAAAAAAAGAAAAATTACTGAGCAAAATCAAATGCATCAATTGAATTTGATGGTCTATGCAATGTTAGAGACATTTCCACTCCAAATGATCATATGTACTATTTATGCCTGACCTGACCCTCTGAGCTTGTATTGGTCTGATCAGTCACAGTCAGACACACTGTACCTTGACCCTGAAATAGTGATGTCATTTTGATCCTCTTTGAACAAAAAGGGCAACAGCCAACCATATGCATTTTCTCATCTCTTCCCTGAGGCCAAGTTTGGTCATCAGAATTAAACTATCTTCAGGGGTTTCTTTTGTTTTTTTCTGTGTCCACTGGTATAGTCATATTGTTTTCCTGAATTTCACTTTCTATAAGCACACATAAATCTTCCCATGTTTCTTTTCCCTATTCATCATATTCATTTTTTTCAGTTGTGTCTGGTTCTCTATGACCCTATTTTGGAGTTTTCTTGGCAGGGATACTGGAGCAGGTGGCCATTCCCTTCTCCAGCTCATTTTATAGATAAGGAAACTGAGGCAAACAGGGCTAAGTGATTTGCCCAGGGTCACACAAATCTGAGGCCAGATTTGAACCCAGGAAGATGAGTCTTCCTGACTTCAGGCTTGGCACTCTATCTACTGTGCTGCCTACCTACCCTATTATTTTTTAATAGCATAATAATGTTTTTACATGAATATACCATAATTTGTTTAGCTATTTCCTAATAGGTAAATATTTATTTTATGTCTAACTCTTTGCTGCTATACAGGAAACTTTTATGAATCTTTTGATGTATATGGAATCTTTCTGTATTTGATCTTCTTGGTGGGTTTATCTCTATCTAACAGTGTCAAAGGGTTTAGAAATTTTTAATCATTTTCTTAGCATAACTCCAATCTGCTTTCCAGAATGGTTGGATCAATTAATAACTCCACCAAAAATATATGTGTTCTCATCTTTCCACAGCCCTTCTAAGAGACTATAAATCCATCTTTGTTATCTTTGCCAGTTTTCTGGGGGGTAAGGTGAAAGTTCAGAGTCCTTATGATACACATTTCTTTTATTATTAGTGATATGAAACTAACTTTCCTGTGGCTGTTAATAACTTTTCATTCTGAGAATCGTTTGTTCATATCTTTTGACTATTTATCCATTTTGAAATGGCTCTTGTTCTTATATTTTTCTGTTAATTACTCATATCTGAGATAGCAGGCTCTTATCAAAGATAATTGATGGAAATATTGATTTTGTTTGTGTGAAAGCTATAATTTTATGTAATCAAAATTATATTTTATCTTTTGGGATCAACTCTATCCCTTGCCACTTTTTACCTTCTGTTTTAATCATTTTTTAAAAAATAAATGCGTATATTTGTAATGCTAGAAAATTTGACTTTCTCTTATATTATTTTTTGGGGGGAGGGGGGTAGAGATGTCAGGTAACATATTATAATGAAGGCTAAAAGCTTTTGCTGGATGCCCAGAGGGCTCAATTTTAAAATATTGCCTTGCCCTGAAACCAATGCTTTTATAAGGCATTCAGTTTGGAGGACTCCCATGCAGATTTCTAGTTTCTGTGTTGGAAGGCTATACATACCCATATGAGAATTCAATTTTGTCTCTAAATTTGAGAATTGCCTATAATTATTTTCTCAGAAGGTATTTGCAATCTTGAAAGAACTAAGAAGAATAACCAGGGTGGACCCCCCTCTAAACTTCCAGAAAATACGAGTTGACTTCAACATTTCTCTTTTTGTGCCAGTGTGGACTTGATTTATGGATCTTGGTTATGGAACACAGTCTTATTATAAGGAATACCACAGGCTACTTTAACTTCCTTTAGATAGGCTAATCTTAATTAGAGACATTATAAATTAGAGGTGGAGGATGAATGAGGTGGGGCTGACTGTTCTTCATTAATTTGGAAGGAAATGAATTGTCCAGTGTAATGTATGTACCTTCACTTATATTTCCTCCCATCAGTCCCATTGCCAAGCAGTCATTGTGATGGATCATTGAGTCTATTATGATAGGAGACCAAGCTTTTCTCTTTCTTTCCCTATTCTGCCTTGCTGAGGAGTGCCATCTCAGAGGCAAGATAGGTTTTCTTTCTGACTGAACTCATTTTATCCTGCTCCATTTTTCCACATTGATTTGCTTTCTGGGTCTTTGAATAAAGCTAAGATAATATGCAGCTTGTGGGAGTTCTTTGTGACTCCCCCATAAACAACATTTCCTGATGCTTTAATTTCTATGAAATAGAGAGGCAAACTGGGAAGTAGAACTAAACTAAATATTTGGAAGGTGAAAGCCATTTTCCAGATCTCTCAAAATGTAGGGAAGGTTGTGTTGGAGATTTCCAGAGATGGGCCTCTCACAGAGTACAGTCTTTGGCTTTTAAAGAACCAATAGTAGCATTTTTAGGTTTTTCATAGTTTGAAATAAATTACAATAGAATTTAACTACTGATGCTTTTTTGCAAGTTGTTTGCCTCTAAACATATAAAAGGTGCCATTTTTCTGAGTGCTTACAGAGACTGGACCTGTGATTTCACTAGTATCAGGAATTTTGGATGAGGAAATGACCACTAACAATATAGGTCAGCTATTTTTCTGCTTTAAAATATTGATTGGAGTAGTAATGTCAAATTCAAATAGAAACAGAGTGCTAAACTGTCTATAAGTATCCCTCCAGCTGTGCACTGACTTAGAAAACCACAAATTGCCATTATCTATTCTTTATTGTATTTTTATTTATTTTGTTTAATATTTCCCAGTTATATATTTTTAAAATTCCATTAATTTATTTGTTTTCAGCTTTCAACAATCACTTCCATAAGTTTTACATTTTCTGCCCCTTCTTCCCCTGTCCCTCCCTGAGAGGGCATGCAATCTTACATGGGTTCTACACTTACATTTTTTAAACACATTTTCACATTAGTCATGTTGCATAGAAGAATTAAAACAAATGGGAGAAACCATGAGAAAGCCAAAACCAAAACATAACACAAGAGAAAATAGTCTGCTTCATTCTGCTTTCAGGTCCCATAGTTCTTTCTCTGGATATGGATGACATTTTGCATCAAAAGTCCTTTGAGAATGTTTTAGTTTCATGCATTGCTGTGAAGGGTTAAGTGTATCAGGAACAGTCTTCATACACTGTGGCTGTTACTGTGTATTATGTTCTCCTGGTTCTGCTGATTTCACTCAGCATCATCTCATATGAGTCTTTCCAGGTTCACATACCACAACTTGTTCAATCATTCTCCAATTGATAAATGGTCAAAGGATATGAACAGGCAGTTTTCAGACGAAGAAATTAAAGCTGTCTATAGTCATATGAAAAAATATTCTAAATCACTATTCATTAGAGAGATGCAAATCAAAACAACTTCAAGCTGCCACGTAATACCTATCAGACTGGCTAATGTGACAAAACAGGAAGATGATGAATGTTGGAGAAGATGTGGGAGAGGTGGAACACTAATTCATTGTTGGTGGAGCTGTGAGCTGATCTAACCATTCTGGAGAGCAATTTGGAACTATACCTAAAGGGTTAAAATTTAACATATGGCCAAAGTGCATACTCTTTGATCCAGCAATATTGCTTCTAGGGCTATATCCCAAAGAGATTATAAAAATGGGAAAAAGGTCCCACATATACAAAAATATTTATAGCGGTTCTTTTTGTGGAAATCAAAGAAATGCCCATCAACTGGAGAATGGCTGGCCAAGTTGTGGTATATGAATGTAATGGAATACTATTGTGCTATAAGAAATGATGAACAGGCGGACTTCAGAAAAACCTGGAAAGACTTATATGAACTGATCCCAATCAATTATATTTTAAAAAATAATTTAATTGATATCTTCTATTTTTTTATATCATCATGTAAGTGCTTCCCTTTCTCCTCTTAGAGAGCCATCCCACATAAAAAATAGTAATTTTTAGAAAAGAAAAATAATTAGCATAGTTGATCAATATATTGAAAAAGTTCAAAAACATAACACCGATGGACCTCCCACTTCCCTGAAGGGATGGACCTTCTCATATTTCATCATTCAAGTTCCGCTTGATCTTTTCTTAGAGTTATTTTTGATTTTTTGGCATGAAATCATTCGATTTACATTATTGTAGTTATTACAGATTTTTTTTTGGTTCTGCTTACTTCACTCTGCATCAGTTCACCATAGATCTTTCCATACTTCTCTTTTTCATCACACTTAATTTCTTACAGCACAATAACATTCTATTATATTTATGTACTAGAATTTGTTTAGCCTTTGCTCAATTATTGACATGATTTCCAATTCTTTGCTATCACAAAAAAGTGCTGCTATAAATATTTTGGTGTGTATGAGGACTTTCTTCTTATTGAAGGCTTCCTTGAGTAAGTATAAGTTCAAAGGGTATGGAGGTTTTAGTCACTTTTTGGCATAATTCCAAATTGCTATCTGAAACAGTTGTACCATGTCATAGCTCCACCAACACTGTATTAGTGCACCTAGCCTTTCATGTCCCCTCTAATGTTGACTTGCCATGTTTTACCAGCTTTGCCAATTTACAAAATGTGAGATAAAACTTAAGGGTTGTTGTGATTTGCGTTTCTATTATTGTTAGTGTTTTGGAGCATTTTTTTCATGTGTTTGTATTCCTTTTTGGAGAAATCTATAGTTTTTGTATCTTGAATATCAATCAGAGAAAGTTGATACAATTTATTTCCATTAAACCATTTCCTTTATTATCTTACATGTGTTAATTTTGTCTATGAAGAACCTTTTTAGTTTCAAAGTAATCCAAGTTACTAATTTTATATTTTATAATTATTTCTATCTCTTATTTAAGAATACATCTTTTACTCAGAGGTATGTGATCTGTTTCTATTTTTACTTTTTTTAATGATATGATCTTTAATATTAGGATCACATATCCATTTAGATTGTATTAAGGAATGTGGTGTAAAGCATATGTCTAAGCCTGATTTCTACTAGACAGTTTTCCAATTTTCCTAGCAGTTTTTATTAGATAAGGAGTTTTTCTTTTTAATTAGGCATCATATGTTTTTCACTTTAGCAAGCACTAGGTCATTGAGCTCTATTGTTTCTGATTCTCCCTTGTCTAGTCCATTCCATTGATTTAACTTTCTTATTTTTAACCAATATCTGATAATTTCAATGACTACTGTTTTATAACATAGTTTGAAATGTTGTTTTCCAAAGAAGTAGAGACTTCTTTTCATCATTTCTCTTGATATACTAGATCTTTTGTTTTTCCAAATGAATTTTGTTGTTATTTTATCAAGTTCTATAAAGTAGCCCCTTGGTAATTTGATTAGTATAGCATCAAAAGTACAAATTACATTTCATAGCATTTTAATTTTTATTATATTTATTTATATTTATTTATTATATTATTATATTTATTATATTTATTTTATATATTTTTTATATTATATTATATATTATTATATATTATAATATATATAAAATATATTTTATATATTATATTATTTTATATAATTATATATTATATAATTATATATTATATAAATATAAATAATTATATAATTATAAATATAATAATATATATTATTATATTTATTTATTATATTAATATTTATTATATTGACACAAGCCATGAACACTGAATATTACTCCAACTATTTATTAAGTTCATCGTTTCTTTAAGGAGCACTTTGTAATTGAATCTGTACATGTCTTTTTTGTGCCTTGATAGACAGATATTTTCTTCATTGTAGTTATTTGGCATGGGATTTCCCTTTCTATTATTTCCGTTTCATAATAGCCAGGGTAGGCTAGAGGTTAGATGACTTTCCCAGGATAATACGTTTGATTGCAATAATAGTAACACAAATTTATATAGCACTATCTGGCATAGCCAGATAGCACAGTGGATAGACCACCAAGTTTGGAGTCAGGAAAACCTGAATTCAAATCTGACCTCAGATGCTTATTAGCTGAGTGACCCTGGTAAGTCATTTAACTCAGGTTGCTTCATTTTCTTCATCTGTAAAATAAGCAGGAAAAGAAACCACTCCAGTATCTTGGCCAAGAAAATCCCAAATGAGATGTGACTGAAACAAATGAATAATGACAACAGTAAGGTTTGCCAAGTGCCTTCTATATGTTAATTCATTTTAAACTCACAACAGTCTTGGAAGGTAGGTGGTATCATGATCATCCTCATTGTACAGATGAAGAAACTAAGGCAGAGAGAGGCTAACTAATCAATCAACAAACATTTATTAAATATTGACTGTGTGCCTAACACTGTACCAAGCCCTGGAAAGGTTAAATGAATTGCTTGAAATCACCCAGCTGGTAAGGGTCTCAGGCCACATTTGAACTCAGGGCTTTCAGATGTCAAGTCCTGTACCTTGTGCCAACTTACTTATCCTCCCTGAGGTTCACTTTCCTCTTTTGTAGAGTGTAGCTAATAATAACTGTGGAATTTATCAGCTCGTCATTATCACATAAGATAGTGCATCCTTTGCAAACCTTAGAACGTTGTCTAAATGCTATCATCATCACTATCTCTATAATTATGATTGTGTATATTAGCTAGGTCCGTGTTAATATGCTAGATCATTTCTCCCCCTTGCCTCCATTACTTTGTTTGCATTTGAAAATTATTTCTTTAAAATGTGAAGGGAGCTTTCTGCTGGATGAGAAAATGATGAGAAGTCCCATCCTAGGATACTTAGGACAAATGAGAGCAAATAATTTCCAAGAGTTTATTAAGTATTCACTCCCCTCTGAGGCTATGCATGTGCCAGCTATTTATTTTCATTATGTTTATTGTGGAGACAGCCCTGATATTAACAATGTTTATAAAACAAACAAACATTTTTTGTTTGCTACCTTTGGAAAGCTCTTTAGGGTCCTTAGACTCATTTAGGAAAACGCGATTGTGTAAAACTCATTTGCAAAAGCAAATAAAATATGTGATCAGGGATGTAGCTTACCTGGCTAGCATATAAAATGGCTTAAAATGGAGCCCAAGTTCCTGTTTTACTCCATGGTATAGACTGGCAGCCCTGAAATTACTTCATTTGGGCACCAAAAGAACCTGAAATGAACTTATGGAACCACAGAATCTCAGAGTTAGAAGGGATGTCGGTGATCATCTGGTTCAATCTTTTCCTTCCACATCTCTGATAAATGGCTTTTCAGCTCTAATTTGAAGATTTCTGGTAATTGGGAACCCAAGGACTCCCATTCTACTTCTGTACTGCTTGTTAAATTTTTCCTTATTTGGACCTAAATGTGTTTCTTCACAGATTTAGCTGCTATTATGTTTGACTCAACTGACTTGACTGAATCTCATTTTTTAATGTCAGATGGTTAATTGCTGAGCTTTGTTTATTTGTGGGATCCTTGTGATAAAAAGGAGAAGGTAATCAGGGTGTCTTGAAACATGTGGGTGGAGGTTTATACTCAAAGGGTTGGAATTTCAGAGAAATGAATCCATGTTTAGCACATTTGGGGTGTTCCAGTCTCTTGATATATAAATGGCCACCTCCTCTTGTGGTAACACGACAAACTCCAGTTGTTACTAGACCAGTGTTCTGGAAGGAGGGAAGACTGTACAAGTGATGGGAAAAATGGGAAGAGGTAAAGTTAAAGATGAGAAAGCATAACTAGACAACATTTTCTATGAAAAAGATTGTGTATGTATTGTGTGAGGTTCCAGTCTCACCAACCTTGGTCAGACTGTGTCTTGAATATTGTGTTTGCTTGGGATGCCACATTTTAAGAAAGTCATTCATGAGTCAATGAGCATTTGGAGGAGGGCAGGCAAGGTGATGAAAGGGCTTATAGTCAGTTCAATTAACTGGGGATGATTAGCCTGGAGAAGAGAAGACATAAAAGGGGAGGGAAAACAGTACTTAAAGGGCTGTAAAGGGGCGAAAAAGTGATTACATTTTTTTCTGATTGCCCCCCCCCCCCCCGCCCATATGTCAGAACCCCAAATAACAGCTTAAAGTCAATATCAATCAATAAGCACTTATTAAGTGTTAGGCACTATGCTAAGTGCTGGAAATGCAAAGATGCTGCCTTCAGGGAGCTTCTATTAGAATACGGGAGGTAACACAACAACCTTGGTAGAAGTACTAATCAAGAAACATACTGAAAAAATGGGGAGGACAGCAGGGGATTCACTATAACCTATAGGCTGGACAATCAATCAGGTCTAGAATAATTAAAAATTGATTATAGTGAATGAGCTGCTTTCAATAGTCTATAATAAAATAAATTAGGAAATATGTTCAGCCTTATAAGGTTCCCCCTCCCTACCCCCAGCCCTTAACTAACTCTCTGCTTAACTTTTACTGCTTGTTTGGTTTTTGCTAAGGATGAGGATCCTGCTGTCCTAAATAAAAAAACCAAGAAACTCCAGTACTAATCTTCTTTATATTTCCAGCCAGCCACACTATCTTAAAACAGAGAGTAACACTCGTCTCCTGTCTTCTCTCCCTCCACTGGATGAGTGAATCACTATTGCTCTAATGGGAGCTGCTCTAATGATAACCCTAGTGGAAAGGCTGAATCTCACTTATGAATTCTAGCAGCAGGGCTCTGGGAGATAGCCTGGAGTTACCATCATGATCAAATATTTTTCAGCCCTTAAATTTGAAAAATACGTAAGAAAAACAGACTATCGTTGGGTTGTGTCTCCAGAGGAGGAGGTGGAACAAATGAATGAAATGAAGTATTGTTGCTTGTTCATCTCACTGTAGGGGGAGCTCCCCCCAAGTCAGTCTTCTACTGATGAGAGAACTACAGAAAAGAAAATAGAAGCCTATATAATATTGAACAAAAAGATTTTAAAAGGCCAATCAAATTTGAGTTTATAAAAGGAATATTTTTTCCAGAAAATATGAGAAAATGTAAAACATTTTGTCCTTTGATATGTATTAATCTGCATCTATACTTTATGAAGCAGCATGGCATATGGACAGAGAGTTGGACTTGGACCCAGGAAGTCCTTCCTCTCACACAAAATGTTTATGTGATCCTAGGCAAGTCAATTAATTTCTCAATGCTCTAGGCAACAATGTAAGACCAAAAGTTGCGGAGGAGTTGCTAACTTGAATTGGCAGAGAAATTTCTCTCATTCTGAAGTCACCTATATCAGGGAAATCACAAGTCTGGTCCCCATACCTAGCTACATCTCAGTGCCAATTATGCTAGTTCATGTGTTTTTTCCTTACTTCTGCTATCCAGCACACTTTTGTATTTTTAGATACTGTGTCACTAAGCTGAAATGACAGGTAAGGACAGCAAATGCATTCACCTGTCCTTTGGGATAACTAAGCTATCCAGGAAAATATATGGCTCCCATAATTTTCAACATATTTCTAAGAGGTTCTTTTTCTTCTTTCCTTCCTTCCTTCCTTCCTTCCTTCCTTCCTTCCTTCCTTCCTTCCCTCTCTTTCTTCTTTCCCTTTCTCCTTCTACCTCCCTCTCTTTTCCCTTCTCTCTCTGATTCTCTCCCCTCTCCCTCTTCCTTCCTCTCTCGCTCACTCTCTCTCTCTCTCTCCTCTTTTTCCTTCCTCTATCTTCTCATCTCTTTCCCTTCTCCCTTTCTCTTTATTTCTCTCTGATCTTCTTTTCCTTCTCCCTCTTCCCCTTTTTTCCTCCTCCCTCCTTCCCTGTCTTCCCCTTCTCTCTTATTCCTCTTTCCTCCCATCTTGATTTTTTTCATTCTCTCTCTTAAATCTTCTTTCCCTAATGACTAAATGGAAAATTCTTTCAAAAATTGTATTAATAATTCCATTTTCTGCATTTGTATCTGAATAATTGGTTCATTTAGAGATAGGTAAGTGGACATGTTTCTCTAAACGGACTGCAATTTGAAATTACAATAGATTATAATATGAATTGTAAAATAATTAGATTATAATATGAAAGTAAAATAGAAAGACTCTTGGGAGAGAGGATGATAGCGCTGGTCATGTTATACCCAGGCATATAAATGAAATAGGTCCTTCCCTACTTTTATATTTCTGCCAGAAGGGAAAGCAAGAGATTGGCACCAGCGACTGACCCACTCTGCCATCCTCAGACAAAGGGTAGTGGTTCAGAATTACACTAATATTCATCTACCCCATTTGACTATTGGAAAGGTGCACATAATTACCATTGGAGATGTTGGAAGTTGCAAAAAGTTTGTCTTCATAACGATTTTCATAAAGTCCTAAATCTTTTCATCTACTCTTTTCAGGCTCTTGGCTTTCCTCCTTCAGATTGCTCAGCATCTTTATTAGTTTTTATCATCTAGATCAACTCAGATTGATTTGGTGGCTTTTTTGTTGAGTCGGAAGCAGACTTTCCTCCATATATTTATGTCCTTGCCCCCTTTCTACTAAAAAAAAAGCAACTTTCCAATTCAAGTTTTCATTCTAAATTCATCACAATCCCTAGGAGTTAGCACATTTTCAGTACTACCAATAATACTTGCCAGGCTGTAATTTTCTCATCACAGGCATCCAAGTTGAACTAACGCTAATCTTATTCTAATTTGGTTTGCATAGATCTCAGTACTGGCACTTATGGAAAGGTGAATAGTAATTTCTTATTCTTTTTCAATTGTCTCTCCCCCCCAACCCCCCATGCCTCATATATAAGCTAGCTCAGCTGTTTATCTTATTTTGTTTTTTAGATTGCTTTGTGAGCAATAGGAAACATAGTTGGGCAGAACAAAAACAATGGCTTTAAACAGAAAACATCCTGATGATGAGATTGCTGTGAATTAGGAGTTAGACTGGAGGAAGGAGGCAATCTGATGTATAAGATACATTTTTATTTTCCTTCTATATGGTGGAAAACACCAAGGGATTTAGGATTAGAACCCTTCAGGTCAAGTGCCAAGACTACCACTTACTAATTGTGTGAAGGGAAATAATTAGTGGCATTATCTAACTCACAGAGTCATCACTAGCAAAGCATCTTATAAATTATATAGTGATCTAGTGATAGGAATTAGAAATAGATCATATTTCCCAGTTAATTATAATAGTTGGAATATGATAGAAAACTTCTCTGAGAGTCAGGAAGATCCAAGTTCAAGTTCTTGACCTTGGTCAATTCACTTAACTTCCCAGTGCCCTACAGAAGTCTTTAAAACAATCAGTATCAGTAGAGGGAGTTACTTCATTGAGACTTCTCTACACCACTGAAATCACAGATCTTTCCCACTTACACTAGGATTGGGAATGGGGACTGAGCTTGGTTTTATGACATCTTATTATCTAATCTTCTATTCTCTTGTCCAGTGGCCAGCCCATTCCCAGAGTGGAATATACAGAAGAAGAGACTAGGACTTGGGGGATTGTATTCAGAGAGCTCACCAAACTCTATCCTACTCATGCTTGCCGAGAGTATTTGAAAAACTTCCCTTTGTTGACGAAATACTGTGGCTACAGAGAAGACAATGTACCCCAACTTGAAGATGTTGCCATCTTTTTGAAAGGTAAGACTTTAGGCATTGCATTCTTTCTTAACCAGTGTTTTCTTTGCCTTTTAAGGAATCAAGTTGGAGCTATGGCTCCTTTCAAAGTAAATGACAATTTTATTTTTTAAAAAAATTAATTAATTCTTTTTTTCCAGTTTTCAATAATCACTTCCATAAGTTTTACATGTTCTCCTTTTTCCTCTCCTTTCCCTCCCCGAGATGGCAAGCAGTCATATGGGTTTTACACATACATTCTTATTAAACACATTTTCACATTAGTCATGTTACATAGAAGAATTAAAACGAATGGGAGAAGCCATGAGAAAAACCAAACCAAAACATAACATAACACAAAAGAAAATACTCTACTTAATTCTGCATTCAGATTCCATAATTCTTTCTCTGGGTATGGATGGCATTTTGCATCAAAAGTCTTTGAGAATGTTTTAGTTCCATGCATTGCTGCGGAGGGCTAAATCTATCAGAAATAGACTTTGCACACTGTGGCTGTTACTGTGTATTAAATTCTCCTGATTCTGCTGATTTCACTTAGTATCAGTTCATATAAATCTTTTTAGACTTTTCCCAATCTGACTGTTTATTATTTCTTATAGCACAATAGTATTCCATAACATTCATATGCCACAACTTGTTCAGTCATTCTCCAGTTGATGAATGTTGGAGAAGATGTAGGAGAGTTGGAACACTAATTCATTGTTGGTGGAGCTGTGAGCAAATGACAATTTTAAAAGGGAGTATTAAAAAAGCAATTGTGAAGGGTGTAATGTTAATTAGAGAGTTAAAGATCTTCCCTACCTGTTGAAGGACCTGCCCATTAAGGGAAGCTTGATTAGGGAAGGCCCATACCTATTGTTAATGAGGCACTGGTTCTCAAGGGTTGTGATGCCCTCTGTCTCTGAGAAGTGTATAAATACTCTTAGGTGAGGTTTTACTTTGGGGCTTACTTATTGGAAGTGTTTGGCCAGAGGAGACTCTGAGCAGCCACTAAAGTGTGTGCCCCCACCCTCTTGAAAACCCAGATGTTGGTGCTTCTCTCTCTGGTGACTATGTATGTATGTAATGGTCAGACAGTTGGATCTATCTATTGATCTGTGATGTATATATTGATGTATATATATATATCTGTGATATATATATATATATATAATATATTATCATCAGACAGTTCGAAACCCTGTCTGTTGATCTTTATTTATATTTTCTCTGAAGTTCAGGGTGCTGACTTTTTCCCTTGAACTAAGTGAATGATATATGTGCTTGATTAAAGTGCTTGTTGTCCCCTCAAAGGTTACTTTCCTTTTAGAAAAGCAGATCTAAGAACTTGTACAGCAGGCTCTCATCTTTGCCCTCCAACCTTTCTCTCTTTCTGGTCAACTTTTCTATCAATAGTATTGTTATCCTCTTACAAGTTATTTTTTAGAAAAATCTTTCTCCTCACTCTTGGCTCTATGACACACTAGTCTCCTAAACTTTTTTTCTCTCACTATTTCCCAGCATAAACTTTCTGTTCGCGATAGTCTGCATTGTGCATTGGACAAGACTTATTTAACCCTACTTCTACACCTTTGCTCATTCTGTGCTTGCTGCCTTTCTCTCTTCTCTATGCCTATTAAATTCTTCCTATGTTTCAAAGCCTGCCTTAGGTCTTATGTCTTCCAAAAAATACTTTCTTGACCACTCTAGCCACAATGATTTCTCCATTTTTCTGACCTTGGAGTATTTGAACATAAGTCTTTAGTCTGCATCTGATACTTAATAGAATTATAATTACTGAAATAGAAGGAATCTGAATGGTCTTTTAGTGTCATCTCTTCATTTTATAAATGAGGAAACTGAGGCCCAGCTAAGTGAAATGACTACTTAAGATCACACAAATAGTAAGAGACAAAGGTGGAATTCAGACTTGGGTCTTCTGATTCTAAATCTAGTCCTCTTTCCATGGTATCATACTTTGTAAAAAAAAAAAAGATCATTAAAAGTCCAAAAATAACATATCTTTAAAATATTCAGTGGGTAGCAATTTGAAATGAAGGACATAGAGGGAAGAGTGATGTCATAGCATCAGTGAAGGTGGTTTACGAAGGCTGGAGTTGAAGATTAGGGTTATTTGGATTTCAAAGTTAATTGGATGTTACTTTTTAAACAATGTTTTGCTCCTCCTAGTTTCTCTCATAATGAGCAGATGTTTTCAGAATGGAGCCCTGATCAGGGCTTAGTATTCTTGAAATCACTGGAGCTATGGCAGCAGATGTTGTCCTACCTCTTATAACACTTAGGTATTCAAGAAAGAGAGGGAAAAAGAGAGAGCAAGGGAGGAAGACAGGGAGAGGGAGAGACAGAGGCAGACAAACATACACCCAAAGACACACACACAGAGACAGAGACAGAGAGAAAGGGAGACAGAGATAGAGATGGAAACAGAGACAGAGAGACAGAGTCATACAGAGTACATGAATATTTCCTATATAATAGCATAACAGCATGGGGAAGGACTTTATAATAGGGTTCTAAAAATTGTTTTCGGATAGTTTTGTTTTTCCAGTTTGAAGTTAAAGAAGACACATTGATTTTTATGCTCCTAATTAAGCAAATAGCAATAATAGATAATAAATAAATAGGATTATTTTTATAAATATCAAAGAAATTTTAATTGTAGAGGAAGAAAAGGGTTTGGTTCATATTACTTTGAGTTGAGACTAGCTTGTAACCTGCTATGGAGTCATCAAAGAAAATCTGAATAGTTTTGTGCTAACATAAACACACATGAAAAATGGGTACTGAGGCAGCGATAAAAATTTCATGTGATACATTTTGCTATCATTTAAAAGTGTTTTGCTAATGTCTTTCATTTCTATATCATAATCACTTCCAGATTCATACCCACCATCCCCCCGACTCCCAATCCCCATGAACTCTCTCTTGTAACAATTAAGAAAAACCAACAGGTGCAGTGATAGAGTCTAGTGCCTATTGTCTCCCACTTCTTTCCTAAAAGGAAGGAGACACAGTTTCTTATTTCTTCTCCAGGGCTGCTGAGATCTATAATTATAATTACTCAGCATTTGATTTTGTTTTAGCTTTCTTTTCATTTAAATTATTATAGCCTTTTGTATACATTGTTCTCCTGCTTCTGCTCTAAATATAATGTTGGATTGATAACGTTCTCTTTTTGAATTTGCAGATTTCCTCTCCGGATTTGGTTTTGGAGAGTTCTTAAATACTTTTTGACCTCTCTTTACTGATACATGTTCTGCTTTTCTAGAAACATATTATCCTGATTGTATTTGATTAAAGGTCCCTTCATTTTGATGGCTACAAATCACATAGGCTATTCTATATGACATATTTATAGTATTGTGCTACATCTTTATGAATAGCTTAGAGCACTTTCTTGAGTTATTAAGTGCTATTGTGTTAACATAAGGTTTGTTTCTTTCATTGCTTCTTTAGAAAGATCTGGCTTTACTGTGAGACCAGTGGCTGGATACCTATCTCCTCGAGACTTTCTAGCTGGATTGGCTTACAGAGTGTTCCACTGTACTCAGTATGTTAGACATGGCTCGGATCCACTCTACACCCCAGAACCGTGAGTATTCATATTTCAAGACTAGAACTAGACTTTTGAATCATCAAAAGGGATACTGATCAGGGCTTAGCATTCTTGAAATCGTTGGAGCTCTAACAGCAGATTGTTGTCCTGTCTCTAAGGTTTCAAGGATTCTCTTCTAGAAGATTGAGATAGCTCTTAGAAGTGCTTTTATGACTCCTAGACATCTGAAGAATAAACTCCAAACTATTTAGCCTTCCTTTCAAAAGTCTCTATAATCTGTATCAGTTTATTTCCTCTCTCACTGGAGGTCTTCAAACATCTAGCAAAGACTAGATGACCATTTTGTGGATGTGTTTTAGAGTGGAATCTTAGTTGGGTATGGGTTGTCCCCAGTGTCCCTTCCAACCCTGATTCTGTGATCCTCCAACCTTATTTCCCATTGCTCTCTCCATTGTACCCTAACATGCCAGACATATTCTCTTCCCTGTGCTTTTGCCCAGGTTTTCTCCACCTAGAAAGCCCTCTTCCTTCTATTTTTCTTAATCCTATCAATTTTTTGAAGTTCTCCTTAATTCCCGTCTCCTCCAAGAAGGCTATTTGGACAATTCCTGCCCATAGCAAACCTATTTTCCACAGAATGCTTATAGTACTTCTGAGTCATACTATTTAAGTCAAATTTATTATGTAATTTTTTTATCATTAATAATTTTTTTCATGTATATGGACCCCTGTCTCTCTACCTAGATTATAAGCTCCTTGAATGGCAGGGTTAACGTTAGGCCTTTTATTTTCTTCATAGGTCCTAATATCTTGCCCTGCACATAAATGTTATTTAATAAATATTTAATAAATATAACTAATAACGATAGCTCACATTCGTACACTTTAAGGTTCACAAAGCACTTCATATGCGTTGGTCATGTGATCCTAAGGACAACCTTGTGATGTAGGTGCTGTTTTGTTTTTTAATCATGTCTGACTCTTTGTGACCCTGTCTGGAGTTTTCTTGGCAAAGATACTGGAGTGATTTATCATCTCCTTCTCTTGCTCATTTTATAGTTGAGGAAACTGAAGCAAACAAGGTTAAATGACTTTCCCAGGGTCACACAGCTAGTAAGTGTCTGAGGCTGGGTTTGAATTCAGGTCCTCCTGATTCTAAGATCAGAACTTTATATACTGTACCACCTACCTGCCCAGGTACTATCATCACCATTTTATAGATCAGAAAACCAAGCCTCAGAGATTAAGCAGTTTGTTTTTAGTTACACTGCTAATCAGTCTCTGAGATGAGATTTGAAGCCAGTGTAACTTGATAAATGTGATGTCAGTCAACAGACATTCATTAAATGCCTACTATGTGCTAAGCACTGTGCTAATTGCTAGAGATACAAATATGGAAAAGGAAAACTGTCACAGTGTTACAATTGGGATTTGTGGCTCCCCCCAACAATGTCACAAAATATGTATCTATATGACCCTTTTTACTAGCTATGTCTACACTTTATGTTTCTCTGGGATTGAATCATTCATCCCAATTTGCACTCATATGAGCAGGTCTAAGCTACTATATATAGATTGTCACCATATGCTTATGGTCAAGCTCACTTAAGGTCCTGTTCAAGAGAAACATACTTCATTCACTATTCTAGTTCTTGAACTCCAATCCAATGTTTTCTGTCTACACCACTAGATACTTAAGAATGGAATGATAGCAATAGCAATAGAGGAATCTGACAGGGAGACCTATAAAGGAGGAAAACACATGCTTAGGATAACTCACAGCTTTGATGACAGGCTTCAATATTATTGATTCATTCAATGACATCTGCAAAACACAGACACACACACACAAATGGTTCTTCTCTTGACTACTTGACAGCTGATCCTCATCACTCTTATGCTGGGAAAATCTTTCTTCTCTATTTAAACACAGCATTTAAAAATTTGGTTTTAATTCTAGTTTCTTTGACTTCTGGAATATCATATTCCAAACCCTTCAGTCCTTTAATGTAGAAGCTGCTAGATCTTGTATTATCCTGATTGTATTTCCACAATACTCAAATTGTTTCTTTCTGGCTGTTTGCAGTATTTTCTCCTTGACTTTGGAACTCTGGAATTTGGTCAGTATTCCTAGGAGTTTCTCTTTTTGGATCTCTTTCAGGAAGTGATCTGTGGATTCTTTTAATATTTATTTTGCCCTCTGGTTCTGGAATATCAGGGCAGTTTTCCTTGATAATTTCATTAAGAATGGTGTCTAGGCTCTTTTGGCTTTCAGGTGGTCCCATAATTTTTAAATTGTCTCTCTTGGATCTATTTCCAGGTCAGTTGTTTTTCCAATGAAATAGTTCACATTGTCTTCTCTTTTTTTCATTCTTTTGGTTTTGTTTTGTAATTTCCTGATTTCTCATAAAGTCATTATTCCATCTGCTCTATTCTAATTTTTAAAGAACTATTTTCTTCAGTGAGCTTTTGCACCTCCTTTTCCATTTGGCTAATTCTGCTTTTGAAAGCATTCTTCTCCTCTGGCTTTTTGAGCCTCTTTTACCATTTGCATTGCTCTCATTTCTCCTACCAATTTTTCCTCCATCTCTCTTACTAGATTTTCAAAATCATTTTTGAGCTCTTTCATGACCTGAGACCACTGCACATCTGTTTTAGAGGTCTTAGGTGCAGAGGCCCTTGCCCCTAGGTCCTCCTCTGATGGCATGCATCGCTCCCCCTCATCAGAAAGGATGGAAAAAAATACCTGCTTACCAAGAAAGTAACCTTCTATCGTCTTATTCCTTTTCCCCTTTTTAGGCATTTTCCCAGTCAGTTACTTGACTTTTGAGTCCTTTGTCAAGAGGAGGGTATACTCTGGGGACCTGTAAGTTCTCAGTTCCTCCAAGGTGGCGCAATCAAGGGAGAGGAGTTTACTCCTCTCCCAGCCTGCACACTTCTCTGGGAGCAACCAAAAGCTTTTCTGCCCAGAATCTGCAAGTAATAGAATTCCCTCTCCACAGTCGCCTCTGGCTCCACCACTCCAGTGTTCCTCTTCACCCCAGGGCCAGGCTCAGGGCCGAGATTCAGATCAGCTGCTTAATTCCCCTAGGGGTTTTAGGCAGAGGGCTCCACAAATGCATGCTGTGGCTGCCATGGCTGCTGCTGGTGGGGCCAGACCACATTCCCTTGTCACCCAGATGAGAAAGCTTTCTCACTAACCTTTGAAGTTTTCTTTGGAGTTTGTGGGCTGAGGGATCTGAGAACCACTGCTGCTGGGGATTCCACCCCCAAGGCCTTTCTGGTCCTGTTCCTGCCTGTGCTGAGTAGCCAGGGCTGGGCTGGGCTCCGTGCATTGCACTCCACTCTGTGCCTCGTGGGATAGACTTTTCCTTTCAACTTTCCAGGCTAAGTTGGGCTGGAAATCTCTTTCGCTCTGTCATTTTGTGGCTTCTGCTGCTCTAGAATTTGTTTAGAGTCATTTTTTACAGATATTTTATGAGCTGTGGGGGAAGAGCTAGAGTATGTATGTCTTTCTACTCTGCCATCTTGACTCTGCCCCCCCCATTAAAAAATTTAAAATTTACCATCATCCTTAAAAAGGGTATTTATGGCATATTAGCTCTTAATAATGTAAATAGTAGTTTTCTTTAAACCAGAGAACAGCAAAGTTTATCCAACTGTCTATCTCAGCTACACAGATCAAATCAATTAGTTATTCACTCTCAAATATGAGAGTGCCATTCTGTCTAATCAGAACAGAGCTCACAGCAACACAACTAAGGTGGATTCTTTAATTCTGCTAAGCAAAGATAGCAAAAACTATAAAATGCCATCCAATCCCTTTCTTTTCCTTCTGAAGTCAGAGGTGGCAGCAGAGAGCAATAAGGAACGTTGGAAAACTTTACCTCTCTCCATCTCTAGGTGGCCCTGAAGGGCAATAGCCATCACTGAAGCTTGGTCAATGAATTTTTGGCCAATGAAACGAATTATCTTTCCTATCAATCAGGAAACATGCAGACAAAACCTCCCATCAGTTGACTGCTGCCGCTTGCCAGAGCTCCAGAGTGGCTTTCCAGATTTCCTGATATGTCTTCAGTTCTTTTCTTCAAGATCCTATGTTAGGTCCTTCTTTCAATGGCTTAAATGAGAGCCTCCTGTGTTTTAATGATTCACCTTTTACTTTAAAAATCAACTTCCTCAATTTCCCCTATCAAACCAACATTTTAAAATCATACCATAGTTTCAAAATGTTTACATGATTTCTCTCGCTCTCTTGCTTTCTCTCTCTATTTCTCTCTCTCCCTCTCTCTCCCTCTTTTTCTCTCACTCACTCACTTTACCCTTTTTGGTTATTAAACAATCATATATAAATAAATTGAGGTACCTATCACACTTGTAGTTCTGAAGACTCCAGCATAGTCCTCCATTTCTTTGGTGTCCTTGAAATGGTTTTCCTTTACTTATGTCTCTCTAATTTTTAATACATAAAACTTATAAGATTAAATTTTTCCCACACAAACAGGCTATCATTTCATATCATTCACAAAGAGATTTGAGTCATTGTATTTACACCATAGATAATTTTCTCTCCAAAATTATCAAAATCTTGCCCAAAAGTTTTTCTTCATATATATATATATATATATATATATATATATCTATATCTATATCTATATATATATATCTTAGCAGTATATGTTAAAGTTCCCTTTCTACTCCTTTTAGGTATCAAAATGATCATCTATAACTAGCAATATCTTGTATCATTTGAAAATGAATATAATTTTCTTTAAACACTTTTCATCATCAAATGACTCCTTATAAAAGCTCTTTAAAAGGTCTGTTTACCTTAGAATTTCCTGACTTCAAGTCCAGCACTCATCCTTTCTTCAATGCTGCCTCTGATGAGATGATGATTTGATCCTTGTCATAGGTTACTGGGTTTTTTCAAGAAGAACAAGTAATTCCAAGACTACCAGCCAGAAGTCAAATAAATATGATCTATAGAGATGCCATCATGTCACTCATTGCTTCCTCAGACTTTTATAAGACCACAGATTTAGAGCTAAATGAGATCTTAGAAGTCATCTAGTCCAACCCTTACATTTTGCCTATGAAGAACTAAGCCCAGTGATGTTAGTTCAATTACCTAAGAATATACAGTTAGTGAGTTGCAGCGTCAGGATTTGAATGTTGGTCCTTTGATTCCAAATACAACAATCTTTCCAGGGTACCACATTGCCTCAAAGAGTTTCCATTGACTTGAATATTTGACATTTAACTGAACTTTATTTCATTATTCATTATTTCTCAATCCACTGAATTTATTCATTTTTTATATTAATAATGAATGCCTCTGATTCCATTCTTGTTTTTAACCCATTCTGTGTTAGACGGTAGTGAGAAACAGGTCTGTGGTTAGAGCTTTGTCTCTCAAATCATCCTTTCCCTGCTGCATTTAAATAACATAAAGGGTCCCTTCCACAAACAACATTGCTTCCCAATCATTTTCAGTTTTTGCAGAACTATTTTCATGGTAAACAAAGGTTACTTACAGGACTCCAAGACACTCCAAGAAGAAATGTTTCCTAGGGCAGACTGAGTATTCAAAGGGCTGTGCTCAGAATAAGAAAAAGGTAACCACTAAATCTAAGCCAGGAGGCTATAAATAGCTCTGTTGACAAAAAGCAAGTGCTTTGTTATTTAGCTCTTAATAACTGGCACCTCATAAGCATGTGCGATTATGTCAGCAGGTATACAGGGAAGATGTAAAATGGTCAAAAAATAAGTTTTTTTTTGAAACAAACCTATACAATTTTAAGAGGAAAGCATTTTTACCTACATTGTTAAAAATTCTTAGTAAAACTCCAAGCTTTTGACTCGCATGAATGCTTTAAAGACTATTACTGCCACTCTTTTTGATATGGTTAGTTTGTGTGTGCGCGTGTGTGTATGTGTGTGTGTGTGTTGGGTGTGTGTGAGTGTGTGCTGTGCCCTGACCAAAGACTTCCACAAACTCTATCTCTGGGGCTAAATTCCATTTTCTCAGTTTGACACTAATAAGAAAGCAGGTCGATCATGTATTGTGCTACAACTTGGCTACCGTGCTGTACCTTTGGATAACTGTCCTTCCTTCACTGAGATCTTGTTATACAGACAGAACTGAGGCAAAGGAGAACACAAAAGCAAAGAGATGAGAATGGAATGATAACAAGGGTAGTACTAGTTGGCATTATATAAAAAGGAATTTCACTTTTTTTCTTTCCAATCTTGGAGGAGTATTTTTTAGATATTAAAGCTTTCAGTATACAGAGTTGTGAAAATAGGTTTTGTTGTTTAGTTGATTAATCATGTCTGACGCTTCATGAGCACATTTGGCATTTCCTTGGCAAAGATACTGGAGTGGTTTGCCATTTCCTTCTCCAGATCATTTTACAGATGAGGAAACTGAGGCAAACAGGGTTAAGTGACTTGCCCCTGAATGGCATCAGTATGGGATTGTTATTTGTCTTGTTAAATTTCATCTTAAGTTTCACCCCCTTGTTCTACTCTGCTATGATCTTTTTTTAGATCATGACCCTGCCATCCAGTGTATGAGCTTGATAAATATTCCATTTACATCTTCATCCAAGTAATCAGTTATTAAGAATAGACTTGATCTATGATTTCATTGGTATCAAGAATTCACAATAAGGAAACTCCTCCTGCCAATACAGATAAATGACTCTTCTGTGATAGTCTTAAAGAGTTATCTACAGTAAGAGAGGCTAGAGTCATACAAATCATTGGTATCAAGAATTCACAATAAGGAAACTCCTCCTGCCAATACAGATAAATGACTCTTCTGTGATAGTCTTAAAGAGTTATCTACAGTAAGAGAGGCTAGAGTCATACAAATCATAGGTGTCAGAAGATGAACTTGAACTCAGGCCTTTCTCACTTTTAAGGGGGAATCTTTAACCACTATATCATGCTGCCTCTTTGAGTTATTGATAGCATGGGGATAGTGGCAAGGAAAAGACCTGTAATTTTGATATAGGAAATTCCCACTTCCAGGGCAGGTCAGCACTTGCTCTGAAGCATATGCTCCTAAAGAATTATTAAGAGTCCTAAGAGTCCAGGGTCACACAGTCACTATGTATGACAAGTGGGACTTGAACCCAAATCTTCATTCCAAGGCTGGCTTGCTCTACTCTCACTGATAAAAATGTTTTCCAGTACAGGAGCAAGAACAAATCCTAGGGACTTTCATAGGAGACCTTCCTCCAAGTTGCCATTAATTTATTTATGGTTAATGCTTCAGTCTAGTAATTAATCTGTCTTGAATCCACCTATCTCAATCTGTTGTCTAGACCAGCTCCTTTATCTTGTCCCCAAGGAGAACATGGAACCTTTACAAGTGCTTTGCTGAAATCTGTCTGTGTTATATCTATAGCATTCCCCTAATACTAACCCTTTTTCTTTAAAGTATGGAGATGCTTGGACATGTTTTAAAAGCAACAAATAAATAAAAAAAACCCTAGCTACCCCAAATTCAAGAAAACATCTTGGGCATGAGGAGTACCAAGGTCTCTTCACTGTGGGCAGCCCTCTGCCCTAGCCAACTGTTATTGTTGGATATGAAGAAGAGCTTGTAACCTCTGGCCAAGAGACCTAATGGACAGCACATAAGGAGATTCAGGCTATGCCATTAACTTTCTGTGCCACCGTTAGCAAGTTACTTAGCCTCCCAGGGTGAGAATTAATGAAATAATGCTTCAATCTCCCCTGGAGGAAAGCTTTATATAAATACAAAATAGATCCATTTTTACTCAGCACCAACTAAACTCAGTTTAAAGGCTGGTGTTTCTCATAAAACTATAGCGATGCCTTAGTTATATAGTCAAGCTCTATGTTTTCAGTCATAATATTTTCTGAAGTTCTTACAAATGATGATAAGGCCTTGGGTGTCTGAGTGCCTTTGAGGAATTCCAAATCCTCTAACAGAAGATGTCATATAATAAAAAAGTGTAATAAATCATTTAAAACCTATACAGTTTTAAACCAAATGCTTCTATTATATTTTCTTTCCCATTCAGAGGCTACCTGTATAGGTATGACATGGTAATAGATGACCTCTTGAAGTCCCCTCCATCTTTGAAATTCTATGATTGTTGTTTTGAACAATGCTTTTGAGTAATGCTTCCAACAGCTGGATTGGCTGTAGATCTTTCTTCTCAGTGGGATCTTATCTAGCCTAACCTACTCACATGGGCAGACCCCTATGCTGCCAAAGTTGTCTTCCTTTCTCTCCCTTTCCAATCCAAGCTCCCATTCCCTTGGTGCCCTGCAGTCAGGAGGATGGTAATTTGATATACTATTCTATACCAAGGCATGAATGATTGATAATGGCTTACAGTATTGCCCCGTTTAAAGAATTATTTTAAAAATTGGACAGTTGTTAACTAAAAGGAATGGATTGTGGGCTTTTCTAGACATTCTTCAAATTATAACATATAGGAGACTCTTACCTTAATCAGGGAAATGTATGTGTCAAGAATGAGAGATAACAGCGAGATAGACTAGATATTCCACTGGTGCCCTTTCATGGTAGAAGAATGTGTTGAAGGTCTCCTCCATGTTGGGTGGACCCTTCCCAATAAGTGTTGCACAAGATGAGTAGGTCTATGATCCAGGGATCATAGGCTCACAGATCTAGGGCTGGATGGGACATTAGCAGGCATTGAATCAAATTCCTTCATTTTACAGATGAGAAAATTGAGACCAAGACAGTTACTTATCTGGTCAAAATCAAGAGCTAGTAAGTAAGTGAAAGGCAAGATTTTAACTTAGGTCTTCCTAACTCCAAGACCCGTGCTCTGTCCATTACTCCATCCAGCTGCCTCTACACATCATGGAGGAATGGATGGTTTATAACAATAATGATGGTACTTGACATGATCTCATGTGATCCTTGTAATAAGGCTGAGAGACAGGTACTACCATATGGCTATTATTGTTTTATGTAATCAGAGGCAGGATTTGGACCCAGGTATTCGGAACCCCAGTCTGGAACACTCCCCCACTATAAGGTGCTCCTTCTAACTGCTTTAGGATGGGGTAACCACCATTAATACTTCTCCACTTTCTATGAGTCTATTGATACCAGTCCTAACCACCAGCTATGTACCCCTTTACTTCACTGAGGTTTGTTTTCTCATCTGAAAAAAGAGGAGGCTTTCTAGTCATACCTTTCTCAAAGGGTCTGTGAAATGAGGTCAGGTATGTGAAGTATTGCAGCCAACAGAGAAGAGTAGGAGCCAGACTCACTAGAGTTCACTTCTATTGGAGTAATATTTCACATGATAGAGAGTGTCCCAAGAATATTAAAGCTTAGTACTGCATTAAGATCTTTGGGATGTCCTGTATCATAATTAGTTTTATAGAGGTACCATGAGTAGTGCATTGGTATCCAACTCAGATAGAAACGGGGCCACTAAACCATCTGTAAGGATCCCTGCCCACCAGCAAATTGACTAAGAAAACTACATGTTATCTATGATTTATTGTATTTTTATTTATTTTGTTAACTATTTCCCCAGGATTCTGACTCAGGAGACTTCCTGCAGAGGTTGTTTGATACCTTGGAATGCAGAGTTGTCTTCTGAGTAAGGAAGACCTGGGCTTCAATCCTGCCTTAAATACAGGCTCGCTGTGTCACTGAGGTGTTCACTTAGCTTCTCAATGACTCTCAAATACTCTCTTAGCCTATAAGTTGCAGAGCACGTAGCCATTATTCTGCACAGATAGTTTCCATGTGAGAAGTTCCCTACTCCAATAAAATCACAGATCTGATTTAAACACACACACACACACACACACACACACACACACATACAATACCCCTCCCTCCTTTTTTATGTGGTGAAATAGAAGGAGTAAGGAATGGTAAAGTCAATTAAAAAATATGGAGACTAATTATAAACATTATTTGATAAGACATTGACTAGAATCAGGATGAGTGTTGTTTTTTTGAAGAAAAGAGCAACAAACCAACCCACCCACTAGCTTTGAAGCTGGAAGGGACCTCAGAGGCCAGCTTATACAACTCCCTCATTTTACAGCGTAAGACCTAGAGAATTGAGATAATTTGCCCAGTCATACACACAGAGATGATAAGTAATGTGGTGAATGAAAAACCTGACAGTGAGAATTTCTGGGTAGTTAATAATCAATTTAATAATTAGGCTGGTTAATAATCAATAAATTGTTAATGGTTTTTGTGGGTAACCAAAGATATGAAGAGAATGGAAGGCTTAATATACTTTTGTAAAAGAGGGTGCCTCTGACAGGTGAAAATCAAGCCTGATAGGTGAACAACTAATACAAGGGTGGGCTAAATGTCTTTAGCCCGTCCTTGAGAGAGTGTGGTTTGATCATGAGATTCAGCCATCACCAGCAATTTGAACAAAGGAATCCATCTCTATCCACACTACTCTGGCTGGTTTTCTCCTTCATGAGCTGGGTCCCCTTAAACTCCAGGGGAGGGAAACAAGGAGATGGACTTATTCCTTCAGGGCAAGAATTTACATAGATTAGATTCTGTTTACATTTCAAACAGAAAGAAGGTCTCCTAGTTAGGTGGGGTCCTGGCAAAAATTGAGGAGCCTGGTACCCCGAGAATTAGGCCAATCTCATCAATCATCCTTGCCCTTCAGTGACTGACTGACTGGCCTACAGAGGCTGGTCCCTAATATAAAAAGCCTAGATCCTAAATAATAATGGGTTATTAATATGATAGAAAGCAACAATTTCTCTCAGTAAGAGAGTCTGGTTTTGAACTCAGGTCACCCAGATTTCAAGCACTCTTTTTGCTGTATTACAGAATTTGTTGTAAGATTTCTTTGAATACTGTGGAGCTGGACCACTACCAACTATGTTCTTATATAAGTGGTCAGACAGATCTTTCTGTCAGAGTTGTAGAGAAAGTCAGGGGCATGTCAATTAGATACAAGAGAGTTAGTAGCTAATGTTTGCCTCATAAAACTCAGGGATGAGACTAGAAGATGGTTCCATTCATCATTTTCCCAAGGATCACATCCTGGTAAAGATATCTGCAAGAGTATGTATAATTTGTAGATAGAGAATCTTGGAGGCAGGAATACACAGGTTCAAGTTTCACCTCTGACAGATACAGGCTGTGTGACCCTGGACAAGTCACTTAGCCTCCCAGGAAACTCTCTAAAACAGAGGTTCTTAACCTGGGGCTCATGAATTATTTTATAAACCATGTTTTGATGACTGTAGGTGCTATTCCCCATTTTACAGTTGAGGAAACTGAGGCAAACAGAGGTTAAATGACTTGCCCAGGGTCACAGAGGGAGCACATAACTAAGGCTGGATTTAAACTCAAGTCTTCCTGACTCTAGGCCCAGAGCTCAATCCATTGTGCTACCCAGGTACCTAGCCACAAGCAGTTTTAGATCTGCATCGGTAGAGGAGGTTTTCTTTTCATAATTTCTGCAATACCAATGAAACCACAGGCCCAGGTCAATTCCAATGTTGCCTATAAATACAAAAGGGCCAGACTATCTAGCATGTTGACCTCAATACAAACAGAAAAAACTCCATGTTAATCTGTGAAGTGGACATTGGTAAAAATCAGACCAAAACAAAAATAGAAGTAAACCCATTTCAGGTCTAAATTAACTCCTGGCAAGTTCTCTAGTCAGCATGATGAAAGCAAATCTAGTCATTCCCTTGTTAAGTTTCCTTCTGTATTATCCCTAATTAGGTACACTTACCCACCAAATGGTGAGTTAAAGCAGAAAAACACTCTCAGAACCATCTTTTTGCTTTTTATCCACACGACTTCTCTTTCCCCCTCCCATCCATCTCTTTTCTGTTCCTCTTCTTTATGATTTATCTAAAGTGTCAGCTTCTGTGTCATTTAAAACAAACAAAACCTATAGAAATATGTCTTAAAAGACAGATGGGAATATTTGGAATGGGAGGCAAATGTTCGATGCTTGTCTGATACCTTTTAAAGCCTTTAATTTACCACAAAAATAAAAGTCACTCAACACAGTGTGAGGAGTCATCTTTGAAAAGTGATAAGAGGAAGAAAACGCTAGACTTGTCTTTAATGTGAACTTCACAACCAGGTCCATTATCTGCTGGCGGCCAACTTAGCACAACTTTCTCAGAATGATTCAGGCAATTGCTTGAGGTGCTCTGCTTGGATGTACAAAAAGTCTCTTTTCAGTAGCCTTTAGAAACCTAAACATGGGTCTTATCAGAAAAGATTCCAATTTAAGGTGGTAAAGGTTGGATGTCTGATATGATCCATAGCTTTCTTTTTTTGAAAAGGAGACATGATGTTTTACAGTGTTAACAATTTTGAAAGGTTCTGCATTTTCACTGAACAAGAATGTTTTTGTGTGGGAAAAAAAAAACGAGACATCGAAGCATTCTTCAGGGGAAAATGCATAAAAGCTGAGCGGAATTGAAAAGAGGAAAGTTTGCTGATGTAGAGATTGGGGACAGATTGTGCTGACAGGTGTAATTATGGTTGAATAATTGACTCTTTTAAGGAAGATCTAGTGGAGTAAAGCAGCAAAAGTATCTCTCTGGTCAGAACCCATTTCTAATGAGATGCTCAGCAGTCCAGTTGTGAGGGACACCGCATACAGATTGCCAATGGACTCCTGAGCCATAGGCACTATGCTAAGTAGGCTAAATAAACTGTTTTCCTTTCAATGAACTCAAATGAAACCAGTTCAGGGTTTCAAGTATATGACTCCTTTGGCCTTAGATAGATATCCTTTTCTATCCTGGATGCTATTTTGTGGGTTTTTTAAATGTGTTCTTTTGCTATCTTTCAGTCCCAGGAATAGGGGCAAAGCTTATCTTTGAGGATACTCTATAAAGGATCTAAGAGATATATATGGAAGAAGGAGTAGACTTCCTTTTCCAGGGGTTCTCATCCTGGGGACTAAAGACTTCCAAGGAGTATATAATATATTATAATAGATTTTAGGGAATCTGTAAACTTAGATGGGAAGAAAATTACATTTTTATTTCAAAGCAATTTCTTTCCTATGTAATTCTTTGTATTTTGCATATTTAAAAATAGTATTCAGAGAAGGAGTCCACTGGTTTCACCAAGCTGCCAAAGGAGTCTATGACACAAAGGTTAAGAACCCTTGGAGTAGACTTTATATTAAGGTGGAATACAAGCAACAACAGGTGAGATTTACAGAAAGGCAGATTTCTACTGAATGAACAATGGAGCCCCTGTTTTGTTAGACCAGAAGGAACATATTTTGTCAGGATATTAAAACAACTCCCCAATAAGTCTGCCAACAGCAGCTATTGCATCATCCCAGCAAGATGCATATTTCACATCAAGGAATTGGAATGCACTCTGGTTAGAGGATGAGCATCTTGCTTTACATTTCCAGCTTTGAAAGAGGTGCCTCCAGTTCAGATAATCGGAGCTTTCACAATCTCTGCTATACAAAATGAAAAACAAATACAAAATGCTGTACAAAAATGGAATGGGCTATCTGTTGAAGGAGTAAGTTACCTGTCACTGGAGTATTCGAGCAGAGGATGATAGAGGTCAGGAATGCTGAAGAGGAACCTACAGGCAGGGTATAGAACTAGATGACTTCCAAGGTCTCTTCCAGTTCTGAGAGTTTGAGATGCCAAAGTCGGTATTGATTTTATTGAATCTAAAACACCAAAATTAAGAGCTTCATTATTAGTCTTTGAAATCTCTAAGTGAGAATATTTCCAGGCATGCCTGTTTTTTCACCCATTTTTAGAACTTTGCAAAAGCTATGGAATACAGAGCAGTTTGGTTTTATTTTTGTGACTGTTCCACTGAAGTCATAAAAGATAATCACCTCGTTCCTGGTTTTGAAATAGAAGCACTCAAAGCCTTTGCCCCATGAGAGGAGAGTTTACTGTAAATATTGCTCTCAGGCTCTCTTTCCAAATCAGAGGCTCTTTTTTTTTGTCAGCCTTCTGCCCCACTGAGAGACCGTGCCATGAGGAGGGAAGGTGAGGGCTGGTGAAATACAGTGGCAGCATTTCTACTTACAGTAAGATGAAGTTCGTCTTTATCTCTGCATTTACAATTCTCTGTTGGGCACATTGCTCTGGGCCCTTACACTCAGTTGAAAGTACGTGGCTTGCTCTGTGGCTTTGCATAATTTTTAATCCTCCCAAATTGACAGTCCCTCTCAAGGAGTAATAAAAAAGGAATTAATTGTTCTCCCTATGTATTGGTGAATCAGTTCTTTATACTATGGCAATTAGAGTTTTCTACCTGTCCCAAAAGGGATCTAGGAGAGGTAATAGTTTTCTGATACATGAAATTTTAACTTTAAATCCGCATGACATAGCTCTCTCCTACTGTGGTAATTTGATGTAGTGGAAATCAATCACCCAGGAAACATTTCTCAAGTATATGTGCCAGGAACTGAGCTAATGCATTAGATAGATAGATTTTCATTGTTCAGTCGTTTTAGTCTTTTTTTTTTGACACTTTGTGACCCTATTTGGGGTTTTCTTGGTGAAGATACTGCTGTGATTTGCCATTTCATTATCCAGCTCATTTTACAGATGAAGAAAATGAGACGAACAGGGTTAAGTGACTTGCCGAGATTCACAGAGCTAGGAAGTGTCTGAGGTCAGATTTGAACTCAGAAAATAAGTCTTCCTGATTTCAGGCAGGTACTCTGTCCACTGTGCCACCTAGTTGTCTGGATAGCTGGATAAAAGCATCTATTGAATATTTACTTCATGGTAGGCATTGTACTAAGCAAGCAAAACATAATACAACTACAACAACAAAATACATTTCCTACCCTTACTGAGTTTATTTTCTAATGGGGGTAAGACAAAAGGGAACTTGAAGAGGGGGTGATGATTAGAATTTCAGTGGAAGAGCAAGGTTGCAGATAAGAAAATGGAGAAGTCCAGGGAGTACAAATTGAACTAAGAAGATGGAGAAGTCCAGAGAGTACAAGTTAAACTAAGAGTGAAGTGAGCATGGCCTGGTTTACGAATCAGTTTTTTATAAGAGAGTTGCACTAAATTTAGTTTAAAAAACTTATTAAGCCCCTACTATGCACAACAAAGTCTCTTTAGTCCCTATAGTTTTTCAAGCAATGTTTTAGGGCTGCATGTTATGGAATCCTATGTTTTCTGAAGAGTTATAGTGGGAGATCATCCCAAGTGCAATGGAGAAAGACATGAGCAGATCATTTGCTCAAATCAGTGCCCCAAGGCCTTGCCATCCACATTGCTGCTGGACCCTTAGGAGTTCTGGGCTTTCCTGTCTGTCCTGCAACTGACGTCTCATTAATATGCTCTCTCCTTTAATTAATGGCATTCCTTGAGAGTAGCGTCTTACTTTCTGTATTTGTATTTCTAGCACTTAACTGAGTGCTTAGAATATACTAAGTGCATAATAAATGCCTTTTTCATTTACTCATTTGTTTAATATTTATTTATTTATTAATATCACTTTGAAAGCTGCATGGTGGGTGAATTGGAAGAGAGAGAGATTTGAGTTGGGGAAACTAGTTAGGGGGCTATTGCAATGAGGGGGAAGGGAATAAGTATTTATATGGCACCTACTATGTGTTAGGCACTGTTAGCACATAGTAAGTATTTAATACAAGTTTATTGATTGACTATTGACTTCTTACAAATGTTACAGCCTAACAACAACTGTGGGAGGTGATATGAGTATCCCCATTTTACAGTTAAGGAAACTGAGGCAGACAGAGGTTAAATGCCTTGCCTAGGGTCACACAGCTACTGAGTGAAGCTGAATTTGAATTCAGATCTTCTTGACCCTAAGCCCAGTGCTATATCTATTGCATTATCTAGCTCCCTCCTTGTTTTCACTACTATACTTGTGACAGCCACCACCTTTGTTTAAGCCCTCATCACCTCTTGTTAAAACTATGCAACAGATGTTGTGGAAGCAGAGGTAGCAAGATTTATCAACTGACTGAAGGGAAGTGAGGTGAAGGGAGTGAGGAATTGAGGATGATGGGGTCCCCAGCAAAACTAAGAATATTTGAATAATAGTTTATTTAAAATATTTGAAAAGTAATTTGAAAGAGGCGCTGGTTTGGAGAAAAATTAGGATACCTGTGTCACATCTGGTTTGAAATGACCAATGATTCAACTTATACCTGAAGCCATAGCTGTGACAGCCCCAGCTTCTGAATGAATACCTCTAGTGATGGAGAACCAGCTGCTTCCTGAGGCAGCCCATTTCAATTTTGGTTTTTCTAACCATTAGGAATTTTTTTTTGTTCTCAAGCAGAAATCTGAGTCTAATTTCCACCCATTATTCCTAACTGCCCACAGGGGCCAAGAAGAACCAGCTTATCCCTTTTCCTTACAGCATCCTTTCAAATACTATAAGAAATCTCCTATTCCCCATTAAGCCTTCTCTTTTCCAGATTATAATCTTCAGTCCCTTTAAATGATCTTCAATATGGTAGGACATGGAAGAGTGATTTTTACTCGAGGTCTGGGGGTTTTTAATCCTTATTTTTTAATATTTTGATAACTATTTCAAAATAATGAATTTCCTTTGTAATCCCATATATTTTATTTTAGACTTTAAAAACATGATTTTGAGAAGGAATCTAAAGATTTTACCAGACTGCCAAAAGATCCCTGTTGGCTCTTCACCATTCTACTTGTCTTTTTATGGATGTTCTTCCTAAAATGTGGCACCCAGCCCTGAGCTATTCACTCTCTAGTCCTTGACATTCTCCTTCTCTTAATGCAGCCTCAGATTGCATCCATTTTTTTTAGTTCCCCTGTCTCACTGATTACTTGTATGAATCTTTCTCTATAGTAGTCTTTTTTTGTTCTGATTCTGTGATGTTTTTTTGAAAGAAACTCTTCGATATGGAAACTACTTCCACCAATGCAAAGCAACAATTACAATGATCCTTTCCACATTGTGATTTTCCCCATCTCTGTTTGGCAAAAGAAATTAAGTGAGAATTTTGGGGTTGTTTTATGGAAGCTACGACACAGAAAAAGTTTAGAAACACAGAAATACATAAAATATGTGTAAAGTATTACATAATATCAATATTATAATGTTGTATTACATATATTGTAATATTGTATGATATAAATATTGCATACAAATATTATATTATATGATGTCAATATTATACCATTGTATAATATTATATAATAACAACATTATAATATTGTGTGATAACAATATTATAATATTATATATACATATTATAAATTTAAAAATTATATTATGAAGCACAATGATAAATACAGGAAAGCATTGCATAATATCAGTTTTATCTTTTAATACCATAATAATTCAGATTTCTTCTCTGGTATGGAGGGCCAAAATTTTTATGCAGATTTTCCGGATTGTAGGGGTGCTGAGTTTCTAACTCCTGTGATGTGGAAGGGATAACTATATATTCAAAGGGTCTTACTTAAAGGTAAGAGATTAAGTGATTTGCCTAGGGTCGCATAACATGTGTTACTTGAAGGATTTGAATCTAGGTTTCCCAGTCTCTGAAGCAAACTCTCTCTCCACTACATCAGGGTGCTTTTTGTCCTATCATTTCCTATATTATAAATGCCATACCTCTTATAGGGCAATTGGCAGTTTTCTGAATGGGATAAAGTTTCTCAACGCTATAATATCTGTAACGTTTCTTTGTATTCTTTCTTGTCAGAGACACATGTCATGAACTCCTGGGACACGTTCCCCTTCTGGCTGATCCTAAGTTTGCTCAGTTCTCACAAGAAATAGGCCTGGCCTCCCTGGGAGCCTCTGATGAAGATGTTCAGAAACTTGCCACGGTGAGTCTTTTGTATTTTCATGTCAGACTTTGAAAAAAAGATCTTCCTGTTCATCCAAGGTTACTAAAGGGAAAAAAAAAGAGATTTTTACAGTTATTAAAGGTGAAAGCAAAACTACATTTTGAAGATGAGTAGGTGGCATTGAGAGGCTAGATAGATGATGTAATGGTGCATTCTGGGACAGTTAGCTCTTCCAGGAAGAAAGATCCTATTTCAGGGAGGTGACATTTGTATTTTCAAATAATAATAAATATTTCTTGAGATAATTATTTCCTCCTATGTTTTTGATTTTCAATTTTAGTTTGTATGCTTCATGTTTTATTTTCTTGGCCTATAACAGTTTAGATGTGTTTATACTTAATACTCATTTGACCAGTTCTGTTCACCTGCTAAATGAATTAATCACCTTACAGACTGTATTGTTTTGAACACAATCTATATTACGATGTTCAGACTTGGCCTTTTATCATACTCTTGCTTCAATATTTACTTTTTTTTTTGAGGGGGGTTAGGACTTGTGATTTCATTCATGTAGGGAACTCCCAGTGTGGAAATTTTCTCTACTGAGGGAAATAGACCAACTTTTCTGCAACTTATATTCTTGAGAATTGATTGGAGTCCAAAGACTTGTTCATAATCAATCAATCAACATTTGTTAAATGCCTACTATGTGCCAGGCACTGTGTAAAATTCTGGGGATACAAAAAGAGGCAAAAAACAGTTTCTGTCCTCAAGGAGTTCCATCTAATGGGAGAGAAAACATACAAATATGTACCAAACAAACTATAATCCAGGATAAACCAGAAATACTTAAGAGAGGGAAGACACTAGAATTATAGATGGTTAAGCATAGCTACACACCTATTATGGGTCAAAGGCAGGAACTGAACCTGGGTCTTTCTTGCTCCAAGACTAGTATCCTATGGCACATTGCCTTATTTTTCATTCTGGTATTTATAGAGCTTCCAATATTGAATGCTGGAACTGAAGGTTGAGAGGTCATGTAGCAAGGAAAGAGGTATAACCAGAAGACTTGGATTTTAATTCTACCTCTGATATCTACTATTTGTGTGATCTTGGGCAAGTTATTTAATTGTCCTGGGCCTTAGCTTCCTCGTTTGTATATAGCCCTTGTGACACCCTATGCTTTAACACATGGCGAACTCACCCCAAGTTCAAAGTCCTTTGTTGGTCTATACCTGCTCAACATGTTAACTAGCTCAAGAACTTCCATTGATGGGTCTTCTTTTTCTCTAGCAAGACGGAAGACAAAATTAGTTCCAAGGGAAGACATTTAAAGAAATAGCATAGTAAGAAGATTTACAATAACACACTCCTCCAATAGATATTGGGTGCTCTTATGTATACCTTCAATGGAGAGAGTGATCAGTCATAGCTAGGAATTACATGTGGGCCTTATTCTTTAATGGGGGCTGTGGAGTTTCTCCTGGAGGTACAATTATTGACTTGCTGGGTATTCAGTAGGCTAGACAAAGGAGTGGGGAACCTGTGGATTTGTTCTGGGAAGTTTGGGCCTTTGAGGCCAAAATAATATATATAAAATTTATATATTATTATATATATCCCCAGATATGGGCATATTAATTTTTAGCTATTTTAATTATAATTTTATAATTATAATTTTAGTTATGTTTAGGCTTTTTTCTTAATTGTAATTTTTACCCATCACACATAACTAATACAAGCTAGGAATAAGTCTATCCTTTTCAGTCCCTATATCAGAATCAGAGATCAAAGCTGTTTGTTAAGTATAGCTACCTTCCTGTGATAAGTCACTCATATGACCCAAGATCATTTCTGGTTTAGGTTGTTGTTCAGTCATTTCCAGTTGTTCCCAACTCTTAGTGATCCCTTTGGGGGTTGTCTTGGCAAAGATACTGAGATAGTTTGCCATTTCTTTCTCCAGCTCATTTTACAAATGAAGAAACTGAGGCAAACAGGATTAAGTGACTTGCCCAGGTTTGCACAGCTAGTAAATGTTTGAGGTCACATTTGAATGTGGGACAACGAGTCTTCCTAATGGCACATCCAACTCTCTATCCACTGCACTACCTAGCTTCCCTAGTGACCCCAAGGTTATCTCTGGTATAAGTACAAGCTTGGACAAAAGTTAGCTCAGGGAAGCAAGGCCAGTGATCTCTATGTACTTTGCCCTCATTCCTGTCTTTATTATGCATTTCTATTTCTCCGTTAGATTATGACCTTTTTAAAGTCAGGGATTATCTTTTGCCTTTCTTTGTATTCCCTGGTACTTAATAAATACTTATTGACTGGCATATCTATCAAAAAACAAAGTTTAACTGCTTTGGTGCTATATTTTGACCAGGGAAAGACCCCAGTCTCCCTACGTGTAAAATGAAGGGGTTGGACCACAAATTCTCTACTCTCACTTCCAGAGACCAATGGTCCTTTGAAAGTTCTGAGTGTTCTAAGTGTGGAGAATGGTAATGCTCAGGAACCGTAAATAACTTAGGGAGGAACTAGGATGGAAAATGGTGATTGGGGCAATAGGGTTGGAACTTTGTGATTGGGTTAGATAGTAGAAAGAAATAAGAAAAAGATTTAGACTTGTAGTATACTATACTAAAAAAAATTTATTCCTGACAGATGAAATTTGTTCTGGGTCAACTAAAGCTCCTTTTCCTTATTTTCCCAGTATTCACTGACTCCTCCTGCCCCCAATTCAATTTCTAGTTCTCATTAACTTTAACATTTCAACTACCTTCAATTTTATAGACTACCTGGTTTGCTGATTCTTCTTGCTTTGAAAAATACTTTGCAGACAAGAGAAGCTAAGAAAGATCTCAAATGATATTTGGAGCATAGAGGGGTGGTGACACATTTCCTATTAGCTACCACTATAAGGAGTTAGGAAGACTTTTTCTGAGATGACATCAGAGCTACTTTTGACTTCCAGCACAACATCCTGTCTCTCAGTTAAAGAACACAGTGAACAGAATTACGCCAGGAAAATCTCTGAAAGAAAATGTGCTAAGACTCTAGCTAGGCAGCTTCAAAGTAAATATGGAAACAAATGAGCTGACAAATAACATGCATATTAATGAGCCCTAAGCAACATGCCAGAGTAAGAAAACCATTAAGATGACCCATTTCCAAACACAGAGAGATTAACAACTAAAGCATTGTTGGGAGGGGTCGAAAATGCCTATGGAAGGAAAAGAAATGGACCTTTTAGGAATTCATACCAGAAATAAAGGCATCATTAATGGACTTCCTGAACTTTGTTTCCATTAAGTAATGTGCCAGAGGAAGAAATAAATAGCATAGACCCAGGAAGAAAACTGATAGAATAAAAATCCTAGAAAGTACTGATTATTTAGAATGATGAGTCAGTCAATATTACTCTTGGGACCAGGTGAGATTTATAGTATTAATGATGATATTTATGGAAGACTTGTTTTTCCTCACTGATAAAATTCGAGTATTTAGGCAGAAGGGAGTTAAGCAAACCCAGAGAAGGCAGACATTTCATAACTATTTTGGATGTGTCATCAACAAATCTGTCCAAGGAAAGAAAGAAGTAATTGCCAAGTGACCAAGTGACACCAGAAAACTTTCATTGTTTTGTCCAATGTTCTACTTGATCTTTCTCCTTCACTACCACCCAATTGCCAGGAGCTATTATAGATCTTTGCCATATTTCTTCATGATATTTATTTTAACATTTTAATAACGCTTTGGTTGGGGAATGAAGCAATTTGTGCTGTTTTATTTGGGTACTAGTTTTCATGCCCAGAAAACTATTTAAATGTAACACTTTCATATTTGGGGAAATTGATGATGATGTCTTGACTCATTGTTATAAATGTAAATAATTTGCCCTCTGGTGCATAATGAATAAGACTCTGGTTGTGGCTGTTCTGCTGTTTCCATACTAATCATCAGCTGTCTGGGTCTATGCATTAGTAATAGTAATTAGTACAAAAATAGTCCCCAAAACAAGGGTGAAGGTTGGCTACTGATCAGTATCGAGAAGAGCATCGTTGTTTAGCTTCCTTCCATGGACAGATCAAATATTTCCTCCTACACAAGGCCTTCCTAGAACTGGCCAATTATAAGCACCCTCTCTCTTTTGACTTCCCTTATTTTATATTATTTTGTCTGAACATCATATTTACTTATTCATGTTCATCTTGATTCTCTCCTCATTCTCTAGTCTAACATGAGATCTGGAGGGAGGTGAGCATTTCATCTTTGTTTTTGTATCTCCAGTGACTACCAATGTTCCACAAATAGGATGTGGGACTTACTGTGTATATAGCAATAAAATGATGACACTATCATTGTGGGTTTGTTTAGCTGAAGAGAGAACTTGATTGAGGGTTCTTGGTGGCTTACTTTCTAATGAGTGAATTCTTTTTTTTTTTTTTGAGGAGAGAAGGCAAGGCAATCCAAATTAAGTGACTTGCCCAAGGTCACACAGCTAGTACATGTCAAGTGTCTGAGGCTGAATTTGAACTCAGGTCCTCCTTGACTCCAGGACGAGTGCTCTATTCACTGCACTACCTAGCTGCCCCACAGTGAATTCTTTATGAATATTTTTCATGAGATAGAATGACTCAAGCAACTCAGTATAGATGGGGATTTTGTGGTGGGAAGCAGGAGATTGAGTTCTGGAAGTATTGACTGTTACAGCTTATTTTGCATGGTGGTCAGTTTCCCAAATGCTTATGCACATTGACACCTTTGCTTTGTGGGGCACCATCATTGTTGAGTTCATCATCTAGTAGTTCTTGATGAGTACACTGTCATGCTCCGTGGCATTTTGCTATTTGTATTATACATTGTCATAGGCACAGAATACATGAATAGAAATTTGCTGATTAGATGAATTTAGTAACTTACTCCTGGAAATATGCTGATTTCCCCCCAGATTTAAGTAAATTTAAGGGGGCTGCTTTCCTAAACCATGTAAGTATCTTGTGATGCAGATGGCATCAATTCAGTTCATTCATTTCTCCCCTCATAAAGGCATTTGAAACAGACAAAGCTGTATATCATCTTTAAGAGAAAGCAATCAGCATGAATATGCCACAGATGTTTCACAAACTGATTAAATCAGCCTGTGGCCCAGTTGGAATTTTTTATATATGGAAAATCATTCATCCAGGGTTTTTTTTTTTATTTTTTGGTTTGCTTTTTTCCCCTAAGACATTGAGATTCCAACTCATCTGGAATTCCCAATTTTTTGGTGGATAGGAAAGATGGAAACAGAGGGATGGAGTCATAGTCAACAAATTTGAGGAATGAGAGATTTGTTGCATGTCCAGATTTGTTCCAGGGTCTTTGAGAACGTGGAATTATTAACAGTCTTAGGAACTATTAGGAACCAAACAACAGCTAGCATTGAAACAGGAAAGAGTGATTAGAAAATTCTTGAAATGTAATCATACCTGGATTTCTGTTTTCAAGGCTAATCATTTGTATATTTATTTATTTTTATAATTAAATTTTTTGTTGTTGTTGAATTTTGAGTTCTGACTTGTCTCCTTCCCTCCATCCCAACCCTGTATTAGAGGTCAACATTTGATGTAAACTTATACGTGGAATCATATCTTTTGTATATTTAAGTAAGAAATTCTGCCTTAATTAAAACTATCAGTGTCCATGAATAAATGAAAATATGTTTGAATTTCCTGAATTTCAAAGCTTCTATTTAACATTAGGGACCCAGGCTTACTTAGTACTTTCATGTGCTCAGAATGGTAATCAACTATAAATCTGTAGCAACAGTGATTATTTGAAAGGGAAGAATCAATGTAAAGATAACCCAAGACATTAACAAGTTTTAATAGTTACATGTCATTGCCTTCACCTTTCTTGGTCAGGAGTTAGAAACTTTAGAATGACAAAAGTGCCTACTCAACTATAGTTCTGAGCATGGGTGATCATTTTTGGTAGCTCAACAGAGAGCATGCAATAAGTCCCAGGCTTAATCACTCAATGCTAGTGCTTTTGAACTATTTCAGGTATTTGGAACATTAGATACAAAGTGGACAAAGTGCCGAAAGGAGCTCTCATACAGTTTTAACAGAGATATTTGGGCAGCTGATCAGATGTATGATTTCTATGAGTAACAGTGTAAAAGTTAATGCAATGCATCTCAATTCTTTGCTTTCATTTTAATGACTGCTGTGAATAAAGAGGTATCCTACAAAAAGTATTTTTTTTCTTTTTAACCACATAATTTTTTCCCTTCTCTTTTCATTTCTGTTGCCTTGCTTGCATGGATTATCAATATTCTTTTTTCCTATGTGGTCCCAGAACTCATTTTCCTAACCTCTCTGACTACAATTCTCTTTTGTTAGCACTGATGCTGTTAAGAGAGGACATAAGGCAACATTATTTTCTGTATGCTCAGCCTCTGATATTTGGTGTTGCCATTATTGGGTATTTGTTGCCTGCTGAACTATGATGATGATGACACCGTTTTTTGAAATTTCAAAGAAATTCTAATTTCAGGCTATTTTTAGAACCAGGCACATTTTCAATCTGCAACAGTTGTATATTTTTGCAATTCAGATCTTTCTTTATATTTTATGTCTGTAGCCAAGGGCTTCAGGGAGAAGTCACATAAAGGCAGATGCAAAAATTTTAGATATTTGACAACTTAAAACTATAGCCACTTGGATAACTATCTATCTTGATGACTTTGTCTATGTACAAAAGCCCTTTACAGTTTAGCCCTAAGACCCTCGGAACTAAGAGGAACATTATCATTGTTGTGGTTTGCTCTAGGCCTGTGATTTCATCTATGTAGATCTGTTGTATAAATGTCCTTTGATGATGCAGATTGACAACTTGTCTAGAGCTTACAGTCCTAGAGAACTTCTGAGGGGTAGGCAGAGGGGCTGTCTGAGAAGCTGAGAGACACAAGTCCATGGTCACAAAGATAGAATGTGTCAAATGTGGAATTTGAACTTTCACCTTCCTTACTAAAAGGCTGGTACTCTGTTAATTATTCCATACTCTCTTTCTAGGGCCACACAGAATGAGAGAATCTTAGAGTTGAATATGACCCCAGAACTCAGCCAGTTGGACCTCATAAAAGTACAGTTCAAACTAGACTACATTTGTTTACCCAGTTTAAACAGGGTGCAACTTTTAATGTAGCCCTGGTTATAGCCAAGAACTATTTTACCCATAAGACAGCTAGGTGGTGCTGTGGATAGAGTTTGGAGGGTGGAGTCAGGAAGACTCATCTTTGTGAGTTCAAATCCAGTATCAGGCACTTACTAGCTGTGTGACCCTAAACAAGTCAGTTCACTTTCTTTGCTCCAGTTTCCTCATCTGTAAAATGAGTTAGAGAAGGAAATGACAAACCACTCTAGTTTGGCTCGGTCACATGGAGTCAGAAATGACTGAACATTTTACCCATGTGCATGTGGATGGATCAGCTTAAAGGATAGGTATTATATCATTCTTGAGGGATGCAGACAGTCCTATCAGGTCGAATAGAATTTCAAAGTGATGGAGATTAGAGAGTATGCATGTGTTTGTGTGTGTATGGACTGTGTGGAGGGGGAAGATTTAAGGGTTGTGCTTTAAAGTTAATACTTACACTCCAGGAAATGAGAAGAAGAAGCATTTACATGGTGCCTACTGTGTGCCAGGCACTGTTTCTAAGCACTTATTCTAATGTGATCCTCACAACAACCCTGGGGGTTGGTACTATCATTATCCCCATTTTACAGCTGAGAAAACTGAGATTGACTGAGAATAAGTGACTTTCCCTGGGTCATACAGCTAGTAAATATCTGAAGTCATATTTGAACTCAGGACTTCATGACTTCAAAGTCCAGTGTTCTATACGTTTGCCACCAGCTGCCTTTTTAGATGAAGAATGATTCACTTGCCAAAGCTGGGGAGAGCTATCAGGTTCTCAGAGGGGCCACATCAAAGCTGCTGTGTTCTAGTGCAAAAAGAACTGGGCCGAGAGGCAGCTGACTATGTGATGCTATAAAAGAAGTTACGTTCCTCATTCGTAAACTTTATCCTATCTACCCCACGAAGGTGACTGTGAAAAACCATGCAGATGTAAAGTGCTTTAGAAGCAGAATAAAGTGACATACATATGTGAAGCATTATTGAATGGAGCCAGAGGGTCTGAGATCTTGAACAAGATCTTGAATCTTGGGATTCATCTAGTCTGAATCCTTTATTGGACAGACAAGGAAACTGATGCTCAAGAAAGGTCAATTGACTTTTAGGATCATAGACTGAGAACTAGAAGTGATCTCAGAGGTTTTGTATTCTAACCTACTCATTTCAAAAATGAGAAAATTGATGTCCAGAGAGGCCCAGTGACTTGTAAAAGCCACCCAGTTTAAAATGGCACAGCCAGAATTTTTTTATTCAGATTTTCTTGCTTCATAGCCAGTGTTCTTTCCAGTCTATCTTGCTTTTCCATTACCTGAAAGATTTCTTACAATAAAAAATCCTAGTCCTGCTACATGACCCTGAAAAACTTTTTATTTGTGAAATAATTAATGTTAGATTTCTGAAGCCTGTGGTCCTGCACATTGAGCTGTCATCTTCTTAGGATGATCAAAATCTTGACACTGAAATTTTCTGTTTTTCAAAGAAAGTTAGACACATCTGTCAAGGAATACAAAAGAGTCAATTTCCATAAAAATGTACCAAAGGGAAAAAAGAGTTTAAAGAGAGCCCTTTTCAAAACCTTAAGCATTTCCAGTGAAGATGGTGATATGAAAAGAGGTAGAGAAGTCCAGTTTTCCCACCTAACTTCCAACTGCTATTTGAAAAGCCTCCGTGATGACTACTAATAAAGAAAACCAAAAGGAAGAGAAGTAAGCTACTCGTTCCAATCCAGAAAACCACAAAAAGATAACTAGGAGATGTTAGAAAGGGTCACACCAAGGAGGCCAGAACAAAGCTTAGTAAACTGTCCAGAGACTGGTGGGGAATATGGATAGCGAAGTTGGTGTGAACTTCCACAAGTAGACCCGAAGTCACTTGGCACTCTCAGGGTTAAGGGAAGAGTTGTAGTCCAGTTTAACCTTCAGTAATTGAGATCCTAATGCTAGACCATGATTCTGATCAATCAGAACAAAAGCAGGAGAAAGAGTCAATCTCTACAGGAATTTTTGTGCATAGAGAGTGGATCTATCTGTGTATTCTTTGGAAAAGAGATGTCAAAACTAGACTTAATGCAAGAACCATATTAAAATGTAATTGGGAAATATTTAATGAAGTAAATAAAAATATAATAGAACATAGATAATGTTAAAATGTGGTTTTCTAAATCAATATTCAGCCGTCCAGGATCCTTATGTAAGTAAGGTAGAGTGCCATCCCTCCCTCTTTTCTAACTCAAATAGGAGTTTGAATTTGGCACCACTACTTTACAGTGCTGTGAGCCACATCAAGAAACAGGGATAATTCATTGATCAGGCACCAATATTAAGGGATTGATCAGGAGGTCTAAGAGAGATACCATCTCCAATACTCCACTGGGACCTGTCAGGGCCATAGCAAAGAATGGTACTAATTCATTTCTGGGACTAGTGCAAAAAGAAAGAGAAAGATTTGCTGTCTATGGTAGACAATCAGAGAACAAGGTAGAAATCAGGTATTTAGGAAGAGGGTGGGGCCTAATGCCAGCCATCCTATCCATAATGGCAGGGACAATGGCCCTTAGACTAGAGTCAATAAGACCAAATTAGGGCTACCCAGCTCATCCAAGAGCACCAAGGGGAACTTTGTGTGTGTGTGTGTGTGTGTGTGTGTGTGTGTGTGTGTGTTCATCCTTCATTGCTGAAGAAGACCACGCCATCAGAGAAGTGATGACATGACTTGCACTTGACTTTGTTTTGAGTGAGGGAGGACTGTGCGGGTCACCAGCCTCACTTCTCCTTCAGAGTCATCTGAATCCAGTGACCAGATACTCATCAGAGTGACTGGAGATGACCCAGGATGAGGCAATTGGGGTTAAGTGACTTGCCCAAGGTCACACAGCTAATGAGTGTCAAGTGTCTGAGGGGAACTAACCTTAGCACAAAAAACCCAAACTACAAAGTAATGCTTAGAAAACAATGCATAACATGAAAAAATCCTTTGTGCTGAGAGAAACCAAAGGTAAACCAAGAAATATCAACCCCACAAAAACTACAAGCAGAGCCTTAGAAAAAAACACATACATGATGAGGAATATAGGAGTGTCTGGGAAGCAAAAGATAAAAAAGTAGAATTAGCTGCAAAATGAAAGTTCAAGAGGAAAAAATATAAGGAAAAATAAAAGGCTTAGCATAGAAGTTGGAAAATATTACTCAAGTAGTAGACTAACTGAAAAACGGAATGGAGCAAATAGAACTCCATGATTTCAGGAAACAACCAAAAATATTAAAATAATGTCAATAGAAAAAAAAACCACAAGGAAACATAAGACACCTACCATTTAAAAAAAATGACTTGGAAATTACCCAAAGGAGAGATCATTTAGAAATCATCAGACTCTCTGAGAACCATGACCAAGCAAACAAATTAAAAAATAAAACTTGGAGTGTATTTCAAGAAACTATCTGAGAAAATTGCCCAGTTCTAATGGAATTAGAAGTCAAAGGCGAAAGGGAAAATACAAAGAATCCACAAATCCAAAAGAAACCCCAAACTGAAAATGCCCTGCTATGATTTAGCTTAGCAAGCAACCAGAAAGAAAGAGTTTAAATACCAAAGGAGCAACAGACATGATCACATGATCATTTTAAAGGTGAGATAATGTTGGAATGCATTATTCTAAAAGACAAAGGAGAAAAGCTTGTAAATAAAAATATCGTAACCTAAAAAAATGAGTATAATCCTAAAAGGGGGGGGGGCGGGAATGGATTTTTAATAGAATAGAGGACTTTCAACAGAGGACCTTCCTGATGAAAACATCAGAGCTAAGTAGAAACTTTAAAATGCAGACAAAGGTATCAAGAGAAACTTAGAAAGTTGAAGACATCTGAGTTGTTGGAAGGGGCTAAACAATTAACTTTTAATAGAAGGAAAAGAGGTAAATATACTTTTATAATTCCATTTTCTTGAAGGATCACAGAGTCAGTTAAATAAGATAAATACAGGTCCTATGTATGGTTTTATTTTATTCTGATGGTTTTAAGAGAGGAAAGAAGGGAAAAGGAATACACTAGAGAAGGAATGAAGAAAAAGGGGAGTAAATAATTATTTCACATAAATAAGGTACAGAAGGATAAGACTCAGAGCAGGCTTCTTGTGTCCTCACTCTTATCTGAACTTGGAAAAAGAAAGTTGAACATATACACATACACACACTAAAACATAGTTTGTTTTGTAGAAATATATTTAACTCAAAAATGAACGAGGCAGGGACAGAGAAAGGAGAGAGACACATAAGAGGAAGGTAGAATAGGGAAGGGTAGAGGTACAAGCAAAAAGAAAAACCTTTGAGTTTTAAAGCATTGATAATAAAAAGAGATTAAAAAGAGAGAGAGAAAGTGTAAGAATCAGAGATTCGTGGAGAGGGGAGGAATGAAGGAATAGATACAGGCCAGTTAAACTATAGATTGCTGGTGTTGATCAGATTCCATTAAAAAATAGGATAGGCAAATAGGTAAAAATAGCATGAAAAGAAGAGTTAAAATATAAGAGGTTTTGACAGAGGAAAATGCAGAATAGTTGAAGTGAATATGAATGGTAAAAAGCCACCAGAAATCTCATCATTAGGGAGATGACATTGGTTTCAGTATTCAACACCTGCTCAGGACCCTCCGTTGCCTCATTCCTCTGATTGGGGAATGATTCCTCCCAAATCATAGCTGTTTTATTTGACTTTAATTCTGTGAAAATCATGTCCTTTTCAAGGTACCCTCACGTGGCCCCTTCTTTCTAGCATCATTTTGTGCATTGTCTCTCTCCATAAGAGAATTAAGCTCCTTGAGAACGAAGACTATTATCCTTTTCCTTTTTTGGAGACAATGGAAGTTGAGTGACTTGCTCAGGGTCACACAGCTTGTAAGTGTCTGAGACTGCTTTAAACCCAGGTCCTCCTGACTCCAGGGCCAGTACTCTATCCACTATGCCGCATAGCTACCCCATATTTTTCTTTTTCTTATTTGTATCTCCAGGTCTTAACACAGTGCCTGACACCTAGAAGGTACTTAACAAATGTTTATTGACTACTGACTATTGGTTATACCTCCTTTAAACAAGGGGTAAGACAACAGAATGGGTTAGAAAGTAGAATCCAATGTCATGTTGTTTACAAGAAATATTCTTAAAATGTAAAAATTTATAGAATTAAAATAGAGGGTAGAATAAAATTTGTTGTGATTTAGGACAATTAAGAAAGCTGATAGTAATGGCAAATGATGACATGAGCCAAGGTAATGGCAAAAAAGATATGGTTGCTTGGCTGAGTGCTGGGTAACATATATAATGAAATAATATCAATACAATATATATGAACCAAATGGTACAACATCTAAGTACTTGAAGGAAAAGTTAATCAAATATCAAAGGAAAACAGCATATATATGTTATATATATGAAACAGTTAAGGTTTTCAATATGCCCATTTTAACATATACATATATATATACACACATATATGTATAACAGCATATATATTATACTTGAGGACTTCAATATATGCCCTTTAATGCCAAATTAATCTAACAAGTAGTTGTAATGACTTCTGTAATACTCTTACAAGAGGATGAGAATTAAAGCCATAAACATATAAAGCATTAGGTAGTACTACTGATTAGAAACTTGACATTTCACCTTGGCTTTGCACTGTTCAAATAATTCCCTTCAGGTATATGTCTTCTGTCATGCCAGGCAAAGACTTGGCCTCAGCCTATTCACTGATGTAGAAACTCCCCTTTGCCATCTGTCAGTTCCAACCAAGGAACTTAAGATCTCAAACTTTTTGGAATCATAAGGCTGCCTCCAAGTCTTGACTTGTTCTTTTAGGATCATCGTTTAGTAACATGCTCAGGTCAAGAAACACAAACCTGAAGAAGCTCAGACTCAAGCTTACCTAGTTGATCCCTAGCTCTAGTCACCATATGACTTGCAGCTACCATGATGCCAGGTCGGGGAAAGGGAACTGTTTCTCCACTTCCCCTCACAGGAAATCTAATAAAAGAGTACTACTTGCCACAGGGGAAAATTAAAGCAAATAAGAAACATGAAGACTGCCTTTCTTTCTCAAACTGATGAAGCTGCTCTAACTCCCTCCCTCCCAATATCATTGGGTTAAGGAGCCAATAAGGGGGATTACTTCATCATCCTAAAGTGATTGGGTGCTGAGTCAGCATTGATGGTCAGCCAAAAGCAGACCAGGCACTCTGCACATGTCCCATGGGATGCAATCCTGGTTACATTTGAATTAATAGGATTCATCTAATTCTGTTTTGAACAAAAGCAAGTATACAATTGTTAAGATTTTCTTTTACAGGATAGAATAACAGAGTTAATAATATACCAAACTATAGGAATTTAATTACTCCATGCCACAAATGTAGTTTTCAAATAAAGGAGCTGAAAGAGTTTCGGCCATTCTTCAGAATGGTGATACAAAAATCTCAAGTTTAGCAGGGTATGGACTATATTTCTGTAAATTATGAAGCTGCCCTGTGAGTAGAGGCATGATAAGAAATACTTCACAAAAGGAAACACACAATGACTAAAATACAATCTCTGCACTATCTACACCTGAGTCTAGGGCTTTGTTGACACTTTGAGAAGCTTGTCATTATAAGTAGGAAAGGTGGCAGAATGGTGAGGGATCTCCCCCAAAATGAAAGCTCTGGTTTTTGAGGTACCTAGAGTGAGCAAAACACAAGAAAGAGTGGTGGGTGGGTATAGGATTGGAAGGAATAAATCACTTTGGAGAAACAAGGATCATTGATAGAGATGGAAGCCACTTTTGAGAAGTTGAATGACTTGATGCAGCATCATGCAGTCAGTACGTGTCAGAGGGGATCCTTGGACCTAGATCTTTCTGGCTCTGAGGCTGATTGTGTCCACTCTGCTATTCTGCCTCACTGTGCACAATCTGGTCAATCTGGACATCTAGAAATAACAGTCCTGTCACTGGCACATCCTTTAAGACTGCAGTGCTCAAGAAAATCATGTAACAATCCTCAATACATAGAATCTAATTAGCAATCTAATCTCACCCATTGTTTTACAGTTAGGGAAACTGAGGCCAAGAGAAGCTAAGTGACTTCCTAAATTTCAAGGCAATAAGTTAGCAGAGTTAGAATTGGAACTCAGGTTCTCTGACTTCAGTATTTTTTCTACTGTACCATATATCCTCCTAACATAATTAACTCTCTTTTTAGCATCTAAAAGTTTGCCCTTTGATGGGGTCCATAAAAATCACAACTTCAAATTTGAAGAGGAAGCAGATGAGCCAGAGTGCTCTCCTAATGGGATGTTGACTTAGGGAATCTTTTTGATGAAAAATTCATTTATTTTATTATACATTAGCCCGGCAGGGAGTACCAGTCTTGGGGTAACAAGGTTTGGAAGTTTTCCACTTCATCTTTTGTGCTGTTGAGAAATAGCCTCATTTGATTACATCTCCAGGAGAAAGCATCAACTAGTGATTCACTGGCAAGACAGGACAAATGGGTTTTAACTCAGTTTCATTGCACAATACTGTACTTAATGCTGTACTCGCTTTAATGAAACTTGCTCCATTTTTCTCCTTTTTAAAAGAGTAAAATGTTTGAGGGACACTATATTTTCACTGAAAAGGGAATTTAGAAAACTGGCTCCCTCACCCACTGCATTTTTGTCCATCTTGCAGGATGTATATTCATTTGTCTCATGCTTGAGAATTTCTTCTTCAGCTTTTCAAAAATTCTTGATTATAAAGGATGGTTCTCTTGGAGGGGATGGAAAATGTAGGTGACCTTAAAATGCAATACAATAATAGGATTTATTTTAAAAGGAATTTCATATCCCTTGGCCATTACTCTTTTGGGAAGGGCTCAAGAATCCTTAAAAGTTTAGTCTTACAGGTTGTGTCAATTACCCATGTGTCTTGGTTATCACACTTTTATAATAAGATCTTGGATTTAGATTTGGAAACGACTTTAGTGGTGGCACCATTCAATTTGCTAGTTTTTACAGAAGAGGAAATTAAGGCCAAGAGAGATGAAATAACTTGACCAAGGTCATACAGGTAGCAAATGACAGTCAGGATTTGAACCCAAGTTCTCTGATCCCAAATGCACAGTTCTTTCCACTACATAATGTTGCCTCAGATCTGGCATATTTGACTGAAGAATATTTCCCCAATTTACAGCTTCTCTTCTCATTCTAGTTACAGTGAATTTGTTAATATAAAAGCTTTTTATTATGTATAATCACATAATAAAAAATGATTTTCATTTAATTTATTAGGTGTAATCACAATAAAAATTGATTTTCACTGTGTGATTACACATATTGATTTTGTCAATATGCATACTTTTCCACTGATGAAGATCATGATCAAAGTTATGCATTTTATCTTTTATGATCATATCTATCTCGTGATTGTTCCTTGGTCCTTCCCCGAGTCATATATCTAAAGGTACTGTGTGCCATATCCTTCTAATTATTTTTAGTGAGGTAATTTTTTTTATAAATATCAAGTTATCATCCTCAATCTGCTTTTTGTGAAATATGACCTAATTTCTGCCACCCTGCTTTCTAGATTTTCTAGGAGTCCTTTCCTTCCTTTTCCCACTCCAGGGCTTTGTATTCTATTGTTTTGGTTTCCTTCCTTCCTTCCTTCCTTCCCTTCTTCCTTCTCCCTCTCCCTTTGTCTCTCTCTGTCTCTCTGTCTGTCTTTCTCTCTCTGTCTCTCTCTCTCTCTCTGTCTTTCAGCAATCAGGGTTAAGTGACTTTCCCAGGGTCACACAGTTAATAAGTGTCTGAGACTGGAACTGAATTCAGATCCTCTTAACACTTCCTGGTACCCTATCCACTGCACCAGTCCCTTCTATTGTCTTTCAAACACTGAGCTACTAGGTTCAATTACTTTTGGGTCTTGCTTATCTAGTCTGGACCAACTGATCTGCCTTTTTCTTTTTAAACCAGGGCCAGACAAAATTGATGATTGTTATTTTATATTCTAGTTTGAGAGTTGATACTGCTAGGACCTCTTCATTCCTACTTTTAAAAAATATAACTACTTAAAAACCTCAAGTGATGGGAAACCCTTAACATTTTGAGGCATCTGGTTCTGCTTTTAGACAAATCTAATTTTTAGGAAGTTGCAGGAAGGCCCAAGTCTTGCTCTCTACACTTTCCACTCATTAATCTTATTTCTGTCTTTTGGAGCTAAACATAGCAAACTTTCACATTCCAAAAAATGTCACCATGTTGCCCTTAAGCTTTCTTTTTCTTTAGGCTAAACGACCTTGGTTCTTGGAACAGATCCACATAGAGTATAGTTTCTAGAACCCTCACCAACCTAGTCACAGTCATGTCTTGGCATCAACAGTTATTAGCTATGTGACAATGGGGAAATGTCTTAATTTCTAGGAGACTCAGTTTCCTTATTTTTAAAATGGGGAAAATAATACCTGAGTTCCTTCCCTCACAGGGTTATTAAAACAAAAGTGCTTTCTAAATTGTGAATTCTATATAGACGCGAACTATGATTAATAGTCATCTTTCTTTACCAAGTTAGGGCCAGAAATTGACATAATTTTAAGGGCAGCCTTGTCTACACAAACTAAGTTGAAAGATAAGCCTGAGTCATCCAGAATGGATTTGTCCTATAGGATCAGTAGAAAGATTTAAAAACCATTGTTAGCCTTACATAATAAGCATCAGTAGAACTAGCCCTTCCCTCAAGTAGCTTACAATCTACCTGTACACAGGGAAAATACTTTAAGAGAACTGTGATTTAGTCAAGATATGTACTTTCTCTACTGATGAAGATTATCTCCCTAATCTTTCTGCACTCCTTAGTAGATAGACTTATTATAGACCTACATGTGGCAACTCTTTCGTTTTACAGATGAGGACACTGAAACACATAAAGGTTAAGTGAATTGTCCAGAGTCACATAAGTTGCTGTGGCTAAAAACTTCAACTGTTTACATTCCTTCATATCATACTGTCTTTAAGGAGTTTAGAACACTGATATAAGTTGCCATGAGAGTCAATATACCAAGTTTTCCTGATACCAGGGGTTCAGGTCAGAGAGACAAGAGCATATTTCAGACTCTGAACACACAGGTTCTCTAGAATGAGAAAATGGCAATCCTTTGCTAAGGTCAAGTTTGGGGTTGGAATGATGGGGAATGAGAAGGAGCTGTCCAAAAAGCCAATGAGAGTAACAGCATAGGTTGGCAAAGATCATGATATTTGACATTTATGTGGTCCTTTAAATTTGGCCAAGTATCTTACATACATCACCTTATTTGAACCTCACAACAAATTATCATCCCCATTTAATAGAAGCAAGGTTCAGAGAGGACAGGTGTCATAATCTTGAGATAGCTACTAAGTGACAGAGGAAGGATCATAGACTTGTACAAAATCTCAGAATTGGAATAAGTCCCTGGGGCTATCTAGTCCAACCCATACCTGAGCAACAAAACTTTTAACTCCAGATTATAATGGCCACTGAGATTTTAGTTGAAGAACTACAACAAAAGGCAACTCTACCTCTTCTTACCTATTTTACTTTGGGACAATTGTTTCACAAGAACAGCGTGTGATAATATTTGTAAAGCACTTGGCATAATGTATGGCATACAGTAGGTGTTTAATAAATGCTTGTCCCCACTTCTAGAAATGCTATGATAAAATCTAAGTGAATGTTATCTATGTCATTCCCCTGGTTAACCAGTCTAGTTACTGGTGAAAAAAAAGGAAATGGCATGACTCCTCCTCCTCTTCCTCCTCCTCCTTCTCCTCATTCTCATTCTCCTTCCTTCTTTTCCTTCTCCTTCCCTTTCCCTTTCTCCTTCTCCTCTTCTTCTCCTTCCTTCTTTTACTTCTCCCTTTCCTCCTCCTCCTCCTACAAAACCTTGTTTTCTCTTTGTGATCATTGTCTCCCTTTTGTCTCTGATTCCTCAGTGTCTAGCACTGTGTCTGGCACATAGTAGGTAGTTAATAAATGCTGGCTGATTCATTGAACACTGCTCCCTTTTCCAGAGAATCACTAACTCCCATTTTAATAATAAGTTCCATAATTGCTCCAGGAATCCATGTGAAGGTCACTGGTTTGTTATTTGCAGATTCCAGTTTTCTTTCTTTTATTTTTTAAAAAACAGGAAAATATTTTCCTGACTTTCTCCAGATCTCTAGTTCTATACTAGGGCAGCTGTGTGGTGCAGTGGATAGAGTGCCTGTCTAGAATAAAGAAGACTCATCTTCCTGAGTTCGAATCAGGCCTTGTGTATGACATGACGTTTTCCAAGGGGAATAGGTGAATGAAAATAATTTGTTCCTACAGTCATGAAAGCAGCTAAAGCAGGTTCTGTGGCGTGCTTGGAGCTTAGTCAGACATCAAAGGCTTGACTTTTGTCTTGTCACTGGACTTTGATGACTCTGGAGGAGAGAGCAAGGTGCTGATTGATGACTGTACAACTCTGCCTCACTGAAATCCAACTCACATGCAAGTGAATGACACTGGTCCTCTTTGAAAATGAAGAACAGCAGGTATACAACCCTGGGCAAGTCACTTAACCCTGTTTGTCTCAGTTTCCTAATCTGTAAAATGAGCTGGAGAAGGAAATGGTAAACCATTCCAGTATCTCTTCCAAGAAAACCTCAAATGGGGTTAGAAGAGTCGAGCAAGACTGAAAATAGTAACAAAATAGTTCTATACTATCTTTCAAAGTTTGCTAACAGTGGCTCAGCAACCCTGAGCCAATTCCTTCAGTACGTGGGGTTGGACTTTTGACTAAGGCAAGTAACTTTTGCTCTTTGAGAATAGTTTCCCTTTTACTTTTGAATATTATCTCTATGTCTCTCCCTGCTCTCCTCCCCATTCTATCCTTTCTAGTCCAAACATCCCAGGTTTTCCTGACTTCTCAGTTCAATCTTCTACCACACGGACAAAATGGAAATCTGTATTTCCTAAACAGGGAGAGAACTGAAGCTTTAGAATCATAAACATTTCTACTGCCTTGAAAATTTACCAGTCCTCAGCAAATTTAGGAATGTCTTTAAAATTGTGTTGTTCATGTAAATGTAAGGGAACATCTAAAGTTTAAAGAAATGGAGGATTGTATTCAGCCTTCTGTTTTATATTTTTGCTTCACAACCTTGGTCTGAATTATTTCCAGCCTGACCTTATTTATTTCAGATTTTAGTACTACAGGGCAATAGGGAAATAAGCGTTAATTAAGTCCTTACTATCTGCCAAGTACTGTGCTTAGCACTCTACATTAAATCTTCTCAACAACTCTGTGAGGTTGGAGCTGTAATAATCTCCATTTTACAGTTGAGGACACTGAGGCAGACAAAGGTTAAGTGGCTTGCTCAGGGTAACAAGCTAATAATGGAAATAACAGTAATTAACATTGATATAGCACTCTGTGCTAAGTATTTTCAAATTATCTTACTTGATCCTCACGACAGCCCTGTGAGGCAGGCATCATTATTCCCATTTTTACAGATGAGGAAACTGAGGCAAAGAAAGGTTAAATGATTTGCCCAGGATCACACAGCTAGTAAGTGTTTAAACTTAGGTTTTTCTGACTCTAGGCTCAGCATTCTAGCCACTGCACTGCCACTGTCTCTAAATAGCTTGACTTCAGCATCAAAAATGCCATGATCTCATCAATTTTACCCAAATGGGAACCTCACCTTGTTTTAAAAGATGGTTTCATGAGTTGTTATGGTAAAAATAAACCTTACCACATGGTGGCTGACTTGGTAATGGGTCTCTTTCCATAACTAGGTTATTCTGTGGACAACCGAGAATCTCTTGGTTCCTACTCAAACCCTTTCCAGCTTGGGAGGACCTGTCTGTGCTTGCACTTCACTGTGGCCTCTGGGAGCCCAGAGTCACCTTGGGACATTATGAGATACCAGAGCAGAGCTTTAGTAGAGGTACAGGGCAATAACCACTCTGGTTTTATCTTGGCTGGACTTATCTTCTTTATGAGAATTATAGGACTTAGAGCTGAAGGGACCTTAGAGAACCCCAAGGGTAAACTTATTTTACAGGGAAGTTAAGTAACTTAACAAGGTTATATGAGATTACATTAGTAGAATTATGCATAAAAAGTAAAATTTATGATCTGAAATTACTTTGTATGAATTTGAGTGTTTATTTGTTTGTGCGAATGGCATTTCCGCCTATTGGAGGGTATGGTCTTTGAGGACAGGACTGTGGTTGTTTATGTCTTCGTATCCCTAGTATTTGTCATATAGCAGGGGCTTAATAAATGTTGATTGAATTCAATTGATCCAGTTCTCTTTGCACTAAGAATACTAATTTCTTTAGTCTTATTAGAATTCAACCTCTCAGACAACTGGGATGTAGAGGACTCCCTTTTTTGATGCCTTCTAGACATAGGTTTCTAGGGTGATAGCTCTAGAATTGTAAGGGACCTCAGAGGTCATCTGGTCCAGCCCCCTGCCTTTTACAGATGGGGAGGCCCAGAGATGTTAATTCTGTGTTATTGAGCATCAGAGGTAAGATTTGAACCCAGATCCTCTGAGGAAATGGCAAACCACTCCAGTGGCCTTTGCCAAGAAAACCCCAAACGGAGTCACTGATGAGTCGGATGTGACTGAAACTATTAAACAACAAAAGAACAAATGACTGGATTTTAAATAATTGTAAGACAGTTAGGTGGCACAGTGGATAGAGCACCCAGACTGGAGTCAGGAAGACCTTGGTTCACATCTAGACTCAGGCACTTGCTAGTTGTATGACTCTGGGCAAGTCACTTAGCCCTATTTACCTCAGGTTTCTTATCTGTAAAAATGAATTGAAGAAGGAAATGGCAAGCTACTCCAGTATCTTTGCTAGGAAAACCCCAAATGGGTTCACAGAGTCAAACACAACTGATTGACCAAAAAAAGTGATTTTGTTGATATAGGGAACTCTTGCATGAGGAAACTCTTTCTGCTGGATATACAACTCAATACCTTCTCTACAAATTATGTACTTGGGGAATTGCCTAGAGTACAGAGAGGTTAACTGTCAGATTTGAACTTAGGTCTTTTCGGCTTTGAGTTCAGCTCTCTACCTATGACTCTAATGCAATCCTGACTGAATGGATGGATGAAAGAAAAACATTTATTAAATGCTTACTATCTACCAATCTCTGTGGTAAGCATTGAGGATACAAATAGAAAAGCTGAGGCAATTCCTACCCTCCAGGAGCTCACACACTGCATAGGGGGAGGCAAGATCTAAAAGAAAATTCAGCTTCAGTTCCAATGGAAAGGCTAGGAACGCCTCCTAATGGCATAGTGATGAGGCTGATGGCAAGATCTAGAAATCCTTAGGGTACACAGGGAGGTCAATTGACAGTGACAGGACCCTGAAAGGCATAGAGATGTTAAGACCTGGAGGACTTAGAAGGCAGTAACAGGCCAAATGGGAAGGTCTAGGCTCAGGAGTGGGAACCTGCAAACTTGAGGCCACATGTGGCCTTCTAGGTACTCAAGTGTGGTCCTTTGACTGAATCTAAACTTCACGGAACAAATCCCCTTAATAAAAGGATTTGTTTCGTAAAACTTGAACTCAGTCAAAAGGCAGCAGATTCCCCACCCCTGGCTCTATTCATTCCCATCTCACTAAAGGTCAAGGTGAAAGGAACAAGGCAAAGGAGAAGGATTTTTCCATTAGTGGCAGGTCTTCCCTCTGCCCAGGTATCCTTGATGATCTTGAGATTATGAAGAGTCAGACATGAATGAAATGACAACACCAACAACATTGCTGAGATGGGAAAGAAACTAAGAGGAGGAGCCCAAAAGGGTATATTACCCTGGTGCTGGTGGATGGACATCTTCTGGACATTCTAGATGGGTTCTGGAATGGCCCTGGGAAGGGGAGGGGGCATGGAGGGAACACAAGAGTAGGGTAGTGCCATCCTCTCACAGATCCATAAATGATCAGACATTGCTCAGAAACATGGCAGCTTAATTGAGCCAAAATGTCTGCCAGAAGTCTAATTACTCTGGGCCTTATTGAGAAAGAAACCCCAGTTCACAAGTCAACATTTTCAGCCCCATTTGTAGAGATAGATGGCTAGCGTTATGTCTGAATATGAGCAATGATGATAGGCTGAGTAGGTAGTGACTGGAAAAGAAATGGCGCGTCGTTAAGGAAAACTTGAAATTGAAGGCTCCTTGGTGCAATGGAGTGGCAAGAATGACTCTCCATGCTAACCACACCTTTTGAGTGAGTTTTCAGATGTAATCACTTTCAGTTCTTGCCTAGAAAGGAGCAGTTGAGAAAGTTCAGGTTCCTTAGCCCCAGGACCTAAGATGGGGCTGCTTTTAGTAATGCAGTGATAGAAAGAAAATGACTCTCAAAGGCAACTGTGGCTACCCATGGCTCTACTTCGGAGTCAGTAAAAAACTCATTTTTCATACTATCATTAAGGAGATAACCTTTAAAACCACCAGACCCGGGGAGGATGTGTGATCTGGTGCAGAACATTTCAAGGAATTCCAGGGGACAGATGATTGAGAGCACAGATTATACTTTTCTCCTCCTCCTCAGTGTTTAGATGAGAACAGTCTCCTCTTGGAAACTTTTAAATCTGCAACATTTGCTTAAGTAGGCCTTTTGTGCAAAGTAGAATAAATATGAGTAGAAAATGAAAGCAGATCTTGGTTCCTAGTATGAAAATTAAGGAATAGGAAGAAGCACTTGAAATATTAAGGCATTTTTAAAGTAACAGAGATGAAATCAACCCAGCAAACATTATAGTGGCATAGTAGACAGAGATTTGGCTTGAGATTGCAGGGGATCCTAGTTCAAGCTCTGCTGATGACAAATACTGGTTGAATATTCTAGACAATATTCTAGTGAGTCTAGACAAGTCACTTTCCTTTTTCTTCTACCCCTAAGACAATTCTCTAAAATGGAACATTACGGAGTAGCTTCGGGGGAATAGGTTAATTCAATCTGACGATGCATTAAGAGAGGCATGGGGAGAGTGCTGCTTTCCTACAATATCCTCGTCAGACCACATGTGCAGTACTATGGAGTTCTATATGACTTCCGGCAAATCATTTAACCTCTGTTTTCTCATTTGAAAAAATATAAAAGGGAATTGGACTACATTGTCATACCAATTAGAGATAATTGGGAAAGCATGCAGGGGAGTGGGACCAGGATCATGAAAGGTCTTGATGGAACAGGAGATATTTAACATGGAGAAGAAAAGACAGACTTTGTTGTAATAATTATATGAAATGATGCACGTAAAACACATGTAACTGTGGACTATAGCATGTGGCACAGTAAAAAGAGTACCACACTTAGAATTAGGAAGATTCTTCTTGAGTTCAAATCTGACCTCAGGTACTTAGTAGCTGTGTGACTCTGGGCAAGTCACTTAACTCTGTTTGCCTGTTTGTTCATCTGTAAAAGCAGCCAAAGAAGGAAATGGCCAACTATCTGATATCTTTGCCCAGGAAACCCCCAAATGGGGCAGTTAGGTGATATGGTGGATAGACCACCTACCCTGGAGTCTGGAGGACCCGAGTTCAAGTCCAGCTTCAGATACTTATTGTGTGATACTGGGCAAGTCACTTAATCCTGATTACCTCCCCCTGCAAAAACCCCACAAAATGGGATCACAAATAGTTGAATATGACTGACACAGTGGAACCACAACAAAAGCTGTGAACTCTGGTGTCAAATTATAAATGCAGCCTTAGTAATGCTTGTAGAATCCAGAGAATAATAGTACTGAATAGAAAAGCAATTTCTCCTTGAAAAAATGTTACATTTCCACTTTGTGGATGTATGTGATGAGCTCATTTTGCGAGTTTTGCTTCAATAATCATTCAAAAGGCATCAAAGCAGTCTGCTTATATTCATGATGTGCTTGGAAAAGGCCTAAATTTTGTGGAAAAAGGAGTTGGACAAATGACCACCTCAGAAAGCTCAACCCCTGGGAGAAAAATAGTGTATCTCAGATTTTGTGTGTCATCATCTGTTAAAGGAAGGCCCAGGAAATGGCTCTGATAAAAATCTCTTTTCCCCATTAATTCTGAGTCTCTGAATCATGAAGCACTTCAGTGTTCACCCACTAAAGACAAACTCCTGTACCCCAGCCAAGCATGCTTAGCATTTTCTCTGGCCAACCTCCAGTTGGCTGAAAACTTCAGAAATGCCAATGAGAAACACACTCCTCTTGACATTTTGGGATGTAGACCCAGATGTCTGAATCAATGGACTTTCAGACCTGCTGCCTCTAATGAACAGAGCCAAAAGCCACTGCAATTACAAGACTAGTATGTTTCTCCCTTCTAATATCCTCCAATTAACACAGTCACTTTCCCTGATGGTTTGTAATGTTATAGGACTTTAATCCATCAGGAAGGCCAAATTTCTGATGCTTGGAGATGCTCAGATGCTTGGAGGGTGAGTTAGTAAGTCATTTTGGAAAGGGTAGAGAAGTGAAACCAGTCGGTTCAGTGCAGATTTGGACTCAGATCTGAATCCTGAATCTACAATTTATTGTTTCTTAGCCTAATAGCCATCCCCCTCATCCTTGCCCTACCATTTCTCACTCCAGCTCTGTCGTTACTTTTCACCGTGCCCTTTGGAGTTCTCATTCCATAATAAACAAGCTTCCCCTCATTCTGGACCTCATCCTCCTTCCATTGACTTTCCCTCACTGAGATCTGGCTTTCACTAGATGACACAGCATCCTTGGCCATTCTCCTTAGCATTGGCCATGCCTTCTATCACAGCTGACATTCTTCCCCAATGCACTGGTGCTGAAGAAAGGCTAGGGGAATCAGAATATTCCTTGCTCCCTACAGTCATTTTCACACTCTTTCTTTGCCACCATTACTTAGCAAACTCTCCTCTTTTGAATTTCACTATGTGATTGCCTTCACTCTGATATCATTTTCCTCCTTTCCCAATGTTGATTTTATAATTAACCAATTCTATTTCACACCATTTTCTACTCTCTAATGCCTCTATTACTTGTCCTGTCTCCATTTATCCTTTGCCAAACCCCAAGCCTGAATGATTCCTACCACCTGCCTCCTCAACTCCTACCCAACTGCTGCTTAATAGATAACAATGAAGTCAGAACCATGAGGCCTGGGTAAGCTACAAAGTTATTTTAGTTAAAATCAACTGAGCTCACAAGGCAATCCTTTTATTCCTTTCCAATGGGTTCCCTATCTCACTCTGCACAGAAGCTATTCCAATCCTTCTTTCTGTAACCCTATCACAACTTCCCCCTTTCCCTCTCTTTCTCAGCAGATGATTTTATTGATAAAATTGAGAACACCTAAACTGAAGTCTCTCTTCTCCTATTCTCTTCATCTTAAACCCCACTGATATAATTCTTTACTGTTTTTGTAAATGAGATGGCCCCCCGTTTTTTTTTTTAACAAACCAACCCCTTATATGTGGCTTTAATCCCATCCGCTAGAAGAAGACTTCAACTTGTATTTTGATGCTACCTCAAACATCCTTATTTCCCAGTTTCTCAACTTAACCATTTCCCAATGATCTCTCTTCCATTCCATGTTAGCTGCACAAAGGAATGGTTATACCCTTGATTTTGCCATTACCCACAAGTGTTCCATTTCCATGCTCATGAACTCAGAAATTCCTTTATCGAATCACAATCTTTTAAAAGATTGTGTTCTTCATCCTAACCCTGTTCTTCATCCTCTTCATGACTTATAATCCCTTCACCTTTCAGTTTTTCCCAGGCCATCAGCACTGCACTAGAGATACTCTCTTTCTTTCCCCGTTTTGATCTTGGTTGGTGAAGCAGTTCAACTCTACCCTATCGTCCCCTCTTGAGTCCCTTGTTCCCTTATCCTATCACCAGCCTTGTACTGCTGAGTTCCATTTTTGGATTATTCCCACCTCCCAATATCATTGCTACTATTTCTATGTTGCTGAATGAAGCTGGAAAAAACTCATAGAACTGTGTTGATTGGAATCCACTACAAATTTATGTTATATAGTCTTCCACTGACTCACTGAGGCAAGGCAGTTCTTTTATACCTTTCTGATTGATTCCACTCATCACAATAGCTTTTCTAAACTTTTTTAGCCCTCACGTCTGCCATAGCTACCCACCCTTGAGAACCTTATTTCACTGAAAAAACTGAAGCTATTTACTGAGAGCTCCCACTTCTATCATCATTTTCTTGCCTCACTCAGATGCCTTCCCCCACTATCTCCTCCTCCATCCATCTCACATGAGGAGATAGCCCTTTTTCTTGCCAAGGGCAACCCTTCAACATACACAAATAGTTCCATTCCATCCCATCTTCTCTAGCATAATGGCCTCTCTTTCATTCCCCACTCTCCTACTAATCTTCTACTTCTCCCTATCTACTAATTACTCCCCTGCTGCCTATGAAGATGCCCACGATTCCTCCATTCTTAGATGAATTTTGCTGTCATTTTCTTCTAGCTCAATAAAATAATTTTTTGGTAGTTTGATTGGTATGTCACTGAATAAGTAAATTAGGTGAGGTAGAATTGTCATTTTTATGATGACTTATGGTTTGACCTGCTGTAAGCATTGATATTTTTCCATTTGTTTAGATGTGACTTTATTTGTGTGAAAAATGTTTTGTAATTGTGTTCATACAGTTTTTCTTGGCAGATAGACTCCCAAGTATTTTATATTCTCTACAGTTATTTTAAATGGAATTTCTCCTTCTATCTCTTGTGCTGGACTTAGTTGATAATATATAGAAATGCTGATGATTTATATGGGTTTATTTTATATCCTACAACTTTGCTAAAGTTGTTAATTATTTCAACTAGTTTTTTTATTTGATTCTCTAAGTATACCACTATATATGCAAAAGTGGTAGTTTTGCTTCCTTATTGCCTATTTTAATTCTTTCCATTTCTTTTTCTTCTATTATTGCTGTAGCTGACATTTATAGTACAATATTGAATAATAGTGGTGATAATGAATATCCTTGCTTCACTCCTGATCTTAGTGGGAAAGTTTCTAACTTGTTTTTCCATTCTCAAAAACTTTGCTTGATCTGTTACTGGTAGCTATTAAACTGATCTTTGTAAAGTACACAATAAATCCCTTATTTGATAAACTCTAGTCACTCTCAATTGCCTCTAGAATCAAGTAGAAAATCCTTTTGACTTTTCACCTTTCCAGCCTTCTCATACCTTATACTCCTTCATTACAATCCATTCGTTCTAGCCTCCTGTTACTCCCACAAGACACTCCATCTCTGGATTCAGTGCATTTCCATTGGCTGTCCTCAATACCAGGAGCTATCTCTTTCTTATCCCCACCTTCTGACTTCCCTAATCCTAATGGCAAAAGTTCAAGAACTTCCATGGACTGAGAGATGGCAAATTCTCATACTGCAAATACAGATCTCAAAATATATCCTTCTAAATTCAACCTGTTAATTATATCTGTATGTGTATGTATCTATGATGTGTGTGTGTGTGTGTGTGTGCATTTTCTAACCACAAGCTCATGTTTTGCTAGGAATTTGGTAGATATAATATCTTTGAAGCCTGCATTCATGGGTTGCACAGGTTCTACCATTTCATTCTATAGTTGTTATTGATCATGATTAGATCTTAACTGTCTTAAGATAAGTTGCTGGCCTGATTTTATCCTTTTATTTTTAATGTCCTATTGTGTAGGTGAATAAAATAACTGTTTTCTGGAGTAGCTGAATATAAGCTTGAAGATATAACCTCATCTTTTCTAGATTTCCTGAAAGCATCCTTGGTACAGTAGCAGCAGAGAAGATGACAGGAATGACATGTCGCTCATCCTGTTCTCATAGGGTTTTGATTTCTTCTACTAGTTATATTTGTATCTTGAAAACTTGCAGGTGATGAGTATGTGGTAAGGTGACATCTATTTAAAACATTATTCTTGAATTTAGTGAATGATTTGTGTAAAGTTGTTGTTGAGTTGTTTCAGTCATGTCTGACTCTTCATAGTCCTACTGGAGTGGTTTGCCATTTTCTTCTCCAGCTCATTTTACAGATAAGGAAGCTGAGGCAAGCAGGGTTAAATGACTTGCCCAGGGTCACACAGCTAGTGAGTATCTGAGGCTGGATTTGAATTCAAGTCTTCCTGACTCTATGCCCCATTGTGCCACCTAGGTGCCCCTTTGTATAAAGTACATTAACATATGATTAGCCTATCTTTGGAAGGATTGCTGGTCTTCTTATCTTTTGGTAACATAATTTGTTATTTTATATGCAATATATGTTTTTACATGTATATTTTATGTATTTTATACTGTCATTTGATATGTTATGTATAGACTGTTATATATTTACATACATAAATTTGAATAGGAATATGTTTATATATTATACAGATTATATATAAATATATGCTATATAACATTTTTGGTCATTTACATAGAAGACTAATATAACAAAAAACAAGTTGGATCAAGTAAGAATCAGATGGCTTTTACAGCATTAATATAATCAATGAAAGAACAGTGACATCAAGGAAGATGACTGAAACTCAAACTTCTCTACAAAGCTGGAGTGGTGGAGCCATATAAGATCCTTAAGTAATGGCTCAAGAGCATCACAGTGCTGCATAAATTACTAGCAAAGCACTTTCCCTGCTTCCTCTCAGATTCAAGCCCAATCCCACCTTTCTTAACAAAGTTTATATATTTATATATGCACATATGTGTATGTCTGTCTGTGGATACATACATATTTACATACGTGTGTGTATAAAATTCTTCCAATGGCAGTAGCCACCACATCTACTGTTGTGTTCAGATCTTGAAATATTTTAAAACTTTGTGTCAAATATTATAGAAGAAGGTATTCATTGGTGAATTCATCTACTGTGAATAATTGTGCTGGTAAATATTTAACAACCAGCTCGATAAAAAATGTACCCATGAGAACATACTTTTAAGTTTAATCTTCATTATTAATATTTTCTCTATCACATTCTCAAGACCAAATGATCAGTAAAACAATAAATCAATTCTCTAAGACTTTAAATTGCAAGGAAAGTGCTGGCTTGAATTAGTAGAGAGAGGTTTTTTTATCCAGAAGTTATCATGTCAGTGAAAGCATAGGTTTAGATCCAATGTCTTTCCACTAGTTGGATTCATGCAGTTATATGGACTTTTTGGAATTCTACTCTGTGTGCACATATTCTTTTCAAAATCATTTGAGCTAATGTTATTCTTGTCACCCAATTCATTATGGGTATAATTTCTGGACTTTGCATTAAATGGAGATTTTTAGTGACCTTAGAATCTTAGTTTTTCCTTCTTCAAATTTCAGTATCATTCCAATTTCTATTCTTATTTCATCTAATCTAGACTTAGGGAAAGCACCTGGTGGCTGAATGGAGCTCAGACTGGAGTGGGGAGAGATTTGAAGCAGGCAGACCCATTGGCAGGCTAGGATTTGGATATATCTGATTTGTTCTGATGTATCTCTACTTTTTATGATATCAGAATGATGGATCACCACTCATTCCTCTGTTCTCTGTGTCAAGCTTATAGTCACAATGTTTATGAGTATTGTCAGCCTTCAGAAGTATGCCACTCCATCTAATTCTTAGATTTGGAGTAGTTTCATCACAAAGAACAAGGTGCTAATACCATCAATGGCATCATAAGAGCCCAATTGACCAGGGTTACAACTGGACTTGGAAGCGGTTGTCCTTGTTGTCAATGTTATTGTTATGAGACACTGAGTTTATAGTGAGCAGAAAACTGCCTTCCAAGCTAGGAATACCTGGATTCAAGTCCTGACTCTGATATGTATTAGCTATGTGTTTCTAGGCAAGTCAGGTAACTTTTCAGCCTTTTCAGCATCTCTCTGAGACTAGAAGTCCAAGGGAAGTTGCCAATCTACATTGCCAGAGGGTAGTTCTTCACTTGGAAGTGCTGACTTGGAGTGAGGAAGAGCTGAGTTTGAATTCTGCCTCAGACATTTCCCAGTTATGTGGCTCTGGGCAAGTCACTTCAGGTACCTTAGCCTCAGTTTCCTCATCTGTAAATAGGGAAGGAAATGGCAAATAACTCCAGTATCTTTGTCAAGAAAACCCCAAATGAACTATGCCCCAAAGACTATAAAACCCTTTGATATAGCAATACCACTACTAGGTCTGTATCCCAAAAGAGATAAAAAGCAAAAGGGAAAAGGACCTATATGTGTGAAAATATCTATAGCATCTCTTTTATGGTGGCAAAGAATTGGAAATTGAGGGGATGCCCATCAATTGGGAGATGGCTGACCAAGTTGTGATATGTGATTATGATGGAATACTATTTTGCTATAATAAATGATGAGCAGGATGCTCTCAGAAAAACCTGGAAAGATTTACCTGAGGTGATGCAAAGTGTGTGCAAAGTAACAACAATATTGTAAGATGATAAGCTGTGAATGACTTAGCTTTTCTCATGATACAACAATCTAAGACAGTGCTGAAGGACTTATGATGAAAAATGGTATCCACTCCCAGAGAAGGAACTGATGATGTCTGAATGCAGATTGAAGTTTGCTTTTTTACTTTATTTTTCTGGAGGTATTTTTGTGGGGGGAGGGAGGGCAATGTTTTCTTCCATAACATGACTGTTATGGAAATTTTTTGCATGACTGCACATATATAACTTATCAAATTATTTGCCTTCTCAATGAGGGGAGTTGAGGAGGGAGGGAGAAAATTTGGAACACAAAGTTTTAAAAATTAATATTAAAACTATTTTTATGTGTAACTGGGGAAAAATAAAATACTAACTAAAAAATCCCAGATCACTTTGGGAAAAAAGAGAAAATCCCAAATGGGGTCATAAAGAGTTGGACACAACTGAAAAAAACAACTGATCAGAAATGGAGACAACAGTTTTCCCTTCCTTGCTGGGTTTTTGTGGGCATCAAATGAGCTTACATATATAAATACTTTATAAATTTTAAAGCACTATGTAAACACTACTACTGTCACATCATCATCACCATCCTCCTCCTCCTACTCCTCCTCATCACCACCCTCATCATCATTAGTTATACCAGTGAAGTAATATCCTATTGTTAGTGTGGTTGGATGGTGTAGGTTACCATCTATCTCTGATTTTGCTACCTGGGGAGGGTGGAAAGCTGATTCAGAGAATAATTATGGAAATTTTCTCCTAAGTCTAACTTTCTAGCACTAATGGTTTGTTTCTCTTAACAAGCAGGCACTCTGCTTAATCCTTTTCTTAATACTTATGCCTTCAGACACACTCTAATGGGTGTGGAGAGGGGCTAAGGGAACCTTTTCCTTTCCTTTTCTTCTCCCTTACCATGAAAGACCCATGTCAATCTCAATCCTAGTTAAATGATAACTCAGCCCAACAGCTTTCTTTGAAGTTGGGAATGCTCTCAGATGGGTCCAAGAAGGGCTATAAAACCAAAATAGCCAGAGGGTATTTTAGCAAAATTATCCATTTATTCTTGAAAGCCTCTAAAAAGACATAGCAGTTAAAAAACACAAATAAAAATCTGACCAAACATTTCAGTGGAAAACCGCCTACATCAACGCATTCTTCAATAAAGGCTTTTTTCTGCTGATGCTTTCCCCCCACTCCATGTTTGCTCTCATATCTGATCATCAATTTTCCGCAAGGTTTGGTATAATGTTTCCTCAGAGCTTGGGCTTTTCTGTTTTATTTTTATTCTACAGCAATCCTTAACCTACTAAATTGTGTATTCTCTTTGCTTTTCAGGGTCACAGTTTATTAAGTGACAGTGATACTCAAAATACCGTTACTACTCTAGACTGTATTAGAACAATCAGAAAAGGAAAAGGGCTCTGAAGCTAGGAGCTTGGGTTCAATTTCTTGCCCTGACTCTAGCCAATTGGGCAAGGATGGGCAAATTTCTGCTCCTCTTGGAGTCGCAGTTTTCTTATTTGTGAAATAAGTATAATGAGACTTGCCTGAGCTGTTGCATAGACGTGTGAGCTGTGTTTTGTGTACCTTTCATGGTTGCGGCTGTTCAGTTGTTTTAGTTGTGTTTGACTCTTTGTGACCCCATTTGGGACTTTCTTGGTAAAGATACTGGAGTGGTTTCTCATTTCCTTCTCCAGCTCATTTTACAGATGAGGAAACTGAGGCAAACAGGGTTAAGGGACTTGCCCAGGGCAAACATCTAGTGTCTGAGGCTGGATTTGTCTTCCTGATAAAGATTCCTAACTCCAGGCTTGGTGCTCCTCTCATTGTGCCGCCTAGCTGTCCCTCTGTATACCTTACAGTAAATATAATAACAATACATACCATTTTTGTAGTGCTTTAAAGTTTGCAAAGTCCTTTACAAATATTATCTGGTTTAGTCTTCATAACTACCCTTTATAGTGAAGTTATTAATATCCTCATTTTATAGATGATGAAATTAAGCAGTGACTTGACCAGGGCCACACGGTGGTAAGGGTCTGAGGCAAGATTTAAACACAAGTCTTCCTGACTCCAGGTAGAGTGTTCTATCACCTGTGCTACCTAGTAGACTCTCTAAATGTGCGATATAGTTTTGTTCTAATAGTTACGCTCCATCATAGAAGGCTAACTGCTACTTGGAGGGTCAGTGGTTTTAGAAAGACTGAGAAATGTCTTTCAATGGTTTCTAAGGACTTTCATCCCCCTATTATTTTTAGTCAGTGTTAGATCCAGTAAAAATTTTGAAATAGACAAATCTTCCTAATAGGACCTCTTATCTTTCTTTCTTGAAACCTTTTCTAAGTGAACAATATTGCTTTCCTAATTCAAGTTGAAAGGAAAGCCTATCATACCCAGAAAAGCTAAGCATAATTCGGAATGAAAAAAAGAACATTTAATGAATTGTCAGACTTTCAGGATTTTGTTTAAAAAATTCCATCTGAGCTGAATAGACAATTTGACGAAAAAGACAAAAGAAATATATGGTGCATACTAAAGACTAACATCCAGGCACTCAATAAGGACAGACTGTTTACCTTTCATGTATGTAAAAGTAAAAAGTATGTCTAAGATTGTTATTAGTAATTGGGTGGTTAGTAAGAAAGATTGGGGTAGATGTGAGTTTGGTATAATTTTTAAAAAGTATAACTGCTTGGGAACAGCTATAAAGAGTAATTATTTTATACAAATGAGGAGCGAGAGGAAGCATTGATACAGAGGAGTTATATGGGGGAGGAAGGCTTGAAGTTCTGGAAGCCCATTTTCATAGAGAGTGGGTTTAAGAGGGAACAATCCATATATATATATCTACAAGAGTATAAGAGTCTTCTAAATTCAGAAAGAAATAAAATGCTAAGGGGATAAGCAGTGTAGAAAGGATAAGGGAGGGCAGAGAGGATAAGGGAGGGATCTTTTGAGGAGAGGATGAGATGATAGGTCAAAGGAGAGTATAGAATGGTGTTTAAATTAATAGGAATGGGAGGATAAGGACAGATCCTTGGGTGGGGGTGTAGGGTAAGTAATAAGGGATCAAGGGAGCAGGTAGAAGTAAAGTAGAGGAGTCAGAAGGGATAGGAAATAAGACATATGCACAAACATGAAAACAAAAATCAGTACTAGAATTTGTTAAGGAAAGTTTATGACTGTATATATGTATATGTGTATGTGTACATATCTATATCTATATCTATGTATAATGATATCTACACTTAATTGTAGCCTTGGTGGGGAGGGGAAAGAAGGGGGGAAAGGACAACATACACAGCAGAAAACAAAAGAAAACTTAAAAGAAAGCAAAGATGGATAGCTTTCAACACAATAAGTGGTATTTATTATAGAGGCTTTCAAAAAAAGAAAGAAAAGAGAAAGAAAGGAAGGAAGAAAGAAGGAAGAAGGAAGGAAGGAGGAAAGAAGGAAGGGAGGGAGGGAGGGCGGAAGGAAGGAAGGAAAATTCTAATAAATGAGGTTAATCTAGGGATCTGGTAGAGAGCACAACTGATCATCCTGACCTGATCTCAAATTCCACCTTAGACTGCTTACCAACAAGGTGGTCCTGGGCAAGTGATTTAACTTCTCAGTCTCAGTTTCTTTATCTGTAAAAAGGGGATAATGGGAGCACCTTTCTCACAGGATTGTGGTAAGGAACCAATGAGATGATGTTTGCGAAAGATACAGAAAGAACCCAAAGTTATGAATGTGTAATGGTAGAATTTATGACACTGTGGCATAATATGTGTATGTATGTGTGTATGTGTATATGTGTGTGTGTATGACATTGTCCTTTTAGGGTTTAAATAATAACTAGGTTATTAATTGATTACTATCTGCCAAAAAAGCCTTTCCTGGTTCCTCCTTTGCCCCTACCCTGAGCCTTCTCAATGTCTTCCCTCTTAGATTACCTTCTACATTGGGCATAGACTGTGTGTTGCTAAGTTTTCATGTGGTACCTCCATTAGAATGTGAATTCCTTGAGAGCAAGGACCATGTTTTATCTCTTCTGTGTTTCCCCAGTACCTAGTCCATAGTAAGCACTTATTAAATATTATTTGACTGACTTAATAGTTGTGGGATCCTGGGTAAGTGATTTAAACTGTTTGCCTCAGTTTCTTCATCTATATAATGGGGATAACATCCCAGAGTTGTTGGGATGATATTTATAAAGTGCTTAGCACAGTTTCTGGTACATAATGATGTTATATAAATGTTCATTTTATTTTTCTCTCTGATAAAATACTTTAGAAAAACTTCTCCTACTTCCTTCTTTATAAGGCATCTTAGGGTGTTCACACCCACTATATGCCCCTCCATTCACCTTTGGAAGAGCCTTAATTTCAAGTCTTTGGAGGCTCCATGGCCTACAGCCATACAAGATCACCAGAAGAATGTTGATATAAAAATAAAAAAGACTTGCTTCAGGGGGAAGAAATCCCTCGACATCATTAAAAGAACTGTGCTTGTCAACCCAATGAATCCATGTTGTAGATAAGAGTTGAACCCCAGACTCTTCTTTTCCTCTTTGACATTTGTAAATATAAATTATGTTGTTCTTCATATAAAAGACTTTGGGAAGGTAACAACAGAATTATAGGAAATTTATTTTAGGTTAAGTACAAGGAAACCTCAGCTACTCAAAATCTCTGTAAAGAACAAAAACTGTTATTTTAAAATTTGTAAGGCTTTCCAAAAATGTTATGTCTTTGCCTGGCTCCTTTTATAATTCTTAAAACTTATGTTATTGAAGTCTTTTGTTTTTGCATCATGTTTTATTTCCCATATCTCTACTTCCTTCCCCAACCAGTGAGTCATCTCTTGTAGTAAAGATTCAGAGAGAAAGAAGGAAAAAAGGCAAGTCAGTAAAACTAACACATATATTGATTATATCTGACATAACATGCAATATTTCACACACATAATCCCCAAACTCTGCAACGAGAGGAGTCAGGTGTATCTATTCAAGCTCTTCTCCTAAGAGCTCTTCAGCAAGTTTGAGCGTTATAATTACATGGTATTCAATTTCATTTCATTGTTCTTTCTGTTTACATTGTTGCTGTTATGGGGTACATTTTTTCCCCTGGTTCTGTTTCCTTCACTTTGTATCAGTTCGTATAAATCTTCCTTTGTGTCACTGAATTCTCTATAGTTGTTATTTCTTATATCACAGTATTATTTTATTATATCAATGTGCCATAATTTGTTTAGTTTCATTTATACTTGTGTCTGACTCTTCATGACCCCATTTAGAGTTCTCTTGTCAAAGATATTGGAGTGTTCTGCCATTTCCTTCTCCAGTTCATTTTATTATAGATGAAGAAATTGAGGCAAACATAGTAAAATGACTTGCTCAGGATCACACTGTTAGATTTGAGGTGAAATTTGAACTCAGGTCTTCCTGACTCCAGGCCCAATGCTTTATTCACTGTACCACTTACTCTTAATTTGTCTAGCTATTTCCTCAAAGAGGGCACCTACTTTGTTTCCAGCTCTTTGCTACCACAAAAGTGCTATGAATGTTATGGTATATATGGAGCCTTTCTTTTTTTGTTTGATTTCCCTGGATTTATGTGCCTAGCACTGAGATGTTTGGGTCAAATTTCCATGCCTTCTCAAAGTGTATTGAACATAAAGAAGGAGTGTGGTAATATAGCAGAAAAATGAATAGTATAGTAGGTAGGGCAGTGGACTTGGAGTTAGGAAGACTTGGAGGATGGTAGATAGTGACTGGTACACAGTAGGTGCTTAATACATGCTTGCTAATTGATTGTGTAGACAATATCTATTGTCCCATCTGATTTTCCACTTTATAAACATTTTCTTGATGATTCAGGATCATTGTCAATCAACAAATCAATAAATATTAAGTACCTACTATGTGTCAGGCACTGTGCTGCTAGATGCTTGAGAAAGGAATATCAAGAATGAAACAATCTCATCTGTCAAAGAGCTTAAGAATCAATGACTATACTGTCCTCTAACACACTGAAGCCCTTAGGAACAACTGAGATATGCAGGGCTGTTTGTCTGTAAAATAGCCCCATATTGCTCTAGTTTTAAAGATCTTGCGTCTGCCTTTTAGAGTTTTTCTTGTTTTCTGTAACTTGTCAGCGTGCCTATCAGATAGCTAGGTGATACAGTACAAGAGTCCTGGAATTGGAGTCGGGGAGATCTGAGTTCAAAACCTGCCTCACATACTTATTAGCTGTGTGACTTTGGGCAAGTCACTTAACCTCTGCTTGCCTCAGCTTCTTTGTCTATAAAATGGGACTAATACTAATAACTACCTTATAGGTTTGTTGTAAAGATCAAATGAGATAATATATAAAGCATTTTGCAAGCCTTAAAATCCTATATTAACTCTAGTTATTGTTATTTTTATGATAAATATTACTCGTGATAGACCTTTACTTGCTTCTCTAATTTGCAGTGGGTAGAAGTCAAATGATGAAGTTCTTTAGTGTTTCACGTGAAGGAAGAGTGATGTAGGGCTAAGAGAAGACTTCAGGTTCCGTCTTCTCAGAAAAGCATATAAATTTAAAGGAGAAGACGATAATGTCTATTTGGCTTGCTCAGAGGCTTGCTTTCTGGGTCTCTCTGCTAAATTCTAGATAGAAGAGGTGTCACTGTACATGTTTCTTCTTTCAAAATCCAATCCTTCTTTCCAATAATGCCTAAAGATTATATTTTTGAAACTGTGACTTTTCAAAAGTCAGAGGAGAGAAAAGGAAGACCAGATATATTGTTTATTCCTACCTTACTGTTTTTCATTCATTCATACTAGAATTTAACATATTACTTTCTGTCTAAGACTACTCTAAGTACCAAGAAGAAAGAGAAAGAGATATAAATCAGTTTCTGCCTTCAGTAGTCTGCAATCTAGCAAACCAGTTCCACTGAGTCAGGAAGATCTGAGTTCCAATTCTGTCTCAGAGACTGTCACTTAACTGCTCTGTGACCTCAGTTTCCCCATCTATAAAATGGGAATAATAGCAACACTTACTTCACAGAGGTGTTGTGAGGATCAAACGAAATGATAATTATGCAGGGCTTAGTACGTAACAAGCATCATAGAGAAGTTACTTATTCTATTGGGGTTTGAATGGAAGCAGGCAGAGAAGAGAACTCTCCAGGGGCATCTGAATGGTAAGTTATTGTCCCAGCAAATATCTCCAGAAGAAGTCACACATCTTGTTGCATGGAAACTTGGTTGTATAATTCGCAGTCCCTGTTATATTGCCCCAAACATGGTACTTGGGTGTTGGGCATTTTGACAAATGCGGTCTCCTTTGTGTGGTCATACCCAGTTTCCCCAACTCTCTGGATCCCCCTTTTGAGTAGGTTACTTTTCAGTTATGCTGGTAATGAATTACCAAGTGATGATCTGAAGATGGCAGCATTGGGTGATCTATTACATTTTCTTATTTAAACATACAGAACATCACTTAGCACATGCCTCTGATTATAGTAATGCACTATGAAATAGGGTTGTAAGTTAGGAGTCTCCATCTCTATCTCCATGTCCTCTTCACCTAATTTCTGTAAGTGATTCTGTCTCTCCCCTTTCTCCCTTCCATCCCACATGTAATAGAAAAAAAATTTCATATAAAACATGAGAATCTGGGAATATTCAAAGTTAAATGAGGAGAGGGGGTCTCATTAAGCTAAACTTTCTTCCTAATCTCATTAGAAGTGTTTATATTAGTGGTCAAATACTAGATATGGTCTTTTGGCCATCCTTGGGGTTTGCAAGGTACAGAGTTCTTGAAAACCTGAAGGATATTCCTTCTGCAATGCTAGTTTTGGAGGCAACATGGCACCACAGACAAAGAGCTGTCCTCAACGCCAGGCAGCTCTGAGTTCAAGTCTTGCCCATGACACAAACTAACTGTATGATTCTGGGCAAAACATTTCACCTCTCTAGCTCGCTAGCCAACTTTCTAAGACTTAGATGCAGAGAAGATACTGACCTAGGAAGGTAGGGGTCCTCACTGCGACACCAGTGAAATCACAACTGTATATAGAGTCTATATCCCTTCTCAGGTGATGTCAAAAGAAAGAAATATCTGACATAAAGAGGAGTTTGAGGAAAAGGAAGCCCTTTAAAATATTCCTCACTTATCCTGGAATCTTAGGACTGAAAGGGACAGCAGGGATCCTCTCATTTATCTCTTTCCTTGGTTTTTCAGCTGGACTGAATAGGTATAAGTCTAAACATGGACAAAACTTGGAGCATCAGCAATTCTAGCTCGCCTTCTCCTTAATTGTCCTGTCTGTGAGACTCTGAAGTCTGGGTTTTTACTGGCAGCAGAGACAGAGATGCCAGAATGTGGCATGTCCTAGCAAGATAATCACACACGTTTTATTGACCCATTAACTTCAGGTACTGTTTATTACTGGAATTTTAATATCTTCTTTCATCAGTTAGCATACATGGAACTCACAAATAGTAAGAGACTCTTTTGGCAAAATATCTACTTCTCAAAGGAGGAAGGGCCCAGGAAGGAGATATTGAAAGGTCTGCTGGGACTAGAGAGCAGCAGGAAAGGTGCTGAAGAAAAAAGCAGATAAGAAATGAGCAGATGGAGTGAGGGGTGGAAGGTCACAGTTGCTGGAATGCCTCCCAGAACAGGTATGGGTTCCAGGAGCCTTTTTGAGAGATGGACGGGAAGTCATATGGTATCTATTTCCCGAGATACTGGCCTACTTATAGAAATGCAGAGACCAAAGGTATTGTGGGTGATACCTTTGATGCTGAATCTTGATTCAGTTTGAGTGCTGACCTTTTGAGACTTGCCCCTGACTAACAGGTATGCAGGCATGACTTAAAATGAAGATGAAGTTTTAAATGTGTTTGAAGGTCTCAGTGGGCATTTTAACCAGATTTCCTCTAAGGTTAGCTCAGACTGTTTTGATTTGGATCATGAAGCATGCCATTTGGCTCCATTCCTGTCTTTGTACTTTGTAACATGCCAACTCTTTTGTAGGACAGACCCAGGGTTGGTTCTGGGCAATAGGATGCTGTGGGTTTTTAAAATTTTTTCATAGCACATTTTTCCTTCACAGTAATCACACGAGGCAATCTGGCATAGGAGATAGTGACCTGGGCTTGGAGACAAAATGACTTGTGTTTAAATTCTGCCTGGATGCTTATTAGCAATGTGACCATGGACAAGTCACTCACTCTTTATGTATATCCAATAATAGTTCATTAGAATTTAGAGTCCTGAATTTGGAGTCATAGGACCGGGGTTCCAATCTTAGTTTTGTCATTTGCAGTCTGTATGTCTCTGAGTGGGCCTTGGTTTATTTACCTGTAAAAAAGGGAAGTTAGGTTAAATGACAGCTAAGATTTCTTGCAACTTTAGCTCTATGATTCCATGTTTTAGATGGGGGATATCTGCTTTGGTGGAGAGAGAGATTTTACGCTCGGAAGTTCCTCTGCTGACAAAAATCAATAAAAATGCATTTATTAAATATTTACTATGTACCAGGAGCACCTAGGTGGCTCTGTGATTCTGTGTTTTAGATAGGGTTGAGATTTACTTTGATGGAGAGGTTCTATCTATGCTCCGAAGTCCCTCTGCTGACAAGATTTAAAAAATGAAAAAGCATTTATTAAGTATTTTATTATAGGCCATGTGTACTTAGGTGGTGCAGTGGATAGAGTGTTGGGCCTGGAGTCTGGAAGACTGGTCTTACTGAGTTCAGATTCAACCTCAGACACCTACTGATTATGTAACCCTAGGCAAGTCACTTAAGTCTGTTTGCCTTAGTTCCCTCATCAGTAAAATGAACTGGAGAAGAAAATAGCAAACTACTCTAGTACGTTTATCAAGAAAATCCCAAAATAGGGTCACAAAGAGTTAGACACAACAGAAAACAATGTGCCAAGCCTTGTGATAAGCACTGGGGATACAAATAGGAAATCTAGGTAACCCTTGTTGTCAAGGAGCTCACCCTCTTAATTTGGAGGGATAATGCATGTAAATTCAGTTTAGTAAATTCCATGACTGATGGAATATCCCAGAAGCCTAAGGGTGTACCAGTGGAATGAATGGTAAGATCCAAGGGTCCTTGGGGTAAATCAGAAGTTCAAGCTGCAATGACTGTGGGATGTAATGAGTGTAGAAGCAGGGCATATGATAAGAAATACTTTTACGGAAAGCATCACCTAAAAGAGGGCCTTTGGGCATAGCCTAAATTATATAAGGTGGGGGGGAATGAGATTTCTCCCCCTCCTACCTCCTATAATTTGGTTGATGTGGTCATATGATTTAATCAATGATCTAACAATTTCAAAGTGGTAACGAGGTGTTAAAATAACAGTAAAGTTGTGGCCACACACAGTGATCCCTATATAGAGTATGAAAAACTGAGTCATAAGGGAACAAAGTTATTGATTGAACAAAAAAATCTAGTTCCCTTTGGGGATTTTCAGTTTGAAATTAAAAAAATAAAAAAATTAAAAAGAAAGAAAAACAAAATGAAAAAGAGTTAAACTTTGGATTGTAGGTTCTGGAGAATGATGGGGAAGAGACCCCTCGCAGGGAAGAGGAGATGATTCATCTCCACATCTCAACCGATTGGTCATGATGTGGAGCAGTGACTTACCCAGAGGGAGATGCCTTAAGCTACAGTTAGAGAGTTGAGGCACATTTGAGGGAGCAGAGATGCACATTTCAGATAGACACGGGTACAGAAAAGTAATTACTCTAGGAGGTTAGAAGTACTGAGGACTGTAATGCCTGGCAGAAAAAAAGAGAATTGATTAGGAACTGAAGAGAAGGCTAGCCTTAACGATTGAGAGCTAATCTATGTAGAGGAATAAACCTTGGGATCCCAACTGAGCACTATTTTGTTGGTTTTGATCCATCATTCTCAAGGGACACCAATGGCATCAGAAGGGTCTTGTTTTCACTTGCAAGTGAATGGATTTAAGTGAGGCAGAGTTGTGCAAAGTCATCAGCCTCACTCTCTCCTCCAGGGTCGTCAGACTCCAGTGGCAAGACATAAGTCAAGATGACTGGTGATGGCTGAGGATGCAATGAGGGACCATGGCATTTTTAAGCTAAGGTTTTTCCCAGATTATAGTTTGTCTGAGGCAACTCCCATTCAGGAGTTAAATGCTAGGTTAGAATTGAGACAAAAGATGGGCTAGTTTGTGTTCCCAAAAGAATCAATTTGGGAGGGGAAGACCCTCAGAGTTTCTGCAAACTTCCCAATGGAGATACTGTAACAAAAGGGAACTTGTGTGAAGACTTAACAAAGAGAAAAGACTTTTAGGCTCTGAATTACCGGGAGTTGCGAGTTGCCTTGATCACATGTGTATTCTATATGTGTACTTTACTATTGTATTAAGTTTGAGATCATTCTTTCCTTGGATGCTGTGTGTATTTGTGGGAGAATATAAACCAGTAAGTTTATGGGAAAAGTACGTTTTGTAGTGGCTATTTCTTATGCTGCTATCTTGGAAAATTCCTTCACTAAGAGCTAATTTTGACTGATTCTTAATGGGGAGCATGTTGAGAAGGGTACTGACACACTGGTATTACCCACTGAATTTAAGGTGGCAATCACCCTGTCTGTGAATGTGAATACAAGTTGGAAGAGTATCCCAAAAGGATTATTCCATTGGAAATAAACCTTACGCTCCTTCAGGACAGAGCCTGGGGTTCCATATCTGATTGGCGATTATCCTTACATGTCATTTTGATTAGGAGAATAAAATATTCAAAAATAAACGAAGGGTCAGTTAACTTCCCATGTTAATTGGAATGTGGAACAAGTTACCAATGGTTGGAAATAATTATTCTTTCCTTTTATCTCAAGAGTTTTTAAGTATCTCTCTTTGCCAACATATTTAGCACTATCTATCATTACTAGGGCAGGACCTGGCTAATTCCACGTAGTATTTACACTTTAAAGTCACTACTTCTCATTTCTCTCTCTGAGCAAAAGTGTAACTGTTTATACAGTTTCAGCAGTAATTCTAGCTTATTTAGTTGAACCATGATCTCATTAATGGATTACTTTTCCAAGCCAGCAGGGCTAATTTTGGATTTCTTTAACATTCATTCAATCAACACACAGTTGTTAAGTGCCTACTATGTTACTGTGAAACTCCCTTTTCCTTGCATTTCTGGCAATTACTCAAAATTTAGTCTGCTGAAGCCTTTTCCTAAATTCAGAGGTTCCTAAATTTTCATGATTCATGCAGCCCTTAGTATATCAATATTTTTTTTTATGGTATTGCTAGGCGAAAAAGAAATACATAACCATTTATTTATTTAGTAATTAAATCTAAGCAACTTATTAAGTATTTACGACTTGGCACCTAAGTAGCAATTTGAAAAAAGTAACACGTAAATTGAAAAAAATTTTAAAAATTCATTCCTAATTAGCCACAATTACTTACCAGTGGGATTTATGTACCTCCTGGGCAATGCACAGCTCCTCACACCTTGGAATCAGATTGGACGCTGCCACCCTCATTTCCTGTTCCTTGATTTTTCCTATCTTACCTTAAAAAAAAATCACAGAAATCACCCAAAACCCAGCCTCCCAACGATATGATATAGAGTGATCTAATGTTGAAACTGTAAGTTACCTCAAGCTACTAGTAAGGACAACATTCAACAGATGTGATATCATTGTCTTTTCCACGGGGTGGTGTCCCTGTGAATTTGCTTAGGTATCCCAAGAGTCCTGTGGATAGAGCACAGTTTGGGAACTGGTCCTAATAGAGGACCTCTAAAGTCCTTTTCAGCTCTAGATTTGTAAACCTGTGATCTTTCTTCCCCATCCCCCTCTCATTCTTCTCCCTTTTCCTCATTTCTCTTCTTCCCCATTTTCCTCCTCATCCTATTCTTTCTTCTTTTCCTTTTCCTCCTTTTTCCTCCTCCTCTTCCTCTTTCTCCTTCTCCTCTTTTTCCTGTTCCTCCTTTACCTCCTAATTTTTCTTCTCTTGTCTGGCTATAGGAGTCAAAATAAAAATCATAAATAAAAAATCATAATCTAGAAAGTTTGATCATCAATAAACAAGTTGGTGCTTTCTTATTGTTGAATCACAGTAAATTAGATATGTTTGCAAGTCTCATGAACTTATTCAGGCTGCTTACTAAATTTTATTTCACCGTTATTGAGAAGATAAGGCTAATATTTGCCTTATGGGCTAATTGCATTATGTCCAATTTTTCTCTCTGTGTGTAGTTGTTATAGTATAGGAGAAATCGTATGACCACAATGAGATCCAACACTAATGCTCTTATAAGCCTTGCCAGAACTGTGATTAGTAATTTCTGTGCTCAGTAATGTTTGGGACAAAGGGAAATCCACCCTCAAATCAACTGTACCTGGGGAACCTCAGAATTAGTCCCAGAAATCCTGTAAAACTGGACCACATGCTGGAGACCCTGAGACACCATTTTTGGAGAGGCTGCCATCTCTACTGGAGCAGCTTCTGGGCTAGATCATGGGGAAAATCTGGTGTTAAGCTGCTGGTGGACAGTAAGGGGAGCAAGTATTGCATTCAGTAGATTTCAAGTTCATTTAATTATTCTTAACTTGTTTCTACGCTGAGGAAGGAGTGCCAGGGTCATCAAAATGTTATAAAATAACAAATTGCATAATCTTTGAAATTTTTTATTAAAATTTTTTTGTGCCCTCTAAATTTTCATGTCATGCTCCATTTGGCTCACACTTGGTTTAGCTCTGTGCACCGCTCCTAAATCGAGGAAACGGTTAGGCATGGGAGATTAGACTCTTGGGTTTGTTCATTTAAACTGATTTAAAAAAACATGGAAATATTAAATAAACACTGCCCAGTGGGTGTCATTTTGCTATATTGAAATGCTTTCTATTCAAATTCAATTGATTTTTGTTCCTGTATGGCTTTTTTTCAGTGTTATTTCTTTACTATTGAGTTTGGACTTTGCAAACAAGAAGGACAGCTTCGAGCCTATGGAGCAGGACTCCTTTCTTCCATTGGAGAATTAAAGGTACGTGTCTGTGCATGCAAATATCCTACCCAGGAAGTTGGTTCAAGGTCATGGAAAATATCGATTTGTCTTCCTGAGAATTCATACTTGCAAATATCCCCTAAATATTTAATGCCAAAGACTTACCACCTTAGATATGGGTGCTGACCTTACTTTTTACACTTTGGAAAACAGGGCAGGAGTTTATGGTTTTCATGGTGTGACACGAATAGATTAGTAATAATGTGCGGCAATCAACAGAAAGGCCAAGTGTGTTTGTGTTTGTGATTTTTAAGTTAAAAAACGGCCAACTGGAAGAGGCTACTTTACTAAAGTAAAATTTGTGTAGTTTTCCAAATGGCAGCCTCAAAAAAAGTTGTCTTTAAATTCACATACACACAATTTTATTTATTTATTTCCTTTTCCATTATTTTACTTATTTATTTCATTATTTTATTTATTTATTTCCTTTTCCATTATTTATTTCCTTCAAATTCACATACATGCAATATTTTGGGGCTTGTAAAATGCAATTCACTTAAATTCAAGAAGCATTTATTACATATGTGTAAGGCACTGTTCAAGGCAAGGGAGATGCAGTGATAAAAATGAAATAATTCCTGTCCTCAAGGAACTTCCTTTTTCAGTGGGGAGAATGCAGTCCATATAGAAGTATTTGCATTTACACATGGGAATACAAAGTATACAGAACAGGATAGGGATGAGACCCATGATTTCACTGGAATAGTGAGCTCCCAGTGAGGAGTTCCGTCCACTAAAGATTTTGGTTATTATTCCATTGTATCTGACTCTTCATGACCTAATTTGGGGTTTTCTTAGCAAAAATCCTGGAGTGTTTTACTATTTCCTTCTCCAGTTCATTTTACAGATGAGGAATTGAAGTAGAGTTAAGTGACTTGCCCAGGGTCACACAGCTGGTAAATATCTGACTCTGGATTCGAATTCATATCTTCCTGATTCCAGGCTTAGCCTCTATCCACTCTGCCACCTAGCTACCTCATAAGGAGTTCCCAGTGAGAAAATTCCCTCTATCAATTAAGAGCTCTGTTTACTTTGAAATTCATAGTCTTTTTTGGGGGCATGGGAGGGGAGACAATTGGGGTTAAATGCTATTAAGTACTTGAGGCTGGATTTGAATTTAGGGCCTCTTGACTCTAGGGCTGGTGCACTATCCACTGTGCCACCCAGCTGTCCCTTGAAATTCATAGTCTTAGGAATTTGATTTGGTGAAGAAATTCACAGTTTTAGAGAGTTGACTTCAAAGGTCAAGTGACTTACCCCAGTCGACACTGTCAATATCTGTCAGATATATCAATTGCTCCAGGATCAGCTCTCTCACCACTAAGTGGCACTCCTCTCCACATACTTTTATATATGTGAAATAATACAAAGTAATTTTATGAGGGAGATACTATTACTAATCTGTAACCTTTCCCCAAATATTTAGTTAGTTAGGATACAATACTAAAAACTCACTTTATGTAATGATTTGAAGATGGCAAAGTGCTTTCCTTAAGAAACCTTTGTGTGTAAGGCAAATTCTCTCCATTTTACAGTTGAAATCAAGAAATTTAACATACAGAAATGCAACTTAGTGAGAAATTTTGGGAAATGGGGTTTTCTGGTTTATTGAATATTGAATTAATTTAAAGTTGTTATCTAAACCCAGGTATGTTCTGGAGGTAACTCATACTGGCTCAGGAAGTTGATTGTTAAATTTTCAATATAAGCATTTATACCTCAGAAATTAGTAAATGCTACAAATCAAATCTTGATTTATGTTTTGATTGATTGTTCAGACTCAAAAAGTGATTGAGAAAAGGTCAATAACGTTAATAAATATTAACAATAATGTTAAACTTAAAAGTATGTTGTGCATACTTTTTTCTCCCAGAGAGTAAACATTTTACCAGCACACTTATCATACTAATTTTCAAATATAGTAGAGGATAACATCCGTAACAACAATATTCACATTTATTTTACATTTTCAGGTTTACACAGTGGTTGATACATAGTAATTACTTAATAGATGCTTATTGACTGACTCACAATAATCCTGTGTTACCATTTTACAGATAAGAGAATTGAAAATGTCTCATCCACAGTCCCACAGTTAGGAATTTTCAGAGCTGGACCTCTGTCTTGTCTTCTTACTCTTAGAGGGTTAGGGTTAGGGACCCCTTGAGAGGCATTCAGGATTTCAGGTAGTCCGTGAAACTGTACAGAGACAGAGAAAGAGAATTAAACTCTAAATTCTAAACTAACTGAAATTTATCATTTCCTTCAATTTCAATTAAAAGCTCATTATTCTGGGAAGGGATCCATAGGCTTTACAAGGGCACCTTTTTAATGTATGTAACATAAGAAATTTAAGAATCCCTGCACTAAGACTAGTGTTCTTTCCACTATATCATGTTATCTCATAGTCTGTCTTCAAAAATGTTTCATGGTCTTGTAAGGATCTCAGTGTTACTATTAGGAGGATCATTTCTCATCATACAATATGATAAAAAAATTCAACATCTATAAGCTGTATATTTGTTTGGAGTCTATTCAAAATGATCCATCATCATTGTCTCGCTTGAACCTTGTGGCTTCACTGGGATGTTGTAGAAACAGAACTAGACATGCAGTTGGAAGACATGAGTTTGAATTCCTCTTTGTTGTTGTGATTCAGTTGTGCCTGATTCTTTGTGACCCCATTTGGGATTTTCTTGACAATGATTCTGGAGTTGTTTGTCATTTTCTTCTTCAGCTCATTTTACAGATGGAGAAACTGAGGCAAATAGGTTAAGTGACTTGCCCAGGGTCACACAGCTGGTAAATATCTGACTCTAGATTTGAATCCAATTCTTCTTGATTCCAGGCCCAGTGCTCTATCCACTGTAGCACCTAGCTGTCCCTCTACTATGAATTCCTCACAGTTTCTTATTTTGAAGAGGCAGTGTAGAGAGTGTGGCATTTAGAATGAAGAAAACCCAGGTTCAGATCCTATCTCTGACCCCATGTTAGTTCTGTGACCCTAGATGAGTCCCTTAACTAAACTGAGTCTCAATTTTCTTATTTTGAAAATACAACTAATTAATCCTATATTGCCTACCTCCCAGGATGATTGAGAGACTCACATGAGATAATATGTGCCACAAATTTGAAGGTTCCCTTTCAACGTCACTTATCAGTGTTTTGTACTAGTTTGTTTGTTTGTTTTTGGCTTATATTTGTATTCCCAAAACAAAGTGCTGACACGTGGCAAGCACTAATAAAATGCCTGTTGACTTGTTGTTAACTCAGACAAGTCCCTCAAGCCCCCGGGTCCTAATTTCCTCATTTCTGAGATAGGAATAATAACACATTCATGGAGTTATTGCAAAGACCCAATGAGATAAGGCATATATGTTGCTTTGTAAACTACCATACATATTCATTACTTATTCTTTGCAAGTAAAAAAAAAGATTAGCCAAGAATTATAGTGTATAAATATGGGGGGAAATTCAATAAATGAAGGGAAGAGGAGAAACATTTATAAAGCACCTACTATGTGCCACGCATTATGCTAAGCACTTTCATGATTATTAATTCATTTGATCTTCAAGACAACACTGCAAAGTGGGTGTTGTTATTGTGCCCATTTAATAGTTGAGGAAACTGAGGCAAACAGATATTAAGTGACTTGCCCAGGGTCAATAACTAGTAAGTGTTAGGCTTGATTTGAACTTGGGTCTTCCTGATTTTAGCCCCGGATTTCTATCCAGTGTACCATGTAACTGTCTCTAAATGCCTTTGTATTGGTGTGTATTTAAAAATTGTATCTCCCTCTTTCAAATCTTCACGTGTAACTCTTATGTTAGAGGCTCTCACAAGATAATATTCCCAGTATACTTTGAATTTCCTTTTCTCTTTCTTAAAATTTTTGTAAAAAGGGAAATCTGGGAATATTACCACCTGCCATCACCCAGTAGACTAACATCAGTTCTCTTTTCAAATACATAGTTAATAATATTACCTTGGAATTAATTTTAATTTTATGCATGCTTTTTAATGCATGCTTTCAGAGGTTTACTCTCCCAGCAGCTCTGATGGAGCTCCTCAGAGATGCTGAGGGAATTGTAAGCAAAATATATTGTCAGGGGTATAACTTCTATTTTTTTCTTTTTTTCGGCAATACTTACTTTTACCTTTGAAAAGATAAACTGAATAAATATGGAAAAGCTCGTAAAGGCAAGTATAAATCTGGGCATTGTGAAGGTTGAAATTGTGGCAACTCACACAGATTACGTATATTCTATGAAATACTTTTAAAGGTCCTAAATAATGTTTGCACAGAATGCCATGCTCTCTTTTTATGCCGGTAGGATGGACTGAGTGATTAAGAAAACTCTCCAAAAGTGGGCTTTTCCCTGAGACCCTTAGTTTTATGCCCACAGGTTGGGGAGGGGGGACAGTTCTTGTGTTTTTATTGAATTCTAAATGAGAAGATTCCATCTGCTAATTCATGTTGATACCTTTTCCACAATTACAGGCATAGAAGGTTTCCTAGAGCTTCTGCATCAAACTCAAACAGAAATGGGGGCTACTAAATAATATATAAAAGTCCCTTATAATACATAATACATAAGAGTCCACATACTGACTTAGAAAAACACATGTTAATATCATTTATGTTTTATTATATTTTTGTATGTTTTGTTAAATATTTCCTAATTCCTTTTTAATCTGGTTTGGGCTATACTCAGAATTGTTGTGGACCATATGTGTCTAGCCACTAGTTTGACAACTCTGGTCTAGTGATAGCATCACATAGCTAAAAGATATCAGAGATAGAATTTGAGCCTGGGTCCTCCTGATCTAAAGACCAATTCTCTCTATTATGCCATGTTGTCTCTGTCAGTATTGTCAGTATGTCCTTGTAGAAAGTTCAGTGAAAGCTTATTAGAAAAGTTTAATGGAAAACAAGCTAGATTCTGCCATCAAATCCCAGTTATGCCAGTTACTACCTACACGTTCCTCTAACATTCTGAGAACTTCAGTTTTCTCACCTGTAAAATGACAGAGTTGAATTATGTGACCTTTCCATCTCTAAGGTCCTTTCTATGTCTAAATTTATGATCCTATGATTAGCTTGCTCTAATCTATGTGGGAAATGAAATATGGAATAAGGGAGATTAAGAATCTGTCCCTCAATTTTAATGGACCTGGTTATATCTGTCACTCAACTCTTACCAGTGGTTCCAAGATGCTATAGCATGTACAGTGGCCACACTCTGGCAGGACTGTCTCAGACTTAACCATCTGAGAGTGACCAACAGGTCTCAAACCCATCAATGAGTTAGGGGGATGTCTACCCCTAGCATGTGAAGACTTCCCTGGTGGAATGGGTGGATGAGAATACTTGGTTCCAATGACTATGAAGATGGCTGAATCCAGCGCTGTGGAGCCCTTAGAGCTTGGTCAGGCATCAAAGTTTGTTCTAACCAAACTATATGTAAGAAGCTTGACCTAGTTTATATGTAGATAACTTTATCATTGAACACTCACATTATCAAAGGGCTCCCCTACTCCTTCTTTCCAGTGCTTTTCAGCTAATCTGATTCATTTGACCAGTATAGAAATAATTTGGGGATAACTGTGATTTCCAGAGTTTTGATGGAAAAGGTAACTGAAATCCTGTTCAAGTCAGCCCTATGTAGGCTTTTCATGATTTTCATGGAGGTAAAATTTGATGGTTTCAAATTCACTTGTTCTCTGCTGTCTCCCCTATTTCAGAGTCCATGAGACTGTAGGAGCCCACCTGAATAACAAGGATTCTCAATCAAAGAAACACTCTTGGAGCAATCTTCTGTACCTGTATAGACCCAGAGCTAGATTTTAGGATGCAATTTTAATATAAAAATAGGAATTTTAATTAAGATTTATGCATCTTTATGAAATGTCCTATTTGTAATAACCAGTATTGCCTATTTCTTATTTGGTTATTGTGAGTGTTTCCATATGCTGCTTTCAATCTCCATTATGATATCAACAGAAATAATAAGTCAAACATCTATTAAGCACCTACTGTGTGCCATAAGCTGACCTAAGTGCTGGGAATAAAAAGAAAGGAGAATAAAACAAAATAAAAACCAAAATCCAGTTGCTACTCTCAAAGAGCTCATGATCAAATGGAGGAGACCGTATGCAAACAAGAATGTGCAAACAAACTATATACAGGACAAATTGGAAATAATTAATAGAAAGAGGAAACTAGAATTAAAGGAGAGCAGGCAAAGTTTCTTGTAGGATAATGGTGGAAATGGGGGCCATTAATCTGTACATAAGGATCTCAGCAGGACTGCCTGTGGACTTTATTTTAAAATGTGTTATCTATGTTTTATGGTAGATTTATTTCTTTTGTTAAATATTTCCCAATTAGATTTTAATGTGGTTCCTGTCACTCTCAGGAGGGGTTTCGTGTTTGACCCCTCTGAGAAGGTGGGCCTTTTGATGGGATATGAACAAATGAAGGGATCCCAGCAGGTACAGAGGAAGAGGGAGAGAATTCCAAATGTGGGGGACAGCCTGAATAGGGAGATGGAAGTGTCTCGTGATGAGCATCTAGAAGGCTAGTGTAACTGGATTGCAGTCGGTCAACAAGCATTTATGAAGCGCCTACTGTGTGCCAAATACTGTGATCAGTGCTGGGAATTAAAAGACAAAAACCTGGTCTCTGTCCTCAAGGAGCTAATGGTGGGAGTTGGGAGGAGGGGAAGGGAAGGAGTGGAGAGGTAGGAATGTGGGGAGAAATCACAAATGGTTGGTTGTTTTCCTTCCTTCTCAAAGAGAACCAAAATGACATCACTATGTTGGGGTCAAGGTGTAAATGTGTCCAACTGTGACTGATTAGACCAACACAAGCTTGGAAGACTCTGTCACAGGTCTGGCACAAATAGTCTATATGAACATTTGGAGTGGAAATGTCTCTAAATTTGCACATTCTCGTGTTTCTTTTGAGCTACAACAATTCTATTTCACTATTAGGTGCCACAGCACCACCTTTGATGCAGGCATGCCATACTAGGTGGTCATTTGCCAGTGTCTCCCATGTCACACAATCAATTCTGAAGCTCTTCAGAGAGACATTGAGAATGTCCTTGCATCTCTTTTTCTGATCTCCAAGGGATCACTTGCCTTGTGTGAGTTCTCCATAAAATAGTCTTTTAGGCAAGCATACATTTGGCATTCAAAGAATGTGGCCAGTCCATTGGAATTATGCTCTCTGCAGTAGAAGTTGAATGCTTGGCAGTTTCACTTAAGAAAGAAGCTCAATGTCTGGTACCTTATCGTGCCAGGTGTCCCTCAGAGTCTTTCTAAGACAATTCAAATGGAAGCAGTCTGGTTTCCTGGCATGATGCTGTCCATATAATCAATCTACCTACCTACCTATCTCTCTCTCTCTCTCTTCATCTACCTGTCTGTCTGTCTATCTATCTATCTATCTATCTGTCTGCCTTTCTGTCTGTCTGTCTGTCTGCCTGCCTGTCTATCTATCTATCTGTCTCTTTATCTATCAATCTATCATCTGTCGTGTAAATGGGAGGAAAACTTGGAGGGTAGTAGCAGTAAGGGAGAATGCACAAGGCCTCTTGCAAAAGATGTGATTTAAACTGTCTTGGAGGAACTGAAGGAAGCCAGGAAGTAGGGATGAACAGGGATAGTATTCTAGTGCCCAGAAAACTTAATATTGCATGTTGTAAAACTCAATCCTGATGGGTGGAGACAAAGGATAATCCAAATATACCCAAATTTGGTCACTTCCACTCTCTGTCCTTGCCCCAAGGCCAGATCCCTAACTGTTCTCAATCTAATCTTTATTTCCCAGTCTTCTATTCCAGTCCAGGTTTCCAGACAATGAGATGTAGTGGGTGGGCAGCATATACATGCTATATTACGGCAGGTGGTGGTGTGGTGGATAGAGTGCCAACACTGAAGTCAGGAAGACTCATGTTCCTAGGTTCAAATCTGGCCTCAAACACTAGCTGTGTGACCCTGGGCAAGTCACTCAACCCTATTTGCCTCAGTCTCTTCATTTATAAAATAAGCTGGAGAAGGAAATGGCAAATTACTCCAGGATCTTTGCCAAGAAAATCCCAAATAGGGTCATAAAGAGTCAGACATGATTGAAAAGGCTGAACAATATTGGGTGGGAATGTTGGAATGGAATTCAGGAAGGGTAAAGTTCAAATACCACTTCACTCAGTTAATAGCAATGTGGCCTTGGGCAAGTCTGCATCTCTTTTAGGCTCACTTTTCTTACCTGTAAAATGGAGATAATAGCATCTATCTCACAAGCTTATTATGTCAAATGAGCTTATATATGTTAAACACTTTTGCAAAGCTTAAAGGGTTATTTATAAATGTTATCTACTACAATTTATAGTCCATTTCTGGCCTTGATCCTCAAATAGCTCAGATAACCCAAAATTTAGATAGCTGGGAGCCAGATTTGTGAGGTTATAATGCAATATTCTATTCTAATGGAATAGATTTTTAAAATTCAGTTTGAAAGCTCATCTTTCCCTAAATTCTCACATTGTTTCATTTCCTGATTTTTGCCTTCAGCTCCCTAATCCATGTATAATATTTGTTAGAAACAGAATTCCCAGCAGATGAATTATCTGGCTGATCTGTGAGGGTTTGGCTCTTTCCAGGGATGAGGTAGACCTCACAGGGTAGGATTTACATAGAGTAGATGTCCAAGTCACAGCTGCTGACTAATTGCCTGAATCACACTTTGGTCTCCAATAAGGGTTAATCTAATCCAAAAAATGAGTCATCCTTTCTTTCCCTGGTGAGCACTAGCTTTGGAGCCTCTTAAGGTCAGGGACTGATTCTTTAAAAAGTCTGGCATAGCGCCTCTTCACAGAGGTCACTGCAATGTTAAATATCTAAATATGTAAGCTCTTATTATCAGCTTTCTCAGGGCTGAAGACTCATCAAGCTTTCTCCTTAAGCTTTAGTTTTTTTAAAAATACTATCCCTGGATAATTATTTTTACCATATTATCTTTATTAGGACCATTAGTAAACCATAAGCAACTAGGTGGCATAGTGGATAGAATGCCTGGCCGGAAGTCAGGAAGACCTGGGTGCACATCTGTCCTCAGTCTCTGAGTAGCTAGTTGTGTGACCCTGGCTAAGTCACTTAATCCTGTTTGCCATGGTTTCCTCATCTGTAAAATGAGCTGGAGAAAGAATTATTGGTAAACTACTCCAGCATTTTTGCCAAGAAAGCCCTAACTGGGGTCGTGAAGGGTCAGACATGAAAGGACTGAAAAACAATGTCAAAGAGAAGAGACTGAGGGGCCCAGGCTACGCATTGTAGTCATTCCATGCCATGGGTACGGTTGGAATCAGGATTCTTGGCTTCTCAGTTCCCAGGCCATTAACTCCTTCAATGTCTCTATTTCTAATTCCTTCCTCTGAACATCCCTATATCATAATTTTAATTCAATCTGGCAACATTTCTCAAAAATTGACTATAATATAAATGTATTATACAGCAAAGATAGAACATTTAGCCAGTCAACAAGCATTAACTAAGTGCCAGCTATATGCCAGGCACTGTGCTAATTAGTTGTTGGGGATACAAAGAAGGCAAATGGTGGTCCATGCCCTCAAGGAAGTCATGATTGAAACAAATATTTATAATACAAATGAGAATATAAAGTAAATTACCTTAATATGTAATAGATTGGAAGGAGTTCAGAGGCAACACAGTATGGCAGTTAGAAGGCTGACCTTGGTATTAAGAAGACTTGGACTTCCTTTCTCTTCTTCCAAGAAAAGACTTTCTCTCTAGATTTAGAGACTTTCACTGTCAGACCCCTGGGGAGCCCCAGGATTGTAATTTTCTTTTTCTTCATCTCTCTCTCTCTCCTATTTTCCCCTGCTTCCTTAAAGTCCCAGCTAAAATCCTCTCTTGCACAAGAAGATAGCTTTCCATGTATTTAGTAGCTCTAGTTTACCCAGAGATGTGCTGTACATATTTAACAAGTGACTCTTGGGGTGGGGGGTGCGGTGGGGATTGTACCTATATCAACTCAGTTTTAGGCTTACTGTTCATTATTTTCATTTTCTCCATTATTTTCTTAAGTCTAAAAATCAACAAAACAATGAATCAAGACCTGATTTGTGACATTTTTTGACTGCTAAGGTGTAAATGCTCACACTGAAAATGTAACAATTGTCTGTTTCCAGCACACCCCTGCATTTACTACATCTAGTTCTCTCTTTCCCTTTCTTTCTACATAGTTTGCATGTGGTCTTCCCTGTTAGACTGGAAGTTCCCTGAGACCAGGGACTCTCTTTTGTTTTTCTTAGAATCCTTAGCACTTCGCCCAAGGCAGCAGGTGCTTAATAAATACTTGTTGCCTGAGCAAGTGACTTTGCAGGATCTATTATATTGCACATGATGCAAACGCTTTCCATACAGAGAGAGTGAGAACCAGATTTGGAGACAGTATGTTAAGTTTGTATTTAGGAACTGCCTGAAGGATAGGATTGTTCTTTAGCCCCCTTTGACCCAAACAGCTTGCTTAAGCAGGTAGAACCGTCAGCATCATTTATAAACCTTAAAGTGAGCTTGATCTCATCACTGCCCAATTTGATAACTGGGACAGAAATGATACGTCAAGTTTACTTGGCAGAAAATATATTTTATAGTAGGTTTATAAAATACATATTTACTTTTTCTTGGGAAAACTTGTGCTTGCAGGCCTGTTGTTCATATATATATATTTATGCATATATATATCAATAAACATCTATTAAGTGCCTATTATGTGCCAGGCACTGTGCTAAGTACATGTATGAACACATGTGCACACACACATGTATATACATGTGTAAATACACATGTGCATGTATATGTATACATATATACACACACATATACAAGAGGACAGCTAGGTAGTGAAGTGGATAGAATGCCAGGCCTGGAGTCAGGAAAACCTGAGTTCAAATCCGGTTTTGGACACTTATTAGCTGTGTGACCCTGGGCAAGTCATTTAACCCCATTTGCTTCAGTTACCTCATCTATAAAATGAGCTAGAGATGGAAATGGCAAACCATGCCAGTATCCTTGCCAAGAAAACCCCAAATAGGGTTCCAAAGAGTTACACATGACTAAAACGACTGTACAACAAATATACACATGCATACATACATAATAGTATATACACATACACACATCTACATACACATACATGCACAATGCACATACATACATACATATACATACGCATATATGGTTGCTTGGTAGGTTGTTGTCCATCTTCTAAGAAGACCAAAATGACATCACCATTGTAGAGTGAAATTTCAGTGTATCTGACTATGGTTGATCAGACCAGTATGAGCTCAGAATGCTCTACCGCAGGTGGGGCACAGATAGTCTGTGTGAATATTTGGGGTTTGCACATAAATACACACAACACAACACACACCATACAGATATACATGTGTATGTGTGTGCATGTATGTGTACATGTATGTGCATGTGTATGTGTCCTGGCCCTAAATTGGCAAAGAACATGACTTTATCTTTGAAATATTGATTTTTTCAGTTTTAACCAACTCTCATTTGAATGGTAACTATCACATTCTATGTCATTAGAGTTTGCGGTAAAAAGTAAGATTTATGTCATTGAAAAGTCTTATGCATTGAGACCAGTATCTGGAGAGGATGTTGAAATGGCAGAGTTTTGAGGCAGGTCTCTGCCCCCACATCCCAGCTCTTTGTAAGTGTTAAAGCTCAGAACAATGGGAGTTGGAGATTTGAAATCATGTCATGCAATCCCATCCTTTTACAGATGAGGAAAGTGAAGTCCATAAAGGATGAAGGAATTGCTCAAGGTCACCCAGCTTATTAGGACCAAAGCCAGTACTAGAAATCCAAGTCTCCTGAATGTTAGCCCAGCATTCTTTCTAAAAGCAAGTGCCAACTCAGAAGAATATGTCAGTCCAGAATAGATCTTTCAAGGAGTTTAGATAAAAACCTGACTAGTATCTTTCTACCCCTACTAGTATCTTTTTTTGTGTTTGACAATCTGGGGGTGACGAGCTACATTCTCTTAGCTTAGCTACTTCTTTGTTGGATGTTGTATTACCTTTTTCAGACAGGTCAGCATCATGTTGTTCACCTTGTTAATCGACTAAATGGAGCTGTTAAATGTTTACGAAGGCAATTCCCAGGTCACAATGGAGAAATCATCAAAAGATATGAACAGACAGTTTTCAAAAAAGGGAACACAAATTGCAAATAATTACTGGAAAAAATGCTGAGTCTCTCTAATAATCAAAGAGAAGTAAATTAAAAAGAACTCTGAGGGACTTCACTCCCATTAAATTGGTGAAAATAATTTAAAGCAAAATGGTGGCATCTCTTGAGAAACATGTATGCTCATCCATTAATAGTGGAATTGCAAACTGGCAAAATCTTTCTGGAAGTCAATCTGTCTGTTAAAAAGTACAAACATAGTCCTATCCTTTAACTTTATATCATAAACCATTAACCCAGTAGTTTTACTGTTGGGAGTATACTTTGAGAGTCTTACAAAGAAAAGAAAAGGAGCTGTCCATTCAAAGAATTTTATGCCTAATTAACAGTTCAAAACATAAAAATCAAAACTGAAGCAACCTAAATGCCCAACAATGGATGAATGGTTAAATAAAACATGCTACACTAATGTTATGGCATATTATAAGGTGACAAAAGATGACAAATATGAAGAATAATTGCCCAAAAGAAATGTGGAAATACGTTTTATGAAAAAACACAAAGCAGGGGCAAAAAAGATCAGAACCAGAATAGTAGAGCAGATGCTAACTTCAGCTACACAAGAGGAAAAGAGAATGGGAGTGAATGAACAAAGTCTCATGATGGAGACTTAGACAAAGTGACAGAGCAGCTATGATGTATTGTTTGTTGAAATTCATTATTTAAATGCAAACAGTTGCAAAGCAAGCCTAATTGGTTCTATTGATGCTTTATATTAATGTTATTATAAACCATTAGAAAATAATTGACTAAATGGTTCCCTAGGGGCCTGAAAGAGTTTAGTTCATTATTTATTAAAAATCCATCCAAGGGTAGGTATTGTATGCATGTGACAAGATGGTGGGTTGTCCATATGATATTGATTTCTTAAAGAAGATACAGACAGAGACACAGGAATAAACAAAAGTAGTCACAAATTGAAGTTTGTCCTGCATTCTATCCAGGTCTGGACCTCTTGGGATAAGGGGAGAGACCATTCCTATTTTATTACCCTTTTGTCATTCCCTGAAATGTTTGTAGTATATCCCGTTGGGTCCTATAACAGTAAACACCCCAATATGCACAGTGGGGGCTGCTATCACAGGTTCTTAGATGTGCATTTATAAAAGGAAAGGCAACTTTTGAGGGGTCAACAATCACTTTAATCAAGCACATGTGTCATTCACTTAGTTCAAAGGAAAAAGTCAACACCCTGAACTTCAGAAAAAATACAGAGAAATCTAAATCAACAGACAGCACTTTCAGACTGACATAAGCAATACATACATCATAGTTCAACAGCCAGATCCAACGGTCTGACCATTTCATACATACATAGATGCCAGAGAGGGAAACACCAACATCTGGGTTTTCAAAGCCTGGGGGCGCTGCTTAGCTGCTTCCCCAGTCTCATCTGACACACAAACATTCTTCCTAAACTAAGCCCCAAAGTAAAGCCTCACCTCAGAGTACTTAAACATCTTTTAGAGCCAGAGGGCATCACAACCTTTGAAAACTAGTGCCTCGTTAACAAAATCTTCCCAGGCCCATTAATGGGCAGAGAAGATCTTTCCATTAAGAAGTAAAATTATATTAACAATAAGCAAAAATGCATGATCAATACGGGTCCTGATGGCATCATCAGGCAAGGAGAGCAATCTCAGTTGCCAATTGTAACAGGGCCTGAGATACTAGCTGGCTGGAGGCACTAAACCTCTGTCTGCCTCAGTTTCCCCATCCATAAAATGGGGCTAATGATAGCACCTACCCCCCTGGATTGTTGTATCAGAATAAAATGAGATCATATCTGTAAAGCGCTTTACAAAGCTTATACTCCATGTAAATGCTAGCTACTCATCATCATTCTCTTCATCTTCGTTGTCATTATTGTTGGATACAAGTCTCATTGACCACCTTCCCTCACTTCAGAGGCCTTACCTGTCTCTGGTCCCCATGCCCTATCTCTTCATTGTCCCGAGCACATTTTATTAGTGTTTATGACAGCTATTTGTGTTTTATCAGCCTTACTGATTATTTCTTCCTTGAGTTACATGACCATATCTTAGTATTTGGCAGAGTAAACCAATTACAGGACTTGGTATCAGCAAAATCTGGGTTCAAATCCTTCTTCTTATACTTTCTGCCTGCCTGTTAATGGGCAAGTCATTTAGCTTACCTAAACTTAAGTCACTCCAACTATAAAATGGGAATATTAATTCCTCTAGCACGCACCGGTTTCTCATAGGGTTGTCTTGGGACTCTAATTGGATAGCATATGTACAATGCCTTGGGAATTTCTGAGTATTCTTAGTATTTGTACCTCCCAATGCATTAAAGTATCTCTAATATAGTAGGCACTTACTACATTCTGACTGAATTTTATTGACTCAGTAAATATTGGGTGCCAGAGAGTTAGATGCAGCAATGAATTATAGTTTAAGTTGGAGAGATAATCGTACAAAGCCCTTGCAATGTATTAACCATATTGTTATTGATATGTTATATTGTAACAATATGTACAATAAATTACCTACTCACTGTCTACTATTACACTCATTGTCTACAGTATGGGCCATAAAAGATACATTTTATTTTGTCACTGCTTTGATCCTATCATGTGGCTGCTTCCTCCATTGGTTTAGAGCTCCATCCATCTATCCATCTATCAGTGTTTGTCCATCCTGCTTGAATCTTGTTGGTATCCTTCTGAAAATCCCGAATAGGTTTATTCAACAACCTTCCTCTAGAGTCACTCAATATACCAACAAAATCTGGGTTCAGCTTCCTGTTCTGATGTGTAATACCTGTGTGATCTTGGGCAAGGCAGTTCACATCTCTGAGCCTTGGTTTTCTTATTTGTAACATGAGGGAGCTGGGCTAGAAGAGTATTGTCAAACATAAATAGAAATGGGGCCACTAAAGGATATGTAAGGATCCCTGCCAGCTACAGATTGATTTAGAAAATCACAAGTTAACATCATCTATGTTCCATTATATTTTAATTTATTTTGTTAATATTTCCCAATTACTTTTTAATTTGGTGCCAATGAATTCATTCCATTGACTATGTGTTGGCACATCTGGACTAGATGACCTCTGAGAATCCTTTCCATTCTAGATATACTCTGATCCTAGGATTTTTGGACATTACATTGATCAGAAGAGCATGTGGATTTTCGACTGGTTATTCCTTGCAATGGCTCCAGGTCTGGACCACCTACTTTTCCAGTCATACACTGTTCTGGTTATTTTCATTATGCTGCTTCTCCTAGACTGTTGTTCATTAGTAAGACACTGCCGCCTGGTCATGCTTGCCCTGAGTGTCTCCATTGCCCTTTGGGTGACCTGCAATTTTAATTCTTTGGAGACTGTGGTGTTCCATGATTCATAGGCATGTGACATCCCTGGACAAGTATTGCTGTTAAAGCTAGAAGCTTGGGGTCATCAGAAATACCATGCAATTTTCCAAAGGCAATCTACCTGCTTCTCTTCCTCCTATTCAGTTTTGGGCCTAAATCACTGTTGATCCACAGTGTTTGTTCAATATATATATACATATATGTATATATATATATACAGACATACATATACAGATAGATATAGATCTCTCTCTATATGTACATATATTTATATATGTGTGTGTGTGTACACACACACACACACACACACACACACACACACACACACACATAGACACACACACACTATTGGATTGTCCATCCAACTGCCTACAATAGCCTAGATGATGGTTATTCTTTATCCTCTTATTTTTTTTTAACCAAACACTATCTTGCATTTTCTCCTTCCAGTATTATATCAGTTCAATGATATTATAACTCTTGCCAAAATGATCATATTTACAAATAAAATGCTCTAAGCCCACTAACTTTTCTTAAATCTTGGGTCAGTACTCTGAATGCTGTGCTCTAGCCTCTGGGTGCCTGCTATAGCAGGCTTTAGCAGAGTGTCTAATTAATCTACCGGGCCTCTCTTGATCCAGTTTAATCCCCTTCTCCTGTGAAGGAAGATGACATGAGCCCAACTGGGTATACAACTACAGAATTTCCATAGTATGAATTTTCCCATGATAAAAACTTCATTGATTTTTACTACCAAAAAAAGAAGAATTCTATTGGTGATTTGAAGAGAACTTTACACATATAAAAACAGATTGCTAGCATTTTCGAGGTGCTTTGCAGTGTGGGAGCATGAATTCCTTCTCCTCCTCACTTTGATTTGCTACCCTAAAGATCCCTGTTAGGTTCCAGAGGGATGACAGTTTGAAGCAGTTACTAGAGCATTAGAATGGGAGTCAGGAAGACCTGAGTTTGATACCTTCCAGACACTTACTAGAGGTGTAACTCTGGGCAAATCACTTATCGGTCTTTGTTTGCTTATCTGTAAAAAAAAAAGGAGGATACAATGCAATTATATATGTAAAAGCTCTTTGAAAGTATTGAAGGGTAATATAAATGTTAGCTATTAAAAATAATGATACATATGCCTGACATATGTAATATTAATACAATATGCCTGGCACACAGTAAGCATTTAATAAATATTTTATTTATCTATATGTAAAGCATTTTGAAATCTTAAAGCACTATATAAATGTTAGCTATTATTATGAATATGTAGAAAATGCTTTGCAATTGTATATAATGATGTAATATATATTCATATATAAGTGCTACATTTCAGATATTATTAATAATGGCTAATACTTATATAGTACCTTAACGTTTTCAAAGTACTTAATATACGTTCTCCTATTTGAACCATACAACAACCCTGCAAAGTAAGCACTATAGGTATTATCAGCCTATCATCCCCATTTTACAAGTAGAGAAACTAAGGTTCAGGAAAGGAAAGGGACTTGCTCCTGATCACACAGTAAGTGCTGAAGACAGGATTCAAACCCAGGTTTTCCTAGCTTCAGATCTGGTGCTCTGTGTTCTGTACCACATTTCATCTCTACTTTCACCCTGTAAGAATTCTCAAGTGTTGGAGGGAGTGGAGACAGATTAGTTTGGAGAGGTGGTGAGATCGTTGAACACATCATTACGTTGTTCTTCCAAGTGAATAGATGAATGGGCAGGTTGACAATTAGAGAAATAGAACACAGGTAAGATGTATGCTTACTGTGTGATTGAAAAGAGAATAACCTCTAAATCTGAAAAAGAAAGCAAGACCAAATGATCCTGTCATTCTTTCTAGGGGAACAACGGTAGTCCTCCTAAAGAGCCATTCATTTTGAAATTTTAAAAAATGAAAAAAAATGTAAGATTGTTTTTCTAAGTGGAAGGAATTGTCAGTCATGTGGAACCAAAGATCCCTAATGTTCAGTGCACTGCACTGAATTTCACCCAGATGCATTTGCAGGTGTAGTGACCTTCTGCTTATAATGAAGTTATCCTGGAGGGGGAAAATGAGTTCACTGGAAGATTCCTTCTGCAGTCCCAGTTTCAGATGGGCATTTATTGAGACAGGTGAACTCAGTGGAAGAAAAAAATAACAAGATAGTATGTGCTCTGTGTGTTGGGGGACTCAATGGGCCATTTCTGCCATGCTCAGGCACACTGCTCAGCTTTCTTCATGGAGGTCATCTACTCACTGGAGAGTACATGAAGAATGAGGGTAAGGGAAGCTTTTTAGAAATTTCTCCAGTAAATTCTATTAGATAAGCATCCTAGAGGATGCTTAGCAAACAAAGGCATGAGGAGAGTTTGTGTTGTAGGCCTAATAAGAAAGGAATTTGGAGCACTGAGATGGAATCATGCTTTGGCCCTTAGCTCTGTGCAACTTTTGTGCTACATGTTTAGATTACAAAGACAAGAATGATGTAGGTAGGGCTATACCTCAAGGAACTTACATCCTATTGTGTGGATACAGATATACAGGATAAATGAATACCAAATACATATAAAATAATATTGCAAGGAGGAGAACTTTGACTCCTTGGGGACAACCAAGGGTAACTGCTGAACTAAGCCTTGAAGGAAGCTGAGAAGAGGGGTGCTTCAGGCGTAGAGTGCAAAATCATGGAGGTAGAAATGGAACGTTATGTACAAGGGACCCCATCTAACTTAGAGGAGGTGACATAATATGACAGAATATGATATGATATATGATATGATATGACATGATATGCTGTGATATAATATAAGGCTGTCCAAAAAAAGTTAGTGCAGTTTAAAGTTAGTAAAACTTAAAACTGCTCTGAGCCTTTTATGGGGTTTTATATAATGAGAGAAAAAGTAGTGACTAGAATCCAGGATTTGGAGATAGGCAAATCTGAGTTGGAATTCTGTCTCCAACGTTTACTACCTGTATGATTGGGAGCCAGTCACATAAACTGTCTTAGCCTCATTTTTATCATCTGTAAAATGGAAACAATCATAGCATGTATATCACAGGTTTTGTTAAGGGAACATCAAGTAAACCAGTGGGACTAGAATGGAATGTGTAAGAAGGGATCATAGATTTAAAGTCCATCAAATCCAATCCATCATTTTATACATTAGGAAACTGAGGCTTGAAGAAATTAAATGGCTTGCCCAAATTCACACAAATAGTATGTTATAGAGGTAGAATTCGAACCCCAGATCCTCTGAATCCAATACCATAGCTTTTTCCACATCATGCGACCTCTGTACAAAGTACAAAGTAATACTAGCTAGCACATAACTAGCTCCTACTGTGTGCTAGCCACTGTGCCTTGCACTTACGAATCTTACCTTATCTGAACCTCACAGCAGACCAGGGAGGTAGATGCACTAATTATCCCATTTCTCAGTTAAGAAAACTGAGGCAAACAGAGGTTGATTACTCAAGGTCACAAATCTAGTAAATGTCAGACTGGATTTGAACTCAGTCTTCTTGACTCTTGACCCAGCACTATCTACTGTACCACCCAGCCATATGAAACAAGACTGGGTGGGATCCAAATTATGCAGGGCTTTCAATGCTAGACTAGGTTAATATTTCTTCCTAGATTTGTTTGCCCCTATATGATATAGTGTTTGTGCAGGACACTAGATAATCTAGGTTGCTCAGAAATGTTTTTCTTGCTGTAAATAACCCTGTATACTAGGTTAACAAGCATGAGACTTACATTTTCTAGCATGCCCAATAAATGGATCTGTTTGGCTTGTTACAAGGGAGTTTATAATAATTATTGTTAGTGTGGAAGGAAGTTACAGGGGCCAAAGGTAGGAAAAATAATGATGTTAAAAAAAAGAAAAGGAAAAGGAATGTTAATGGAACATTTATGAACTACAGTAGAGGGGAGTTACTGTTTTAAATTTATTATATGCTTAAAAAATCCACCATATACACATTTGGGATTTCATTTTCAATTTTGCTTTTCTGATATTTGTATGTAGAAATGATTGTGTTTGTTGCTGAGTCCAAAATAAAAATGATCACTTAATTAAGGCAAACATAGATTAGCAAATTAACAGATGAAAATACAAAGGTGGAAGGAGGGCTGCCAACCCTCCTCTTTGCCTGTCCTGAAACCACAGTCACCCATCAATCTTTACAGTTATCAGAGCCAATCATATAATCAGTGAAACTGACCTGATGAATTTTCAGAAACATTTGCTCCCCTTTTATTAATTCTTTCCTTCTCCTTGGACTTTCCCCAGCCATGTGGTCCACTTAGTAGATGGCAATGCATTTCTTCAATATGCCATAAATGACCCTTATGTCATCATCTTCAATACAGTCACTCACTTTTTAAATTTAATTTTTATTTATTTATTGAAGGCACTCAGGATTAGGTGACCTGCCCAGGTTCATCCAGCTAGTGAGTGTCTGAGGCTAGATTTGAACTCGAGTCCTCCTGACTCCAGGACTGACGCTAACACATTGTGCCACCTAGCTATCCCAGAATCACTCACTTTTAAAGTCACTGGTGACTTTCAGTATCGGGCCTAAAAATGTCTTGTGATGATAACCGCAAATAGTTCAGTTGGAGCCCCAATTACCTCTCCACACAGGTAATTATTACTTCTGCCATTTAAGTGAAATTTCAGGACATTGCTTATAGAGATACATTTATGAGTATATTTATATGGTGCTGCTTCTATTCATAGCCTGGATTTAAAATTCCATTCCTGTTGGGGGTATGACTCTGAACTGTCCTTCACTATGAATTTTGCTGATGATAAATAAAATAATGCCATAATCCCATTTCCCCCCCACGGTATCTAATAGACTTAAAAAAAAATACCCTCTAATTTACCTTATGCAAGAGAGAGTTCCATAATTCATTAGAGACTAACAGCTGAGTAGGGTTGGAGCATGCCTCTGCAATGAGTGTGTTGTAACAATGTGATGTCAGGAAACTTTGGAATCTCATGGAGCTTAACAAGTGTCGGGGTATCCTTTGCAGCATGCACTGTCTGACAAAGCCTGTGTGAAAGCATTTGACCCAAAGACAACCTGCCTGCAGGAATGCCTTATCACCACCTTTCAGGAAGCCTACTTTGTTTCTGAAAGTTTTGAAGAAGCAAAAGAAAAGATGAGGTAAATTTATTTCCTTTCCTGTCTAAAGAAGATAACTTGTCCATTTCTCTCTCTCTTCTATGCCTCTTTCTCTCTCTTTTTCTTTCTGTCTTCTATCCTTTCTTTGTCTTCTTTCTTCCCCCTTCCATTCTCTCTATCTCTGTCTCTTTTTTCTCCCCTCTCCCTCCTCCTTCTCTCTTTCTTTTTCTTTCTTCTCTCTCTTTCTCTCTTCTATCCCTCTTTCTTTGTTTCTCTTCTCTCCCCTCTCCTTTCCCCTTCCTTCACTTTCTCCTCTCTCTTCTCTTTCTTTTTCTCCCTTCTCTCTTTCTTTTCTCATCTTTCTCTCTTTCTTTGTCTCTTTTTTCTTTCCTCTGCCTTCCCCTTCTTTCTTTCTCTCTCTTTCTCTCCTATCTCTCTCCTCATGTTCTCTTTTGTCTCTCTCTTCTCTCCTCTCCCTTCCATCTTTCTTTCTCTCTCTCATCTTTCTCTGTCTCTTTTTTCTGTTTCTTTCTTCTCTCTTCTTTCTCCCCTTCCCTCTCTTCTATCTCTCTTTTAACTCTCCTCTCTTCTTTCTCTCTTCCTCTTTTTTCCTCTCTCCCTCTCTTTCTGTCCTCCTCCCCATCCCACTCTCCTTTTTTAACCAGTGCTGGCTAATTATCTAACATTTTGTTATTATTTTTATTTTGCAGAGACTTTGCCAAATCAATAACTCGCCCCTTCTCTGTGTACTTCAATCCTTATACACAAAGCATTGAAATACTGAAGGACACCAGGAGTATTGAGAATGTGGTCCAGGACCTCCGAAGTGATCTGAATACAGTGTGTGATGCTTTAAGTAAGATGAACAAGTATTTGGGGATTTGAGGCCTGGGACCGGTTTTCTGCCAGCCTCATCTTACTATATCACTCAACAGCTAATGAATCCTCTTCATGTGATGTCATTCTTTCTGTAGTAACCTTCTATGTGCTGAAGCTTGGCTAGTAACCTGCATCATTGTGTATCTACCTAATTACAATTTGCAGACCAAATAAGATTAGGCTACTGTGTGAAAAATATAATAGCAGACAATCATCAGATATGTCGTAAAGAGAGTTACAAATTTCAAAGGCTACATAGTTGCTTTAATAGACTTAATTTTGTATGCTGAAAGTACATGTATCTATTTAAAAATGACCTGGAGAGGGCATTCCCTCCACTAAGGTAGTAACTGTGACCTTAGATATTTGCTTAAGACCCAGAGAGGTTAAGTGATGTGCTCATGGTCACACAGCTAATTAGCAGAGCTCTGTCCACTGTGTCGTGCTGCTTTTATTCTCATTAAACGTTGTAAGAACTCTCTCTTGATGACTCTTTATTTCCTGTCCTTTTTTTAAAAAATTAGGAAATTCATTATTCTTTCAACGTACAGCAAAGCTGGATTTTCCCTTCTCAACATCTTTTGAAGAAACAAGAATTATATGACATTGGGATCTATGATTGAATTGATATAGGGAACTTCCAGATCAGGAAACTCCCTCTATCAAAGCAGTTGGCACTTTCTCTGCAAATTATAATTTTACAGTGTTGCCTAGGACACTGAGAGATTAAGAGACTTGTCCAGAGTCACAGAGATAGGATTTCAAAGACGGGACTTGAAGTCAGGTCACTGTGACTCTAAGTATGACATACTCTCTTATCAACTGTGCTTGGCATGACAATGCCTATTGCAAAAAAAAAAAAGAAAATCCATATCCTATTTTAAAATGTGGTGAATCAATAATGACGACTGGAGATTTACACAAGAGAAAGTCAGATGACTTGCTTACTATAGCTCAAATATGCAAATGACTTTAATTTATTCCTTGAGTTGCGATCTGGATCCTGTAGTATTTTATTTTAGAAGATATTTAATATTTTTATTATTTTGTCATTTCTCAGTAGTGTCTGACTCTCTGTGACTCCTTTTTGGGGTTTTCTTGGCAAAGAGACTGGGGTGGTTTGCCATTTACTTCTCCAACTCATTGTATAGAGGCAAACCAGGTTAAGCGAACTGCCCAGGGTCATATAGTTAGTAAGTGCCCGAGGGCACATTTGAACTCATGTTTTCCTGACTCTAAGCTTCTACTCTACCCACTATGACACCTAGCTACCCACTTTAATATTTTAGAAGTATTTTCATTAGAAGATTTTTGGAAGAAACATTGGAAAATTCTCTATAAGAGAAAATAATGGAATTTGGGGGGATATTTTAGGATGAATTTAGGTAACACAATCTTGGATTTATCCTAGCTTTTTTTGAAACTTTCTTGTTGGGACTGTCAGAGTGCTCAGTCTGGTCAAGTCAACAAGTATTTGTTAAGTGTCTACTGTGTGCTAGGCACTGTCATAAGCACTGGGGATGCAAAGAAAGTCAATAGCAATCCTTACCTTCAAGGAACTTACAATCTCATGTTGTTTATGTGTACTTGAGTACATGGGCATAAATCCAGGACTATGGGTGGGGAACTGATAGTCCCCATTAAGTAGGGTTTGGTTGACAGTGAAGGACGGGGATGTGTTGGGTAACATTTAACAACCAAAAAGTATGCACTTTTAAGTTTAATCTGCATTATTAACATTTTTCTCCACCACTTTCTCAAGACTAGACAATAAACAAAACAATACAGTAAGTCCCAGCTTGTAGTGTTTGCTGATTTTGAGGTGTAAATGTGCACACCAAAAATCTGACAATCAGCTTTTGCAAGTCAGTTTGAGCTGGCTCCAGCGTATTCCTAGTCAAAGAGCTTCCAACATCGTAGGTTTGCCTCTCCTCTCTTACATTTGTGAGTTGGTGCCTCTTAGTGATTAGGGCAGGGGTAGAGGAACCTATAGCAGGTTCCTCCACTCCTGGATTAGGGCTTCATTCCTATCTTGGGACACAGTGTCACAACAATTGAAGTTGTCCAAATTTTGCACAATTTGGGCTTGAAAACTGTTCGTGATGCAAAGAAGACAATGGAAAGGGAGATGAATCTGTGCTCAAATCCCTGCCCTATTCCATATGAACATGGGTAAGAGACTTAATCACTCTGAAACTGTTCCCTCCTCTGCAAAATTGGAGGGAGGTGGGGGTCAGACTAGATGACATCTAAAGTTCTTTCCTATCTCTCAATATATATGGTCACTAATATTCCTCACAGCTCTAACCCTATGATCCTATAATCAATAATCAACAAGAAATTTCTGATGGCTCTCACCATCAGCTGAGCACAGAGGCCTTGAATCAATCAATGAATGAAAGTTTACTGATTGAAAGCATGAGTGATTTCATTTCCCCCTTCCCTTTTCATTCTATATGTCTTTTTTCATACTGTTAGGTGTATCCTTCTAGTACGAAATATATTGGTAATTGAGAGGTGGGTAAGAGAGAACAAGATGAAAAACTTACATAGAACTTTCAAATTTGTGGAGCACCACTGACCCTTAGTAGTAGACTCTGTAAGACAAGTACTACAGGTAGTACCTTCATTTTGTAGGGGCTTGCTCATGGTCACATATTTAATCAATATTAGAGGTAAAACTTGTATTCAAGTCTCATCTGACCTCAAGTTCAGTGTAGTTTTCATTATATCATGCTGCCACTAGAAATAAAAGAAATCACATTTCAAAGAAATCAGCATTAAATAACTTTCAGAGTAGCAGTTTTGAAACTTCTATTTCAACATTATCTCAAAGTAAATTTTTTTTCTATAGACATTTGGAAAATATAAATAAAAACTGAGGTCCTTCTCCCAGCTTCACATCCCAGTGGTTTATGGGAAAATTCTGTAGACTAAGTAAGCTTAGGGGGAACAAGAAAGACAGTGAAAAAACACTTTGTGAACAGGTCAAAACAAAATGGGAAGCAAATATTTAAATGATTGGTTATATTGATTTTCAGAAAGAAGTCTTTGGTTTCTGAAGACTTCTCAAAATAGTGGGATTTTGAGAAGGCATTTGGAATAAAAAAAGAGTAGGAGCAAGTTTGTTCTGATAAAGGGAAAAATCTAAAAAATGATGGGTGATGGAAAAGAAAAAAGAGAGTGGTATTTGTTGTTTTTTAAAATTCTAATTTATTTATTTTTAGTTTTCAACATACATTTCCACAAGATTTTGAATTCCAGAATTTTTCCCCATCTCTCCCATCTGCCCACCCCAAAGACAGTATGCATCTGATTACCCCTTCCCCCAATCTGCCCTCCCATCTATCACTCCCTTCCCTTCTCTTATTCCCATCCCCTCTATTTTCATGGAGAACAAGATAGATTTCTATATTCCATTGCCTGTATTTCTTATTTCCCAGTTGCATGTAAAAACAGTTTTTAACATTTGTTTTTAAAACTTTGAGTTCCAACTTCTCTTCCTTCCTCCCTCCCCACCTATCCCCACTGAGAAGGCAAGCAATTTAAAATACACTATACATGTGTAGTTATACAAAAGACTTCCATAAAAATCATGATGTAGAAGACTAACTCTATTTTCTTCCATCCCATCCTGCCCTCCATTTATTCTATTCTCTCTTTTGACCCTATTCTTCCTCAAAAGTATTTATTTCTAATTACTCCCTCCTCCCATTTATCCCCCTTCTATTATTCCCCAGTCCCACTTATCCCCCTTTCCCCTACTTTCCTGTAGTGTAAGATAGATTTTCATACCAAATTGAGTATGCATGTTGTTCCATCCTTAAGCCAAATGTGATGAGAGTAAGCTTCACTTTTTTCTTCTCACCTCTCCTCTCTTCCCTTCCATTGAAAAAGCATTTTCTTGCCTCTTTTATGTGAGAGATGATTTGCCCCATTCTATTTTTCCCTTTCTCCTCTCAATATATTCCTGTCTCACTCCTTAATTTTATTCTTTTAGATATCATCCCTTACTATTCAACTCAACCTGTGCCTTCTGTCTATATGTATATAGTCCCTCCAACTACTCAAATACTGAGAAAAGTCTCAAGAGTTATAAATATTATCTTTCCATGTAGGAACATAATTAGTAAGTCCCTTATGATTTCTCTTTTCTGTTTACCTTTTTTATGCTTCTCTTGATTCTTGTGTTTGAAACTCATATTTTCTATTCAGGTCTGATCTTTTCATCACGAATGCCTGAAAAGTCCTCTATTTCACTGAATGACCATCTTTTCCCCTGAAGTATTATACTCAGTTTTGCTGGGTAGGTGATCCTTGGTTTTAATCATAGCTCCTTTGACTTCTGGAATATCATATTCCAAGTCCTTTGATCCCTTAATGTAAAAGCTGCTAGATCTTGTGTTATCCTGGTTATATTTCCATATTACTTGAACTGTTCCTTTCTGGCTGGCTGCAATATTTTCTCCTTGACCTGGGAACTCCGGAATTTGGCTACAATATTCCGAGAAATTGTCCTTTTGGGATCTCTTTCAAGAGGTGATAGGTGGATTCTTTCAATATTTATTTTACCCTCTGGTTCTAGAATATCAGGGCAGCTTTCCTTGATAATTTCTTGAAAGATGATGTCTAAGCTCTTTTTTTGATCATGGTTTTCAGACAGTTGTATAATTTCTAAATTGTCTATCCTGGATCTATTTTCTAGGTCAGTTGTTTTTCCATTGAGATATTTCACATTATCTGCTCTTTTTTCATTATAATTTCTTGATTTTTCTTAAAGTATTTAGCTTCCATCTGCTCCATTCTAATCTTTAAGGAATTATTTCCTTTAGTGAGCTTTTGGACCTCCTTTTCCATCTGACCAATTCTGCTTTTTAGATTATTCTTCCCTTTATTGGGTTTTTGGATTTCTTTTGTCATTTGAGTTAGTTTAATTTTTTACAGTGTTATTTTCTTCAGCATTTTTTTGTGTCTCTTTTAGCAAGTAGTTGACTTTTTTCCCGTGATTTTCTTGCATCACTGTCATTTCTCCTCCTAATTTTTGCTCTGCTTTTCTTACTTGATTTTCAAAATCCTTTTTGAGCTCTTACATGGCCTGAGACCAATTCATATATTTCTTGCAGGCTTTGAATGGAGGAGCTTTGACTTTGTTGTCTTTTGTTTGCATGTTTGGTTTTCCTTGTCACCAAAGTAAAATTCTATAGTCTGATTCTTTCTTCAGTTTTTGCTCATTTCCCTAGCCATTTACTTGACTTTTGAGCTCTTTGTCAAGGTGGATCTCTGCTTCCAGTGGGAGCGGGGGAAGTACTGTCAGTTGCTCGATTTTCCCACAATTGGTGGACCTACAGCTCTAGAAGTAGTTGCTGTCTCTGCAACAGCAGGTTCCTCTGCCCCCTTCCCACTCTGTCGCTCTGGGGATGAGGCCTGACCACTCCACTCTCCCACACTGGTCCCATAGACTTTTCCCACAGATTTTCCAATTTGTGCTTGGCATTTTGGGGTCCTGAAGTCTGGAAATTACTGCAGGTGCAAGAGATACAGTCTCCCCAAGACCTCCTCAGATCCTGTCTGTGCTGCTACAGCCTGCATTGGACTGTACCCTGACCCCTTTCTGGCATGATAGACTTGTCCCGGAGGCTTTCCAGGCTGTATTGGGCTGGAGATTTGCTTCACTCCTTCATTCTGTGGGTTCTGCAGCTCCAGAATTTGTTTAGAGTCATTATTTACGGGTGTTTGGTTGGGTTTGGGCAACGCTCTAGAAAGTTCATGTTGTTACTCCACCATCTTGGCTCTGCCCCCAAGAGTAGCATTTTACTGGAAGAGAAAGGGCAAATACTTGTTTAAGAAAGAATGGAGATCTTGCTTTCTTCAGCAGCTCTGCAAGTTCAAGTAAACCAAGTAATCCAGTAATTAATTAACAGAAGTAACTTGAATTTTTCCAAAGGAGGGAATAACTCAGGTCCATGGAACTTGAAATTCTTAACCTCTGTTTTTCACTGTTGTCTTCAGGGTTCTTTGTGCCTTTTTCTCATTTAACACAAGGATACTCAAATATTCCCCACCCCCCAAACTTTTTTTCCCCTAGCAGTCTTACTTTTGCAACACTTCAATAGAATAGGAAATCATTAAAGCAGGACATCCCAAGAATAACAAACTTTAGCTGCTCATCATTCAGGTGATTAATCTAAAATGGAAACTTCTGCCTATTTAAGGCATGCAGAAATATACTTTGGGTCTTACAGGGATTGGACAGCTAGGTGGCTTAGTAGATAGAGGACTGGTTCTGGGGTCAAGAAAGACTGAGTTTAAATCCATTCTCAGATACTTACTAGCTGTGTGGCCCTGTTATAACTGGGTAAAACAGTTAACCCTGTTTGCCTCAGTTTCCTTTTCTGTAAAATGAGCTGGAGGAGGAAATGGCAAACCACTTCAGTAGCTTTGCCAAGAAAACTCCAAATAGGGTCACAAAGAGGCAGATACAGCTTACTAGTAACTTACAGAGGCTAATAGTTGGAGAAAAATAGGGGTTTCCTGAAAACTCATATGAGGATCATGGCAGGGTGCTGGTGACCCTTGATTTGTTTTACATTTATTCTACTCTGTTCTCAGGGTGGTAGTCATGCTATTTCATAGCAGCATGATAACAGAGCCAAGTTTCAATGTGAGAGCCTATAACATGCAAATCCTATTTAATGAGTTGAGAAAGCCCACATTAAACAACTATATTAGGAATGGAGCTAAGACACTGATGACTACTTTCTACACCTATTATGATGCCTTGTACTATGTAATAATTAGTCATTATTATACTCTATGACCCAGAAGATAGCACCAATGAGAAGTAGAGTGGGTCTGTATTGAGAGTCAGAGAACCTGAGTTCAGATGTTATTCTGCTACTTACTACATGGGTGACCTTGGCCAACTCACTACACTTCCATGATTCTGTTTCCTCACCTGCTAAAAGAAAGTGGTTGGACAATAGGACTTCCAGGGTCCCTTTCAGCTCTAAATCTATGACCCTGTGACTTAAAAGTGAAATTAGATCTAAGGATGACTGTAATTCTAAAGACACTGTCGTCTTACTTGGAAGCCTTTACCCAGTTTTGACTTAACTGATTTTTCCTCTGTTCAGTCAAAGTAGAAAAAAGAATAAGATACTAAGAGGAGTATGCATTTCTTATATGTTGCATTCTTCAAATGACAAGCCAGTGTCTGATTAGTAAAGTTTTTCTTGCAGTTTGTTAGTTTTTCCTCCAAGTAAATAAAGGACATCCATCGAGTGTTTTCTGGGATGACAAGTTTATGCAACATAATTAGAGAATTATTGACTGTCCATAGATTGTACCTTTTTAAAAAAAAGCAAAAACAGGCAACGTCAATTCGAAGTGTTTTGTTAGTATTAGCGGTAAAGGGTGTGACAACTGGTGGGGCCTCTCTCTGACTTAGCCTCATTTATTTATTGTGCAATTCAGAAATGATGCTTTATGGGTATGCCAGATCTGCATTTGCTTTGCTTGCAAAGTCAATGGACCTACACCAAATGAATGTAAAGTATTGCAACATTTACCACCATGCAAAGTCTAAAATGAAAAACAGTGTGCTCTCACATGGACGCAAATAGAAATACAAAGTTTCATTTTCAAGCAGAGTCATGCCTCACATCATCTCATTTTCTTCATTTGCTGGGAGAAAAACATTAACACAAGATGTAGTCGTCCTCCAATTCATTTGATCTAATTTCAACTTCGAAGGAATTGAGTGTCTTGGTTGCTTACTCTCATGAACCTTGTCTTAATTATAGTGGGGAAGAAACAGCCCGGAGGTTTCCAGCATGTTTGAGTGTTTTCCCAAAAGATGTACCCTTATTTTACAGAATGAGTCTTATCCATTTTGGCTTTACTTTGTGAAGTTTCACAATGTCCCTAAACAATGAATGACAACAATAGTAGCTAATATTTATATGGTATGTGCCAGGTGCTGTTAACAATTATGGTGTAATTTGATCATCTCAGCAACCCTGGGAGGTAGGTGCTGTGACTATCCCCATTTTGCAGATGAGGAAACTGAGGCAAACAGCAGTTAAGCAACTTGCCTAGGATTCATAGTAAATACCTGAGACAGGATTTGAACTACTTGAAATAAGATCTTCTTGATTCCAGACTCAGACTCGATGCTATTATTATTTAGTTTTACAGCTGAGGAAACTAAGGCAGATGAAATTTAAATAACTTGCCCAGAGTCACACAACCAGTAAGTGGGAGAAACAACACGTACTTTCATACATGTAGAAGAAGAGTATACACAATAAATGCCATTTAATCTTGGGAGGGAAGGGACAAGCAGCTTCAGGGATCAGGAAAGGTTTGAGGTAGTCATGTTTCTCAAACTGCTAAAAGGAACCAGAACGTCTCAAGTTTTGTTTTCAAATGTGCCTTATATTGTTACTATGCATTAAGATAATACAAGGTGGCTAGGTGGCATAGGGGATAAAGCACTGGATCAGGAGTTAGGAAGACCTGAGTTTAGATCTGGCCTCAGATACTATTTGTGTGACCCTGGGCAAGTCACTTAACCTTGTTTGCTTCAGTTCCCCATTTGTAAAACGAGCTAGAGAAAGAAATGGCAAACTACTCCAGTATCTTTGCCAAGAAAATCTCAAATGGGGTCACAAAGAATTGTACGTGACTGAAAACGAGTAAACAATAACAACATTAAAAAATAATTTTAGAAGATTTTACTATAAGAGTTCTACAAAATTTTGCTTAAATTGCAAGATTCTAACACTGGAAAAGTTTGAGACATTGATATGGAAGATGGCACTTGAACTGTGTTGCTTTCTCTCACATTTCAAACAAGTGATCATCTCATCAAGCCTTTGTTTGAACACCTCTAGTGGACGGGAATTTGCTACTGTATGATTTTCCATTTTTAATAATCAGAATCCACTTCCTTTCTAATCATATTTAATCAGAATGTATTGTCAAGGGACTGGACTTAGGAGGGGAAACTGAAGATGGTTTCTAAGCATAGGACCACTCCTTCACCTAATTTCAAATAAGCTGAACAATGTTTCTTTGGGTCCTTTTAATACCTGAATTGTGGTATTATGCAATGCATAATTAAGGATTTGCAGGGTTTACATCTCACAATTTGCATTTGGCAGTTTCGTTGCCTATGTTAGCCAAGACGACACAGATCAGTTGGGCTTTCTAGAACCATCAAGAAGGGAACCTGGGAAATTGGTGTTGCCATTATATATGTTGTTTCTTTCTTGGACAGACAGGCACAATCTTTTTTTACCATCTAGGATCTCTCTCACATCCCTAAATCTTTATAAACAAACAAACAAACTAACAGAATTTTAAACTTCCCATCATTCCTCACGGCTAGCCTGGAATGTGGTTAGTGATTTCTTCTTGGGACACATTCTAAAAAAGGGCACCCAGGATGGGACCAAAAGGTTATATCTACAAAAGTGAATACAAATCAAAGCACACTTTGTGTGGATTTGCACTGTGCTATCAATTTCTGCCCTCTGTAGTCTTGGAGAATTTGATCAAGAGCATGGAGTGATTGTGACTAGCCTCAGATCACACAGTAAGTATATGTCAGAGGTAATTAATCCAGGTCTTGGCTTTGAGGCTGGGGCTCTCTATCTATCTTCCTTCCACCCTGCCTCTCCCCCAGGGTAGTTATGAATGTGTTGCTTCCACTTTCCACTCCTCTACATATCAACACATAAACCTGATAAATTTAAGTGATTATATTTAAAACTCTTCCTTCTTTGTCCAGCATCTCCTTTCCTCTTCCCCTTCCAATGTCTACCTTTCCTCTTTCCCCCTTCCCTTTTGCCTGTCCTCTCTCCTGCTTTCCCCCTCTCTCCTGTCATCTCTACTCTTTCCCTTCTCCCCTCCCCCTTTGTTCTCTTCTCTCCCCCTCCCCCCATCTCAAATAGAATACCTTAGGAAAAATACTATTGCTACTGCTATTTATTTCCTTCCTGAAGAAGAATGGGTCTGGCAAAGCAGCTGGAAGTGAATTTCTTTCCTTGTGAAGATAGCAGTGGGCCTGATGTTCAACCCAAGGGCATCTGCGGTTATGGTGCCAGCATCCTCATAATCCAGTCTGGATACAGTTTTTATAATTGAACAACAAAAAACATCTGACAGATGCGGGCAGGATAATTTGAAAACTAGATGGCACAAAGAAATCAAATTCATTTTCTGTCAAAAAAAATCTCTCCCACAGGATTCCAAGCTAGTGCTCATTTTAGAGAAGGTTATGAAGGGGACTATTAATTATGGGAAGGTGGCTGGCTGTTTCCCTCCTGCCCTGTCCTCTTCCCTCTATCTAGATACCTTATAGGTTTCTCCCTCTTCAGCCTGCTCATTTACATGAATACGGCAAGGTGGCCATTTCCAAAGGTCTGCAAACCCCTGAACACATTGAATAGAGAGCCCTGCCCAATTTTAGAAAATTTTAACTTCATAGACATTAATGAGGACAGTTATCGCCAAATGAATTTGGAGCAAAGTGCAAATTAGAGTTGTTGCTACAACAGATATTTGTTTATTTGGATTGATTGGGAGCAAGCTTCCTTCTGATCACTACATCTGATTGATCGCTACACATGGCGCTATGAAAGAATGAGGTCCCCAAATCAGATAGTTACTGGGAAGAAAAATCTCTGCTTTGCAAGGACAGAACCTGTCCTGCCATCCATTTCACTGTGAATACCCAGCCATTAAATCAGGAAGGGTCTTAACAAGTCTTCCCCCAAACCTGGAAAAATTTTAGTCTTTACTGCTTGAGCAAAAGTGAGAAGGCACCCCCTTTCTACCCCCACCCCTGCCCCGCCCTGGGCCTTCCCTACCTCGGTACTGTTGACTTTAAGAAAGCAAGTCTAACATCGACCATGGAAAATGCATGCAGCAGTAACAACCCTGATTTGAAGTGGCGTTTGGAGCCTAATTTAATTCATCCAGCCAAACGATGGCTTCCAGTACAGATCACCAGCATGGGTCACTCCAGTACAATTGAATTGATGATAGGCAGACAAGGCTAATTGTCATTGTAGACATAATGTGCCTTTTGTAGTTCTAACTGGGAGCAGAGGGACAAATCATCTTCACTATTGTCCTGGAGATTTTCTCATGACTTGGAACAGGTTCTGTGGAGTTCTACTCACTTTTGACATCTGGCTTGTAAACACAAGAGGAGGGGTGGGAGATGTCAACCAGCCAGTCAGTTGGTTGGTCATTCATTCATTCATTCAGTCAGTCAGTCAATCGATCAGTCAGTCAATCAGTCAGTCAGTCAGTGGGTCAGTCAATTGATCACTCAGCTAGTCAATCAAACAGGAATTTTATTAAGTGTTTTCTAAATGATAGACACTGTGCTGTGCTGAAGAAGCAAGTAAAGGTGAAAATACCATACTTGCATTCTAACGGGAGAGACAATACATACATACAAGTTATGTATGAGATAATTGAAAGGTAACGGCAGAAGGAAGGTATTAGGATCCTTCTTGAAGCACTTTATTTTGCTGCCAGAAATCCCATCCTCAGAAAAGAACAAAGCTGAAAGGAACCTTAGAGGTTATCAAATTCAGTCCCTTCATTATACACATGAAGAAACTGAGACCCAAAGAGGCAGAGTGATTCCTCCCAGGTCTTGAACCCAGTACATCAAATCAATTGTGGTTTCCTTGCATCAAACATTGTCTGAATTTTAGGTTTAGCTGACTATACCTAGCACTGTTCTTCTAAGAGCTACCTAGCTAACTTTAAGCTAGTTAGAACTTAATAGTTTAACATTAAATGATGCAACTAATGGTCATCTTCCTAACATCATCCCACTTACACTTGGTAAAAAAGCCAACCACTAAGTCAAAAGACCAATTTAACTTGGAAACCCTAGGTAGAGACTTGGGATTTAATCTGTGGGCCGTTGGACTGTTCCAAGGATTCTTTTTTGTAGTTTTAACTTTAAGAACAGAAATGCTCCAGCTGAGAGGCACACTAGATTAATGGTTAAGACCCTGGGATGTATGACTATAACTTCAACCTGGAAAGGATTTGTCTTGAAATGGAATTAGTCACTGTTTTAAATTGAAGCACAGGTCCCACATGACTCCGAACCCTCCTGTTACTTGAGGTTCAGGAGAGGGTTTGGGGTAATCATAGTTGTGCAAATACAGCTCATCCCTCATTAAATGCACTCTCTACTAACAGACCAGGAAGGAAAGCATAAATCACATAGCAACACATTTAATTGGGACGGAAGACTTCAGTAAATAACAGAAAAACCAAGCAATAGAATTGTTTCTGGCTCCCATTTCCATGTAAAAAAAATTTCACAGCCTCTCAAGCTAGTTGGGAAGAAAACTTATCTTCTAAGGTGAGGAAGGGTTGTAGCATGATTGGAATACCCGTCATGGTCCCTATTCCAGCAACAAGCCTTGTGGCTTCTTGATTCCACCTCCCACAAGATCCCACAGTAGATTACATAGCTCTGCAAGTTCCCTGCTCTCTACCATTCCTTGACACCTTCATACGCTATTTCATTTTGCCTCCACAGCTGCCTTCAGTGATAACTGCTTGTGAAGCTACCAGGTGATACTTTTGTCCCATGGTATCTGCTGGAGCTTTGGGGCAGCCATCTATGGTGTCTTTTTCCTGGGTGTGTGTGTGTGGAGGGGAGGTTGGAGTATGTTCAGTATTTCTTGACACATGTGAACCTGCATGCCTTGGAGGGTTAATGAGTACATTTTCTGGTTTTTTAAATTACTGTATTTGGCTGACCCACAAAAAGATCACAAGGGTGGCTATCATGATCTGAACCCAGGTCCTCAGACTCCATATTAATAAACATCAGTCAATGAACATTTATTAAGTGCCTACTATGTGCCAGGTACTGTACTGAGCACTTGAACATTAAAGCTAAGCTCTCATATTTTTTCTACTGTACCACACAGGTAGATATAGAGAGAAGAATAATGGGGGAGGTAGATAAAAACAATGGTAATAATTTTTATAAAATCAAAGGAAGTCCCACAGCTCACTAAGAAAGATTTCCTGACTTTGGGGGCAATCTCCCATCATCCTCTTAATGAGCAAGAATCAGAAATAAGGACAAAGAGGAGAGTGAAACAAGTGTTGGGGAAGAGCTTGTTGTGATGGATGGGATGTGATGGAATTAGACCTCTTTGCAAACCTTAAAGCACCTTATAAATTGGTACTTGTTGGTAAGCAACAGCACCCAACCAAAATACTATAGTCATCCCTTCCACATCTCAGGGGATCCCTGAGATCTGGAAAATCCCTGTAAAATCTTTTGGCTCTCCCTTTGTCCCCAAGAAGAAGTCTGAATTATTATGATATTAAAAGATAAGATATGTTGATATTATACAATGCCACACATATATTTCATGCATTTCTGAGTTTCTAAACTTTTTCTGTGTCATCCGTCACTTCTGCAAACCTCCCCATAAAATTCCCCACAATATAATGAAAACACAAAGGGCACAGTCATGATAGGGAAGGGTTAACTACTGATAACCCCTTGAATAATTATTAGACCATTACTGAGTTGTGCCAACTTGGCCTTAAGGTACTCATTGCCTTTGCATGTCAAAAAGAAAAAAAATAACCATGAAGTTGGGGCCACTTATTGGTTTCACTGGTTAGCAGAGTGTGTGTTTCAATGGTCAGCCATCCACTGAGATGGAGAAAGCTCCTCCAGCCCTTGGTCTGCCAGGACTCCAATCACTTAGGTTTGTAAAGCCCTGGTCGGAGGGGATGAATTAAGTCTGGATGTAAATGCATTTTATTTGCAGAGGGGGAATCAGAGTGTTAAGTGAGCAGAGGCAATTGGAATATTATGTGGGAAGAGAAATTCCCTTTCATCCTTGTAGCTAATGGACGGAACAGAAAAGGAACTCTTGGTTTCACGAGATGATTCACTAACGCCGACTGACAAGGTTTCAATTTCGGGGGCCTGCCCCACAGCCAACAGCTTGTTTTGTAGTTCAATGGGGCAATTATCTCTCTATCTGTTACAGAACATAAACAGGGATCTTTGAGATGTATGTGGGCCATAAAAATAACTGCATAAATCCTTCCTGTTAAAGGAAGGAGCCAGTGGAAGGAGATGTGGGATGCTCTGTCTGCCACATGCCTTTTTAAAAGATATGTTCTTTTCATCTACCTGAATTTTGCTCTAGGGGAAAAAATCCTTTATTGGTTGGGAAACACATTTTTATTTCAAAACTGCAAGGATCTGTGATTTTTTTTTTCTGAATGTGTATTTCTCCTATTGGTTCAGGTCATAACGTCTCCCAGTCTAAATTAGATGGGCCGCTGTGGCCGAAGCTACCTGCTCTATTTTTTGGCAGACTTGTCCTTGGAAGACAAACCTATCTGGCCTGTTGGTCTCTAGCCCTGTACTCTCTCTCGTCCTTCTAGCTCAGTGGGATGCTTCAGGGTTTGTACCCTGCCATGACCTTTGAGAACCCAGGATCACCTCTGTGTCATGCTAAGACATGTAGTAGGGACACCACAGCTGAATTTCAGCTTCAGATGCTCCTTGCTAAGCTTGATTCTTTTTTTCCTGTTGTCCTTCTTGATTAGAAATTAAGTAGTTTTTTTAATTAAATTTTTTTTAGTGAACAAAAATCAATTTTCTTTCCTTCCCACACTCTCCTCTCTATACCCACTGAAAAAAGGAAAATGAAACCTTTTAATTAAATATACATAGTTGAACAAAACAAGTTCCAGTGTCCAGAAGTTGCATGTCTTATTTTGTACCTTGATTCTATCTCCTCTCTGTCGGGAGGTGCCAGTTGGCTTCATCGTTGCTTTTCTGACATCTTGGTTGGTCATTGCCCTGATCAAAATTCTCTTATGGCTTTCAAAGTTATGAAGTAGCTTTGAAAACTATGTTAATCCTTCCCTTCCACCCACTCCTCCCTGCTCAAATTATAAGCTATTTGCTTTGAATATATTTTATATCTTTTTATATGTGTACATATTGTTTTTCCCAATAGAATGCAAGGCCCCGGAGGCCAGAATTTTTCTTTTTTATATTTTGTCTTTGTATTCCCAGGGTCCGTTAGAGGCCCTGGTATGGAGCAGGTTCTTAATAAATACTTATTGATTGATTGATTGATTCTATATTATTCACTCATGCAGGCAATGCAGCTCAAGTTACAGTCTTGGAATAGTTTAGGCAGAAGGTGATGCTGACTTTGCTTGGTGGGCTGTCTATAAACAGTTCTTCATCTGAATGATGAGCCTATTCTAGATCTTGTCACCTCTTAGTCTGATCTTTCATCTTTCAAGATCAGTTTTGGTGACTTTTATTTTGATCTGACATTTTAAATGTGCTAGTCTACTGAAGCTTGCCTGTGGCTTCTTATCTAAAGAGACTGTTGAATAGATTTGCTAAATCCTACCTTCTGTCTCCTAATCACACAGCACCACAGAATCTCACTTACTCACTATACTTATTTACTGGCCATCAGGTTCAACCCATATGTTGAATCAAGAAGACTCTTTACTATGTACTCTACAAATGGTCATTTAGTGCTTGCTTGAAGACCTCCAAATGAGGGAGAAACCACTACCTCTTGAGACAGTTTATTCTACTTGGGGCTAACAATTATTAGGTACTGTTCCCTTATATCAAGCCTAAAATTTACTTCTTTCCCACTTCCATGCGTCCGTTGCTCCTGGTTTTGCCTTCTGGAGCCAAGCATAACAAATTGAATCTGTCTTCCCTCTTGTGGATCTCTATTTTCTTCTCTCTACCCCTTGGATCACATCTAGAGAGAGTTGGACTGTGCTCACAATTGGGGTAAATTCTTCCTACTGATGTTTTGTTTTCTCTCTTTTCTCCCTACTCTCTCCATCACAGTTTCACCATAGATATTCACTGCATTATCCAATGTCAGAGTGAAAGGGGAGCTTAGAGATGATTCAGTCCAATCCCTTCATTTTGCAGACATGGCAACTGAGTTCAGAGAAGGGAGATGCCCAAGGTCACTCTGAGAAAGATAGAGAAGAGACTCAAACTCAAGTCTTCTGATTCTAAGTCACACCACCTAATCCCATCCCACATATACCACCTCAGGCTCTAGGAGGGAGGAGTAGATTTACAGCTTAATTTTGTTCCTATATAGTGCAGTCCAACCAGGTTCAATGACCCAAGACCCAAATTAACTAGGGCTCACCTCCATGGCACCCTGGCTTCTCAGGGCTTCCCTGAAGTTTTGGCACCAACATCTACTTGGCATCATTGCTCTAAAGTCACTATTGCTCAAGTTCCTGCATCCAGGGACTCCACTGTCTGAAAAGGACAAAAGAAATGGACCAAAACCCCAAACCAGGGGTCTCGGGTGCCTAAAGGGAAGATGGAAAAGGTAGCCTTCCCTCACAACCAGCTTAGTGTATGGTACCCATCTTCATGCTTAGATGCAGTTGGAAAAAGAATAAGTCTGGCAGTTTCAAAGAAATAGTTTCAGCTACAAAGTCAATGGAAAAAAGGCTGCTCCCTCCCATGTGATGGGAGAGCACAAGATATCTTCTCCCAGGATCAGGTCCCTGATGTTTCCCACTTGGATGCTTCCATCTTAGATAATATCTGGGCATGTGCAAAAACCCATTACAATGACAATGTAGCTGAATTTATCATTTTGGAATAAGATGCAAAGTACTATGATTTCCACTATGCTAATTTCCCCCTTTATCCCCCTCACCCCAGAGTCTAAGGTTACAAAAATTAAAAGCTCTGCAGAACAGTGCTTTGCTCTCTCTCCATATTACTCAGACCCTTGCTCCTGTGTGATATTGAAGTTTATTTGTTTTACTAGGTAGGCAGATTTTATGTCTGTGTTCAGGTATCCCTACTTCTTTTTGCAGGCCAAACTGCCATCAAAGTACAAGTCAGAAGCTAAGCCAGCATTAGGTACCTAACCTTTATTGACTAACTGAACGCTACTTAGAATAAGTGGCTTGTGGTAGGGTACTAATGGAAAACTTTGGCCTCGCTTCCTCATTGTGTCTCAAGCTTTTCCCACTGCTTTCTCCTTGGTATGCTGTGACCTTGTACCTGTGGGTGCATCCTGGCATACAAAGAAGGGGGAGATGGACATCAGCTCTGGTCTGAGAGTCTCTAGAGGTCCAATTGTTTCCTCTAATTTCACCCTAGAAAGAGGTTAACTCATTAGCTGCATTAATGGCTTTGGAAAGACAGCTACCAAGCATCCTAAAAATATGGTCTCTGTCTGATCACTCTCTGTTTTGTAGATATTTATAGCTTAGGGTTTTTTTTGGTCAGATGTGCAGTTGCTGCTTTTCTTCCCCATCCCTCCCCACCCCCACTCTCATGAGTCAAAGAATTTCACAGGCTAATCATAATTTATCATTTGGTTTCTCTTTTAGAATTATGTTTCAATCCTGCATGCTAATATTAACCAGTTTGTTTTGTCAGGATTAACTTAATATCCACAAGCTTGTCGTAATGGGGATTTATTAGAGCTCTATATCATATAGCCCTAATTTTTCAAAAGCACAGACATAAAATGAAATGCTTCCCCTACCCACCTGACAGGTTTATTAAATGCCTACTATGGGCCAGGTATTGTGTGTACTAGATACTGAGGATACAAAGGCAAAAACATCCCAAATAGTTCCTGCTCTCAAGGACTTCTCAATCTGCTGGGGAAGACAACATGAAAGCAATAATACACAAATAAGACATAGACAGGATAAACTGGGGAGAGACTCGGAAGGAAGGCATGAAGATGAAGGAGGCCTGGGAAAGACTTCTGGCAGAAGGTGGACTTTAATGGTTGTTTCTCTTTTACCCAGGAACCCTGAGGGCCTTCTCCTCCCCAGGGATTTTATTTTTTGATTAAAGGGGTCATCCCTTGAGCAACTACTTAAAGAAGCCTATGCATTGAACGGGAGTATCTCACTCAAAGTGGGAATTCTATAAGACCTTAACTTGAAAGGGCCAGGGTCTTACCTTACATCCTGGGCTATCTCCAATCATCCTGATGAATATCAGGTCACTGGATCCAGATGACTCAGGAGAAGTTAAGTGAGGTTGGTGACCTTGCACAGCCCTCCCTCCTTCAAATCAAAGTCAACGGCAAGTCAGGTCATCATCTGGATGTCATGGTCCTCTTTGAGAACGAAAGACAAGCACACAACCCACAACTTTAGTGGGGACTTGCAGGCAACCAAAGGAGCCAGGAGGAGGCCAGGAGGGAAAGCTTTCAAGGTGTGAGGTACAGCCACTAAAAATGCTCAGGGATGGGAGAGGGTCAGGGTCACTGAATCACAGAGTATATGGGGAAGAGTACAGTGTGAAAAGACTGGAAAGATAGTATTGTTTCTTGGTTTTGCTTTCTGAAATAATTTTCTTTTTCAAAAAAGTTGTTTATTTTAAATTTATGAAATAAAAACAAGCATTTCCATAACATAGTAGAATTAAAAAAGAGATGATTGCACATGAAACTAAAAATCTATTATGTGCAACTTACTATTCCTTTTAGCTATATAATAAAGTTATCATGTAAATTTCCTCTTTCCCCTTTTTTTCTTACTCTTCCCCACTCTATTAGACACAAATAGGAATATATATATATATATATTATATATATATATATAATATATATATATATATATATATATATATATATATATATAATTATTCTCTATATAATTCTATTTATTAGTTCTTTCTCTGGATGCAGGTAGCATCTTCCTGCATGTCTTTTGTAACTAATTTGGGTATTTATAATAGTGAAAATGACTTAGTTCCTCAAAGTTGTTCTAAAAACAAAATTGCTATTATGATATACAACATTCTATTGGCTCTGTTCTACTCTTCAATATTTCATGCAAATTTATTCATATTTTTATAAAATCATTTCTTATAGCACAGCAGTATTCCACCATGATCATGTACTACAATTTATTCAGTCATTCCCCAATTGACGGGCATCCCTGAATTTTCTAGTTCTTTGCCACTACAAAGAGAGCTGCTATAAATATTTTTTAGAACATTTTTCTTCTCCTTTTCCTCTAATCATCTTTGGAATAGAAGTGGTATTGCTGGGTCAAAGGGCATAGGTGGTTTAAAAACTCTTTGGGCACAATTCCAGCTTGTTCTCCAAAATGGTTAGATGAGTTCCTAGTCCCATCAACAATGAATTAGTATCTCAATTTTTCCATGTCCCCTCCAACACTTGTCACTTTCCTTTTCCATTATTTTAGCCAATCTGATAGGTATAAAATGATATCTCAAGGTTGTTTTAATTTGCGTTTCCCTAATCACTAATGATTTAGAGTGTTTTGGACTCCTGATATATCCATTTCACTCTTCCAATGAATGGCATGATATCTCTTCTCTTCTGTCTATTGTTTTCGGAAGACTTGATTCAACTAGCATTTATTAAGTACCAGGCATTGGTGCTTAGTGCCAGGGACACAGGATGCAGCATTAGTCTCTACCCTCAAGGGGTTTATATTTTTATAGACCATCTCTGTCCACAATACTTTAGGGTAATACAAAATCATCTACTCTGGTTTCCATGAAAAGATATGGTCGTGGATGACAGTAGAATTTGTGTCTTCTCTGTTATCTCTAGCTGCTGCCCCGAGGGATTGGCCTTCAAGGGAAGGAAAACAAAACAGCGGTGCCCCACGTCCTGGTGAAGTTTGAGATCTCTTGCTGGAGGACACATAGATCAATAAAATCAGACAGAAAATTCACAAGACTTTTCAACCAGCAATGACAAAATGACACTTTGTATATTGCTGGAGAATTAACTGCATTCTCTTTGGACAGTAACACAGAATTATAGAGTTGGAAGAGACTCCAGAGGCCATTGAATCCAATCCATATATGAATAAGAACTTGCTCTACAGTGTACCTGACAAGCAGTCATCTGTACTATATCCATCAGGGATGAGAAACTAATTCTACTTCTGGATAACTCTAATTGTCAGGAAGTTATTATTTTTTTCTTAAAATATTAGAATTTCAAAGCTGAAAGAGATCTTAGAGATCAGCTAGTTCAATCCCTCCTATTTTACAGATGAAGAAACTGGGACCAAAGAGAAAAAATGACTTGCGCAGGTCACAAAGCTAGTCAATCTATCAACAAGCATTTATTACATTCCTTTGTGTCTCAGATACTCCCTATCCTCAAGAAGCTTACATCTATTGGAGGACACAACATATACATGTAGAAGCATAATTAAAACATGTAACATACATAATGATATATGTAGTACATGCTCTGTCTGTGGCAACTCTACCAATTCCCACTCCCACTGACTTTTTTCAGGGGTCTAGGTTTAGCCCCCAGTGATTCAGGGGAATCATTCTAGTGCTATAGCTCCTGAGCACCCGCCAGTGTGCCCCTAAGATTATTAGTCATATCAAATAATCAGCTAGACTTAATTTGTTTTTAGAAAGGAAGTATATCCTTAGGGAAGTACAGTAGGGGTAGTTGGTATAAACAATCCCCCAAAAGGTCTGTTACATATTCTCTGACAAGAATATATAGAGTCCCTGAGAAAGTGGGCTTAAACTTAGGAGACATATGTAAGGGGTAACTCATGGTACCAGACAGTTCTTTTACTGGACTCCTCAAGATGCTCCCCACAGTGTAATTTTTCTCTGAGCTCCTTGAGGAGCTGCCTTCCTATGTCCTATTTCATCTTTTCTCAGTTCTTGCTGCCAGTTGACACCATCCCAGAGGATGATGCTGAGATACTAAAAGAAAGATGGGAAATTCAAAATCTTCTAGACCTTTTGAATCTCATGAAGTCCTCCTCAGGCCAAGATGGGTGGGGGGAAGGAGGTGACCTGGGTCACTGCTAAAGTTGAGGCACTTCTCCCCCTCCCCAGGAAGTTTATTTTCAGGAATTTTTCTGGGATGCTGTTCCATAGCTCCTATTCCCATCTTTCAGGCAGACAGTGTGTGCTCAAGTTTCTTCAAACAGTCTCAATGTGCTTCTTTTGCAATGTCACTCTAGTTGATCAGGGACTGTTCCTACAGCTAGTCTAATGTCTTAAATGAATTTATTGATTGGACGTGTTCTCACCTACCTTCTTAAGGTATCATTTATTTATATGGGGATGATTTGATTGACTCAACTGATCCCCTCGCTCTAATACTGTCTCCTCTTCTCCCTCCTCTATTTAAATATTTGCTTTTTTTTCAGTAAATCTACCAGAGTATGTTTGGCAAAATCTATAGTTACAAATTCTGGATGACTCTTTAGTAACTCCAAGCCATGCTCTGGCTAATCCTAGTTGATTGCTCTTTTTAAATTTATATGGTCACTTTATTTCAGGTACATAGCACATTGATTTTTAGTCCATGTCCTCATAGAAAGACTCTGGTCTTTTCTTTTCTGATTTGCTTCTTACTCATGATAATAACCCTTTTCCTGGCTTTTAAAGTAGACCTCTGTGTCTGTGGCACAGGGAATTCTGTCCCACAGTTCTTGTGCCTAAAACTTGAGACTTCATATGTTGTGACCTCTGGTGCTTGCAGCTGGAAGCTAAAATTCTGCAGCTTACCTGGTGCTTAGCTGGCTGGTGTTGGAAAGCAGAGGCCAGGTGAGGTCTTTTTGAGTTCCCTGCAGATACCCTGGAACTACCTCGTTAAGTGTGGGGGAGGGGCGGTCTTGGCGCCAGAGGTCTCCTCTGCTGAGTTAGAGCATAGCAAGCTCAGCGGTTGGTGAACCCATCTATGCTAGTGTCTTTCCAATTCCCCTGAGGTGCTGAGGCACACCTGGGGTCCTGGTGTTGGCAGTTGCTGGCTTCACCCCTCTGGGGCTCAAGATCTTCTCCTGGATTGGAGCTGTCTGGGACAGTTCTGATCCTGCACTGGTCCCCTTGGCCATAGCAAGAGGAACCCTCCTTAGTGATCTTTCTAGGCTTGCCTGAGAGTTTGTTTACCCCTTCTGCTGCTTCCACTGTTCCAGGGTTGTTCCCTGGGAGATATTCTCTGGGCTCATCAAGGTCAACAAGGGGAGGGAGATAGCAATTACCCATCACTCCACCATCTTGGCTCCCAGAGCAGCACATTGATTTTTAGCATGTTTCTATTTTATTTTTTTTAAAAAAATGTATGTGTCCTGTTTGAGAGTTAGCATGGTGTAATGGGTAGAGAGCCAACCTTGGAGTTAAAATAAAGAAGATTTGGGTTCAAGTATCACTTAACTTCTTATACAACTCTCTGAGACAGTTATTCTTAATTTTTTCTGTGTCAAGGACCTCTTGGGCAGTTTGAAAAAGTCTATGAACCCCTTCTCAGAATGAGGTTTTTAAATGAAAAAATATAATACATGGGACCGCACAGCACCGAGGGGAGAAGATCCGAGCAGGCTTCAGGGATGGGATCTCCAGTGGCTGCACAGGTTCCTTCCCCCACAGGTGCCAAAGGTCAGTGAAAGGGTCTTTTAAGCTTGCTGAGAGGGGGAGCGAGGTGTCTCCATAACTCAGCCCCCTTGGGAGGCAGCAGCGGACAGGAGCTCCCAAAGCAGGCAGGAGCCCAGATCCATTGTTGAAGGTCTCTCTGTAAAGCCCCTGAGGGAACTAAGCCCCGTGTGGCAGCCCTGCCCCCACCTGAGCACCTGAACTTAATCTCACACTGAATAGCAGGCCATAGTCCTGAGGCTGGGAAGCAGCATTTGAATCTCGGCCCCCAAGCACTAGCTGGGTGGAACTGGAGCCGAGTTGGGTGTGGAAAGGAAACTCAAGTAACTAGCTGGGAAAATGCTCAGAAAAGGGAAAAAGAAATAAGACCATAGAAGGTAACTTTCTTGGTGAACAGATATCTCCTCCCATCCTTTCGGATGAGGAATAACAATACTTACCATCAGGGAAAGACATAGAAGTCAAGGCTTTTGTATCCCAAACATCCAAAATAAATATTCAATGGGCTCAGGCCATGAAAGAGCTCAAAAAGGATTTTGAAAATCAAGTTAGAGGGGTGGAGGAAAAACTGGGAAGAGAAATGAGAAAGATGCAAGAAAAGTGAGTCAACATCTTGCTAAAGGAGACCCAAAAAAATGCTGAAGAAAATAACACCTTGAAAAATAGGCTAACTCAATTGGCAAAAGAGGCTCAAAAAGCCAATGAGGAGAAGAATGCTTTAAAAAGCAGAATTAGCCAAATGGAAAAGGAGGTTCAAAAGCTCACTGAAGAAAATAGTTCTTTAAAAATTAGATGGAAGCTAATGACTTTATGAGAAACCAAGAAATCACAAAACAAAAAATAGAATACATGGGAAACAAAGGAAATCAATTATATTGAAATAGTTATCAATATATCAAAAAGAAAAACAAACAAGGTCACAGACCCTAGGTTAAGAAACTCTATTCTAAGATTAGAAGTTAAAAAACAGTTCCAGATCTTCATTGGTAGGAGGCATTTCCACATTGGGAATTCCTTAAATGGATGAAATTATGGGTCAGGGTTAAAAATACATACATACATATGTACATATTTGTCAGAGCCTCTCTAAACACGTTTCCTCATTTGTACAATGGAGGGTTGGGATTCCATGACCTCTAGGATCCATTCCAGCTCTACATCTATGATACTGTGAACTATCTGTCTGTCTGACTCTCATTTATCTATCATCTATCTACTGTTTATCTATCATCTACTATATTTTATGTGTCATCTGTCACTATGTAATAACAGAGTAGTCTACAGTTAGTGGGTCCTTAATAAATATTGTAAACTCCTTGAGACCAGGAATCAGATATTATTTATATCTTAATCATACCAGGGTGCATTGCAACCTCTTAATAAATGCTGACTGAAGCAGGTAACTAGGTCACTCTATTATCCTTTTCTTTACTTCTGTTGTTATTGCCTAATCAACTCCTTCAGGTTTCTCTGCTTGAACTTGTCATATGCCCTGCATATCTCAGGATGTCAGTGGATCATCAGCTGAGATTGGAACAACTTGTCTAGAGGCTTGCCTACTGGAGGAGGAAGGGGTGGCAAACAGTGCTAATGTTTTAAAGCAAAGACAACTGGTCATGCCACAGAGGGAAACAAGCCCAGTACCTTTGTTTCCTGTGTCTCTCTAGCTAAAGGTCAAGAGGGAAGAAGAAAACATCTGTCTTGCATATTTGCCCCATCATGATTTTCAAGTCACTTAGTGTCAAGTTCATGTCATTTCCATTGTAACAAATAAACTACTACTACTACTAGCTATAGTATTAATAATAATAGCATTTTAAATTTTGCAGAGTGCTTTGTAAAAGTTCTCATTCTATCACAACCATCCTGGGAGTTAAGTGCTAGTATTATCCCCTTTTTTACACATGAGGAAACTGAGGCAAATAGAGATGTGGATTATTGTGTATCATTAATATTGTTTGAACCTTACTTTATATGCTTAGAGACTGCATCTAGAATGTCATCCTGACCTCAGTAATTCTCTAGGAAAACTAGAGATGGTTACAAGAAATTTTGGGTTCTCCCAGATCCTGTATCTTCCCAAAATATTCTTGTTTAGGACTTATTTTAGGTCCACCAAAACTCATGTTTTGGATTCCCTTCATGCAATTCACATTTGACTTGTGTGCAGAAAACCTGTCAAAATCCTATATAATGCAAACCTTCCAGAACCTGAGGAGTCACGGAAGCCACTCCTTTCTGGCTCTCTCCTCTACCGATGACCTAATTTCTTTTTAAAACTATTTCAGATTTTGAGGTTTGTTATCTTGAACAAATAAGTGAACACCTAGTCCCACTTCTATGTCTAAGAGTGTCTATATTTTATTGTATATTCTCCACTCCGAGTTTTGTACAAGTCTAGGTAGTTCCCTTGCTGATAAGATTCTGCTTCTATTTAAAAAAAAGGAAAAGAAATTTAAACTTAATAGACATCAATAAAAACGATCAATCAAATAAACGAACAAAATAGGGAGCAAACCCTTGATCTTTAACAAAACGGAACCAAAGGAATTACCAATTAACTGACAAGCAAAGAAAATGCTTTTATTCTCTCTTTAGGCCTGATCAAAAATTCCCCCACCTTTGGCTCAGTTTTCTTCTGCCTTTCTTTCTTTTTTTAAAAGAAATGTAACTGTATTGTGTATACTACTGGTTCTTTCTTTCTATATTTCCTTGAATTCATAGGTGGCAGAGAAGATATGGCACTTCACCTGCAATCAAGGACTGAGTCCAAATCCAGCCTCAAATATTGCCTAGCCATGTGACCCTGGGCAAGTCACAACCTCTTTGCTTCAGTTTCCTCATCTGTAAAATGGGAATAATGATAGTCCTCTCTCTATAGGGTTGTGAGGATTTTTAAAATGAGATAATTATGAAGTGCCTGGCATATGGAGGTGCTATAAAAATATTAGTTATTCCATTTCCTGACTTTTAAAAGACCAAAATATTGTTTACACTAATATGAAGTAAAGGACTGGCCTGATTTTCATGTTAAGGAACTCTTGAAGAAATTCTACCGATGTAGGTCAGTATCTTCTCTGCAATTTATTATCACTTAGTGCACGAAAGAGGTTAAGTGACTTGTGTAGGGCACCCAGTCAGGATGGTTCAGATGCTGTATCTGAACCTAGGTCTTCCTGACAGCCCCGAATATATGTTTCTTTTCACAGTGCCTGGCACATAGTAGGTGCTGTTCAGTCCACTCCAACTCTTCATGACTCCATATGCGGTTTACGTGGCAAAGATACTGGAATGGTTTGGCATTTCCTTCTCCAGCCTGTTTTACAGGCTCACACAGCTAGAAGAGTCTGAGGCCACATTTGAACTCAGGCCTGGCGCTGTCCACTGCTCCATCTAGCCGCCCTTGGGTGCTATAGAAATAGTAGCCAATATTATTTATTGTGAATCCAAATAGAACCACCATGGACAAAATTCCTCATTAATCTTAAGTCATTTTATTATTTTTATTTTTCAACATAAAACAGTTTGTTGTCAGTTGAAATGGGAGCCAGGTGGGATGACCCCGTGGGATCCTCCTAAAAACCTAAGCCTCCCCATCCCTGCCCCAGACTGCTGGTTAATCTGGGGAGAAGGCTTGGAAGGATACCTGGCGGCCCAGAGACGGCTGGGGGTCCGAGAGCTGGGCTAGGAGGCTGGGGGCAGTGCAGCACGGGCACCTGACCAGCTCCTGCACCACTACGGAGAGCCTGCCAAGGCAAAACCGGGGCGGGTGGGGCAGATGGGGAGGGGTGGCTTCCCACCTCTCTTCTCCTGCAGCGCAGCGCTGCCCAACCCTGGCATCCGCACCCAGTCCTCCACCTTGTGCGCCGGACCCCGACGTGGCTCACAAGCTCTGTCCTTTCGGCCTTCCTGGGCTTCGGCCGGTTCCACAAAGCCGGGTAGGCACGAGGTTCCTGATGCAGTGCGATCCTCCCCTCCCCTTCATTCTCCCCTCTCCCCCTTCTCTGTCCTCTCCCTCCTTCCCCTGCTCTCCCTTCTCCTCTTTCTCCTTCCCATCTCTGTAAATCCTTCTCTCTTCTGTCTACTCTTTGTCTCTCACACCAGCTGTCTCCTCCTCATCCTCCTCTTCCTTCTCCTCCTCCCTGTGTACACACACACACACACACACGCACATATGCACATATGTATACACACACATGAACACACGTACACATGCACACACGTACATACACAGATGTATCTACTTTATTTCTTGGCTACAGTAAAAAATGCTCCTGGTTTCAAAAAGGATGCATAATTTGATGACTTTTTGCGTATAGTTGATTTTTTAAAAGTGAAAACCCTTTCTATTTTGTAAAATAAAATTTTTACATCTTCTGTAATGCTGCACTTATAGAAAGATTAGTTATTATTATTAAGTTTCCTAACCTTTATACGGTCAAGAACTCTTCCACTGTCCATGGTTGTGAAAGTCATCTTTCCTCATTCCTCTGATTCGTTTATGATAGAGCCTTTTGTAACTAGGTTGTGCAGCCAATTGAAACTTACTGTGGTATATAGTGGGAGCTGTTGGTCTAAACCTGATTTCTGCTGGACTGCTTTCCAGTTTTTCTCAGCAGGTTTTGATGAATAGAGACTTATCTAACAGCAGCCCCAGTCTGACTGGCTACAGCATCCCCAGCATGTCTGTAGGCTTCAGTTGCTTTGAGATTATCTCTCCTCAGAGTTCTAGCGGGCTTTAGTCTGGCATTCTTGCTCCTGTGTTGACTTCCCTAGTGCTGTGTTGTGTTGACCTTCTTTCAGTGGTCCTTGGCTTCTGGCTTTCTTTTTGTTCAGTTCTGGGCTGCATGGAGAAGCATATTTGTCTGTCTTTTTAGATTTTTTGGTCATTATTCTATCTGGTCACCTTCTTCATCTTTCCTGGAGTTCATGTGGGAGAGGCAGGCTTCTCTATGATCTCTGTCATGATACCATCTTAACCAGAAGGTCCCACATTTCCATTTTGTTAGCAACTGTCATTTTTTTTTAAATGAATAAACATTTATGTATGTCCTTCTCATCCTTCATACCCTCCTTTCCCCCAACCGTTGTTAAAGGAAAGAGAAAATTCTTGTAACATATTTGCATAATCAAGTGAAACAAACTGGCCACACATTGGCCAGATTCAGAACTGTCATTCTGCATTGTGCTCATCACTTCTCTGTGAGGAAGTAGATGGCACACGACATCATTAGTTCCCTGGAAACAGTTGTTTATCCCATAGAAAATAGTTCTTGAGTTTTTCAAAATTGTTTATCTTTGAATGTTGTATTCAATTTATATATATTACTTTTTATCAGTTTTTAACTCTGCTCTGTTTGCTCTGCATCAGCTTGTGTTAGTCTTCTCAGGTTTCTCTGAAATCATCCCTGTTGTCATTTCTTATAACACAGTAAATAGTATTTACCTTCTTATACCATAATTTGTTTAGCAGTTCCTCAGCTTAGGTGTGCCTTCTTAGTTTCTAGTTCTTAACAACTTTTATTTATTTTGGTTACTTTGAATACTTCTCTTTTTGTCTGAGATTTTGTTGTTGAAAAACTTCCTTGAAGTAGATGTAAACACAAATATACATATGCATATTTTTATCTGTAGATAAACGTGCATATTTTTTATCTGTAGATGTTTTTCCCTAATTCAAAAACTGCAAACTTAATGAATATATGTGAACATGGAAATACACAAACAAGAAATGAAAAAGAGGATTGTATGTGAAATCTTAAACTTCTATAATGCACAGTTTTAAAAATGTATTAAATTCAGCACAATAGTAATAAAACTGCTTGGCTTATTTGTGTAACCTGTTTTCCTTTTGTATATTTCTTTGTAAATTTTTCAATCTGTTTATTTCTCAAATATCCTTTTCCTTTCTTGTAGAATGCTGAGATTTATTGGGTAGATAATTCCTGGTTCATGACTCATGCTTTGTAAATGTTTTATCCCTTATCCTCCTTGAAAAATCCTCTTTAATTCTAATTCATGTTTTCATGATAAGTTGTTTCTTACCTTACTTGTTACTGCTTCACCTAGCAATGTTTATTGTCTTCCCCTCTTAATATAACAATGGGTTTTTAACTATGGTATTTATAAGGTGTATTACATGTTTGGTTTTTCTTTGTGGGCATGCTATGATTTTTTTTTTTTTTGGTGGTTGTAGTCAGGAATTCTGGGAAATTTTCTTTGAAAACTTCCAAAGCTATATATAATGTTTAATTTCTTCTGTTTTTAAAAAAAGTTCTAGGAGATGTCTGTAACCCTGAGATTGTTGCATTGTGTGATTTATCCTTCAAGTCTCTCCTACGATTCTTTTGTTAATTGTTTTTTGCATTTATTTTTCTACCTATTTTCCATTATTTGAAATTCTCTTTTTTTCTAGCTTTATCAGTCTTCTGCATGTTATTTTGAGTTTTTAATGTTTTCTCCATAGTCAGATTTTTCTTCACAATTTCTTCTTGTTTTTTGTGACAATTCCTATATTTGTGATTTTTAATGCTTTCTCTACACTTTCGTTTGTCCCATAGAATTATTATTTATTATTCTTGATTAATTTTTTTGAATATGTTATTTATCCACTGTAAGGTATCTCTTGGGCAAGCTAGCAGATTTTCTTTTCCTGCCTCTGTTCGTGGTACTTTTATAATTTGTAGTTTAAAAAAAAATCCTATTGTTTGTATGTGTGTTTTTTAGACTTTAGGCTAGATTTCTTTTGCCTTCAATGTTGTATTTTGTGTGGGGTGTGTGTGTTTCTGTGTGTGTGTGTGGGTGTGTATGTTTTGATGTGATATGAGGAATCTGGCTTCCCTCAGTCTTTATATTCCACAATTTTTCTAAGTCATTTATCTTTTTGCTCTTAAGGGAGCTAAACTTCTTTTGAACAATTTAAAATGTAATATGTCCATATCAACAAGTTTAAATTGATGAATTTCTCTACTCCAATAAAAGGTACTTATGCTGGGCATTCAGGCTTTGAATGGGTTAGAAGGCAGAGAAAAGCTTCTTTGTATAAGGGTTGTTTATTCTGATTATTCAATTGAATAAAAGTCTATCAGGAAGCAGCAAGATGTAGTGTAAAGAATCCTGAACTTGGGAATCAGGAGGACCTGTGTTGAATTCTGCCTCTGACTCCTGCTAGTTGTGTGATTTAAATATCATTTTTCTCATCTGTAAAATGTGAATAATAGTGACGAGGTTTAGGAGTGCTGGGAACCCTGAAATGCTGACATGCAGGTTCCTGCTCTAATGAATTCGACTCAAAACTTCTTAAAGGCAAAGAAAACAAAGTTTATTAAAGATTCCCCAAATTGGGTTGGCTCTTAAGTAGCCAAAGGACTTGTAATGCTTGTATTCACAAGTGGGCCAGATAGAATCTCAGCTAGACAGAGTCTGATCTGGATTGAATCTGAACCCCTTCATGGAGGCAAGATGGAACTAAATACAGAAAAGACTATAGGAAGGATCTGGGGTGGTCTGGTAGTCTAGGGTGATGGGAGGAGGGGTTTAGGGAGGGTCTCGAAGAGAAGTCCAAGGAGGGAATGACTGATCAAGGGTTGGAAACAACTGAAGGCAATCAGGAAATATCAGACAATGGAGGGGTTGGGTGGGAAGCAGGTAGGGCAATCCAGATCTTGATAGGAGCAGTATGGGAATGAATACAGATCTTGATGGGAGAGGTCAACAGCCTGGGGAATGGGGTTTTGATGGGCTCAAGGGTGGAGGGTGCAACAAAGACCTGAGCACAGTGATAACGAAAAACCTGTGGGCTTCCCGAGACTGCCAGAACAAATGGCAAGATTAGATTTGAGTAAGAAAGGCCAGATTAAGTGGGAGGCTTCAAGGGGAGCTCTAGGAGGCTCCCAGAGTCTGAACCCCATAAATAATACTCATAGTACTATGGTGTGGGATGTTGTGGAGGTCAAATTGAAATGATGTCTGTAAAGTGAATTGCATATCATAATGAACTATTTAAATACCAATTTTAAAAAAGTCGGATATGTGATTTCATTGGTTTACGAAGTGTTGGATGTCTTAGACAGTTTCCTGGAGCTGCAGGCAGTTAAGTGACTTTCTCAAGGTCATATGTTCAATATATGTCAAGGATGGGACTTGAATTTAGTTCTTCTGAACTTCTAGGTCAGTTCTTTATTGTACCACCCTACTTCACTGCTGCCTAAGTATTATTTATACAGTGCCCACTGCAAGGCCTTATGCTTGGGAGATGCAAAGATAAAAATGAGAGCTGATCCCTGTCAACAAGGAGATTACACACACTATTTCCTCCTCAAATATCTATGATGGGGAGGGGGTGAAAGACCCCCATCTGGCTATGATATACAGAATTACATAAAGGTGTTAGTTACCAAAAGTTTTGGAAGTGGTGAATGAATCTGAAATGACTGAGGAAACAAAGGCCCAAACTTCCAAGCATATTGATTTATTAAGTAATGCATGTTAATTGTATAACCAAATGGAACCAGGCATCCTCAGCTTGGCACTAGACCCCAAATACAGGAGAAAAAAAGATTTTTATGCATTAAAGGAAAATGATTAACAGGATATTAACCAGGATACAAGATTAGGTAATCTGATTTCTAATTGGAGGAAAGATTAAAGACTTTCCAAGTTGGGAGTGGGAGAGAAACAGATGCAATTCCCTGAAATCAGAAAAAGAGGTGTCTTACTCCCCCTAAGTGTCTGTATTTAATCAAAGAACATGATTGACAAGTAGGGAATCAGTTTTCATATGATATATGGGTTGCTTGAGATGGATAATTGTGAGAAAAGTCCTTGTATCAATCTTTGGATCTGAAAAGATTTCTGGTCAGTATAATCTGTTACATTCTAATTAAGGGTCTCTATGTAACAAGTAGAAGTTATCCAGCTTCCCATCCAGGACTGTGTTCAAACAATGAATTAAATTTTCTCACAATTCCTATAGTTGAATAAAGTTTTATCACTGGATATAATTAAGTAGAAAGGGAACTGAGCTAGTTCTAAAACTGAGTCACAAGATGGAGTCATTGTGGTTCACTCAATTCCTACAATTCCCACATTGATATCACCTCATTATACAATAAGAAGCAGTAGATATAGAAACAAGTTGAGAGGAAGCCATGTCATCCAGAGGGTGTCCAAGGGTAAAACTGGAAGGAGAACAACAAAAAAGAGAAAGCTCTGTAAATATTTCTGTAACATATTTTGTTCCCCTTCAGTGACAGCAGAGCTACCATATTTGGACTCCAGCCTTGTAGTGCTCTGTGTGTAACATGGAAAAGTAGAAATGGGGCTAAAGAAAACAGAGATAAGAAGAGAAGCCGGACTAGATGAAGTGTATGCAGGGGAGATTTGTGATGCAGGTGGCATAAGTTTATGGGTGATGAGGATATATGTGACAAAGGAAAGGATGCCAAATACCTATACAGAATCTTAGACCTTATTCTTACCAAGAAAGGTGGCTAAAAATGAATCTGTCAGGTTTTTAAACCTATATGCCTCCTTTTCCATCTTTCCCTTTCTGAGAACCATCTATATACTCATTGAAAGCATTCATGATGATGATATAAAAGAGATGGGATTTTGCAATTTATATTTTATAAGAAACTACATTTTGCAGTTACCATGACTGAAAAGCATAGAAAATATTAAGATTACACTATGATTATTATTTGCTAACCTTAGAAATAATTTAATTTAAACGAGCAAAATGTTGCCTTAGAGTCCTCCTCCAACAAGATGTCTTCCACATGCATGTTGAAATTTTCTAAGATTCCTTGATAAATGTACACCAGAAGTGCTTTTGTTTGATCCTGTGACTGTTCAAGAGAGTCATCAAACCGGGTGATGGCTCCTCACCAAAGATATTTACCACTGTCATGAATGTTACCCAGCAGAGTGTCCAAATGGGATGGTGATATTCTCTAGCAATGATGAGGTCCTTCATGTGCCCCTGCTGGTTGATGACATTATGCTGATTGTATTAGAGCCTCAAATATTGCTGCATCTATCAAGTGACATTTGTAATCAAGAGGTTTTTGTCCTATCTACTAAAGAAAAATAAAATGCTTTAAGAATGATTGTTATCCAGAATATGAAATACAGTTGCATGGACAAACCAATTCAAAGAACTGATCTCTCAGCATGTATACAAGGACAAATGCTGTAAATGGACAGTGAATTGGAGCTAGAATGGATGAGGAGGATGAAAGCATTTGGATTGCCCTTCGGAAGTGGCCCAGTGCTTTTAATAACCCTAATCTCTTCCTTGACCCAAAGGCCTATCTTTTTAATATTAATATGTTTGTAATGCTTCTATAAAACTAAAAGGACATAAACAACATGGTCTTCAAAGGATTGAAGTTGTGGGCCATTCATTGGGCAGAAGCGGGGTTATGTCATAGGTTTGAGTAGACACAATATAATATTAAGAATTATAGAGGAGAAACATTGTAAAAATTGTTGAAGAAATTGAGAGGCATGACCAGAAAAGAAGGTAAGCTGATCATATGATGTTTGGGGACCAGCTGAAACCCATTTTTCTGCTGCTATCTATGTCACAAGGAGAAAGATAGAAGAAAGCCTCCTTAGTGGATTTATGGGAGGACATGATCAGAAGGGAATAAAACAGAATGAGAAGACATGAATAGGTTGCTATTTGTGTCATTGGAGGGAATACCCCTAAGATCAAAGATCCTTTAAAGCATCTTCATCGAAGTTTTTGGGGCAGAATAGATGCCCTTCTGATCATAGAGCCCTAAATTCAGTCTTTGTTCCTTGTTGAAGAGTGGGTGGAGACCTGGATTTGGAGTCAGAGAAAGACTGCTTTGTATTTCTGACTACTACTAATTGCCTGTGTGGTCTTAAGCATATACACAACCCCCATAAGTCTCAGTTTTCTAAATTTTAAAATGGGAGTAATATTATTGGTACAAAATTTTTATATATTGTAAAAATACTGTATCATATAAATGTGAGGTCTTATATTGGTTAGAACCAACTAGCCTGCCAGAAATTTTACTTTGTCACTATTGTACCTAGCAGATGCATACGTATTATTGAATTGAGTTATGGGGTTGGATTGTATATCTGCTTTTATCTTGTAGCCTCTTGTCTCCTGTATATACCTACCAATAATCTCAGTTCTTTTAATCTCTTTCAAAAACCTTCCCTTCCAATCTCATCTTAGATATCAATATGTATTTGATACTTTTGCTGATTTATAAAAACTTAATGGCTCTAGACAAGTGGTCTTAGATATATTTTGCTTTTGAGAGTTCAGTGGTTTATATTCTCCTATAATCATTTAAGGGCTAAGGAATTCTTTTGGTGGAGATGAGTATAATTTAGAAGTTGTTCAACTAATAATAACACACTAGGAAGTTTGTTTTTGACATGTGTACCTGTAAGTAATATTTACTGAACTTATTTCTTATTTCTTCATTTTCATTTACACTTTCCCCTCCTTCTTTTATTTCTAGCATTTATACCTAGCATGCTAGAAACTTTTGGATTTGTTCATTTTACTTTGCAAAATAATTGTTGTGTTTTGTTTTGTTTTGTTTTTTTGCAATTTCAGCAGAAAAGGATTTTGTTGGATAATAAATAAGTGGAATTTTCTCTTTTACGTCTTGGGATTACGAAAATTGTGAATAAGTAGGAGACTTTCTTTTGTATGTTACTTTTCCAACTTTATAATTTGTTTTTCAAGCTAGTTTATTATTCTAAGTTTTGCTTCTCTTCCCTGCCCCTCCCCACCCTCTTTCAAAGGCAAAATAAATTGCTTTGCCATGCAGAAATGCGTTGGCAGCATCCTACAAAATATTTGAACAGGCTTATCTTTTGTTATTCATTTTGGAGAATTCATGGATCTCCACAAAATCCTTAAAAACTGGTGCTCAGAAACAGGTAGTTATTAATTTTTCTCTTCCCCCCCACTTTTTATGGAGGGGATGGGTGGGCCTATTTTCCTGATTTTAATGATAGTGATGCCTAAACAAAGGTAGTCATTCTTCTAGTACTCTGACAGAAGGTAGTGAGTGTTCATCCATAAGGATGGAGTCTGGTCTGCAGGACAAATTCTGTTGGCCTAGGTAAAAGGAATTGGCTTCAGTTTTCTGTCATATATATCAGTTCTCAGTATATTGAAAGTCCTTTATAAATCTTAGAAAGTCCCTTTCATTTTTTTTATTTTATTAAATGTGATTGAAATAGAAGTTTCGAGGCATTAAATATTTTATTAAAAGTCTTGCATAGCATATGATGAACTTATAAAGAAAGACAGTTATTAATCAAATGTTTGGAATAATGTTTTGACCTAGATGACTACTACTGGTTTCATGAATTTTGGAAGACACATAGTACTCACTGGTCAGGTGCTTAAAGATCTATCAAGCATTCTTCTTTGCATCTGATGGTTTTTGTTGATATTTCAATGCCTTTTAATCCAACTTTGGAAGAGAATGTCTAGTGTGAAAATTCCCTTCTCTATTACAGACTATTAGACTATCATTTATAGTCTAAGAAAGTTGCTTGTAGCACTGACAGGTTAAGTGATTTGTTTAGAGTCATATAGCCAGGAAATATCAGAGGCAGGACTTGAACCTGGATTTTCTAGACTCAAAGGCCAACCTTCTATTTTCTCTGCCATGATATAGCTCTTACTTTTTAAAAAGGTTAATTTTTAAATTTTGGGGGCAGGCAATTGGTATTAAGTGACTTACCCATGGTCACATAACTAGTAAGTGTATGAAGTTGGATTTGAACTCAGGTCCTCCTGATGCCATGACTCTATCCACTGTGCCATCTAGCTGCCCCTCTTACTTTTTTTTTTAATAAGGTAGCATTAAGAAAATTTAAATTAAATTTTATTTTTTCCAATTAACAATAACTTCCCTCCCCCATTTCTCTTTCATCCCTAGTTTTTATGTAGGAACAGGCAATGAAAGCACTTGTTAAACCTATCCCTCATGATGTGCTTGTCAGAGTCCAAGGAATTTTTGCATTAAAATGCATTGAAATATCAACAAAAACCATCAGAGATAAAGAAGAATGCTTGATAGATCTTCAAGCACCTGACCAATGAGTACTATGTGTCTTCCAAAATTTATTGTTTGTTATTTTTTAAAAAAAATCAAACTTTTTTTTAGTAGTACTTTGTATAGTATATATTTTCACATAGTAGTAAGTGCTTAATAGATGTTTGTTTTTAGTTAAATTTCAAGAATAATGGTTATCATTTTTTTTTTTGTTACTAGGCTAGATTGATTAAAGAAACTTACTTATCATCTCTGCTTGGCTTTGAACATATTTGATCTCCTTCAGTAAAAGAAGAATTTTATTGATTCAATAAAATAAGAATGGTAGATAAGTTGGACTTTGTGAGAATGAAAGAAGTTTATGGTCAGAAAGAACTTTAGAGCTGTAATTAGGCAGGGTCACTGGGGCTTTGTCCTGTCCTTTGTCCTGAAGTAGGGTAGAGTATACTTACTCCTGCAGTGATCATTAGACCCACTATTTTTATGTCTGCTGGTGTTCTTTTGGTCCTACTCCCTTTTTTAGAGACTTTTCCTTGTACCTGTCTGATCTCACTTTCTAGGGACTGAGGACAATTCTTTCTGCCCAGCTCAGTTGCTCCCAGGGATGTGGAGCATGGCTCACCTCTGCAAGTCTTACCACTCTCAGTAGAATTTATTCTCTTTGCCATAATTGGTAGTTTCAGCACTGCCTTTGATGGAAACTGCTTTTGTTTTTCATTAATGACTCCTGATATTTTCTTACAGACCTAATAATCCTTTTTTCCTGCATCTCTTTTAAAAAAAGAAATAGATGACTACTGTCATCAGGAACTACGTGGTGAGGAAAGAAATGAATGTCCACGTCTTCTGAATCTATTCTGTAGTTACTTCTAAAGTTAATTTAGCCCAGGGGAAGGTCAGTATTCATTTACTTATTTTGGAAGGTCATGGTCTGATTTTTAGCAGTTTTAAATAAGAATGATATTAAGAACATGATTAACGTAACCCATGTGGAGCACATGAGAAAATCATCAAAGTTATGAATAAGCAGTTGGTTTAGATGATAAACATAATTGCAGAAATCTTATTGAAAAATAAAATAAATTACATTGAGGCTATATGGTGGAATTTTAATCAGATGTTTATCATTTAAAAAATCATTTTTTCTCCAAATAAATATAAAGTCAGTTTCTTGCCCTTAGAGGTGGCTACATCACTCACTGGATGGAGTGCTGGACCTGGAGTCAGACAATCAATAAACCTTTATTAAGTCCCTACTATGTGCTGGGTATTGCACTAAAAAAAGAGGCAAAAGACACTTTGACTTCAAGGAGCTTGCAATGTTATGGGAGAGACGACAAGCAAATAAATATGTACAAACAAGCTATATACAGGATAAATAGTAAATAATTAAAAGAAAGAAGTCACTAGAATTAAGATGAGGGGTTGGGAAAGAATTCTTATAGAAGATAGGATTTTAGTTGGGATTTGAAGGAAGCTGGGCAAGTCAGTAGATAGAGATACAGAGGGAGGGCTTTCCAGGCATGGAGGGCAGCTAGATGTCTGTCAAGAAATGGAATGTCTTGTTTGTGGACCAGTAAAGGGGCCAGTGTCACTGGACCAAAGAGTACATAGTAAAGAATAAGAAGTAAGAAGACTAGAAAGTAGAAGGAGGCTAGCTTTGAAGGACTTTGAACACCAAATAGAGGACTTTCTATTGGATGCTAGAGGTAATAGGGAACCACTGGAATTTATTGAGTAGGGGGTGAAATAGTTGGACTGGTACTTTTAGGAAAATCACTTTGGTGACTTAATGGAGGATGTATTGGAATGGGAAGAGACTTGAGGTAGGAAGACCCAAGAAAGACTTTTGCAATAGTTCAGGGGAAAGGGGATGAGGACCCGTACTAGAGTGGGGTTAGTGTTAAAGGAGGGAAGCGGGGCATACATAACGGATGCTGGGAAAGTAGAATCCACAGGCCCAGGCAACCAATTGGAGAAGGGAGATGAGAGATAGTGAATAGTCAAGGATAACATCTAGTTTGGAACCTGAAGGAGGACTGGGAGGGTGGTGTTGCCCTCGACAATAATAGGGAAGGTAGGTGATTAGAAAGATGTAGGGGGAATGATAATGAATTTTGTTTTGAACATGTTGAGTTTAAGATGTCTACTGGATATCCAATTTTAGAAGTCTAAAAGGCAGTTAGAGATGTAAGCTTGGAGGTCGGCATGGAGTTTGGGGCAGGACAGATTTGAGGATCATTTGCCTAGAGATGATAATTAAATCCCTGGGAGTTGATGAAATCAGCAAGTGAAGTTGTAGAGTGGGAGAAGATGTAGATAAAGCCCTGTGGGACACTCACAGTAAGTAGGGTGACCTGGATGAGGATCCAACAAAGGAGACTGAAAAGGAGTGATTATATAGGTAGAAGGAGAACCAGCGGTGTCCCAAAATCTAGAGAGAAGAGTCAGGAAGAAGATGATGATCCACGGTGTCAAAGGCTGAAGAGAAGTCCAGGAGAATGAGGACTGAAAAGAGGCTGTTGGCTTTGGAAGTTAAGAGATCCTTGTTAACTTTGGAGAGAGTGGTTTTGGTGGAATGATGAAACTGGAAGTTGAAATGTAAGAGAATGAGAAGAGAGAAAGTGGAGCCACCTATCGTAAAGGCTTTTTCAAGGAGTTTGACCCCAAAGGGAAGAAGAGATTGAGTATGATAGTGGGGATAGAAGGGTCAAGTGAGGGCTTTTTTTTTCAGGATAGGGAAGACATAAACATGTTTGTGGTCATAGGGAAGGAAGTCAGGAAGATCTGAGTTCCTATAATACAGCCTCAGATATTTACTAATTGTGTGATCCTGGACAAATGACTAAACCAATAGGGGCTTCCGTTTCCTCAACTATGAAATGAAGATAATAGTGGCAATTACCTACCAGGGTTATTTTAAGGATCAAATGAATTAATATTTATAAACAGTGCCTGGCACACGTTAGGCATTTAATAAATGCCTGCTGCCTTCTTCCTTTCCTGCTCCCCTCTCCCTCTTTTCCTCCCTCCCTCTTTCCTGGCAGGAGCATAGGAATGAAACAGTTTGCCATGTTCATAGGAGTTCAAGCTAACCTATGGCACATTTTAGAGAATTAGTGAGTTCAGTGCTCTCCAGGCCCAGGTATTTCTCCTATTTAGAGTAAACTAAATTAGTTACAGAAACCTGCCTTTCTTCTACAAAGCAGGCTCTAATGACAGTTTTTTTTGGCCACGATATTAAGAATATCTTTGCTATATATAACAACACTTCCTTCCCTATACCTCACACCTAATCTGGGCCAAAGTCTGCGTTCCAGGACGCTGACCCAGGTAAACATGGAGTATAGACAGGAGGGTGCTGGAGCCAGCTCTAATCAGGACTGATGGTTAAATCTTCATGGTGGGCATTTATACCTTAGACATCCTTGCTATGAATCAGAGCTTGAGTTATTATTTTGCTGATTATGTAGACTTAAGAAAGTGCTGTTGATGCAAATTAAATGTAAAAGAGTGTGTGTATACCTTCCCTGCCCCTCTTCCTTCCCCCAGTTGTTACACGTGTACAAGCACATCCTTGGGTCTTTTACTTAGTGGAAATCCCTTCACATATGGGACGGGGAGGGGAATGGCCTTATCTTACCTTCACCTTATTCATAAATATGTGGAGAGGTAGCATTATATAGGGAAAAGAACACTTCATTAAAAGTCTGAGCATCTGAATTTGAGTCTTGAGTATGTCACTTAGTGCATGTGTGACCTTGAATAAATTGCTTAATTTCTTTGGGCCTTTGTCACCTCATCCATGAAATGAAGTCATTGAACTCCATGATCTTTAAGTAAACTTCCTAGGAGTAGGGACTGTCTCGTTTTTTTGACTTTTTATTCCCAGTCAATCAGTCAATTTCTAAAAAGTGCTTACTATGTCACATTGCTGGGATATAAAAAGAGAAAAAGACAGTCCTGCCTTCAAGGAACTTACATTGTAATGGGGGAAACAATATACAAACTAATATGTACAAAGCAAGCTGTGTAGAGGACAAACAGGAAATGATAAGCAGAGGGAAGACCCTGGAATTAAGAGGAGTTGAGGAATGACTTCTTGTAGAAGGTGGGATTTTAGTTGGGACTTAAAGGAAGCCAAGGAGGTCAGTAGTCAGAGAAGAGGAGGAAGAACATTCTAGAATGTCTGAGTCAAGAGATGGAGTATCTCATTTGTTTAACAACCAAGAGACTGCTGTTGCCAAATTGTAGTATGTATCAGAGAATAAGGTGTAAGAAGGCTGGAAAGGGAGGAGGCAGCTCGAGGATGAAGGGCTTTGAATGCCAAACAGAGCATTTTGTATGTGATCTTGGAGGACGTAGGGAGCCACTGGAGTTCATGGAGAAAAGAGGTGACATAGTTGGACCTGTGCAGTGCCTTTAATAATTGCTTGTTGATTGATGGATTCTTAGCTCTGAGTTAGTAGGATCCAGTTTTGTCCATGTCTCTTGGCCTTTGGGATCTTTTCTAGCTCTAAATATATAAACTTGTGATCCTGTGAACCCTCTTCATTAAGTTGATGCAAGCTTTCCTTTGCCTAATAGCTAGTAACTGTCAAAGATGGAATTCAAACCCAGGTCTTTCTGACTAACTTTATCGCTACATGTACTTGCCTCTGCTCTGCCTCCATGATCCAGTTCTCACAATATGAAGTTATAATTTTAAGATCTTTAACAGGGGCTAGGGTACAATGGATGGAGCATGAGTCATAGATATTAGGGCTGAGAGGAAATTTGAGATTATCCAGTTCAATACCTTCTTTTCACAGATAAGGAAATGGAAGCCTAGGGAGATGATGTGACCTGCGCTGTCCAAGGTGGTAATACCTGTAACTCCCAGAGCTAGGATTTGTACCTAGGGTCTCTTTTCCTGAGGCCAATCAGTTCTTCAAATCTTCAAACCAAGAAAAGGGACATCTAGGTGGCATTGTAAGGAGAGCAGTGGGTGTAGATGGAGTCAGGAAGACTTCTTTTCAAATCCTACCCCAGACATTTACTACTTGTGTGACCCTGGGTAAGTTCATTGTCTTCATCTGTAAAAATAAGAGGGGTAGGGTGGATTTGATGGCTTCTAAGCTCCCTTCTAGCTCTAAATCTATGATCCTGTGATTTGAAAGGAAGTATGAGAGATCACGATCGACTGTAAGCAAGTTGTTCTTGACTCATAATTTAAAAAAAATAGCTTTCAGACAGTGAGTACTTAATAAATGCTTCTTGGATTAAGTTACATTGAAATAAGCAGCTGAGGGAGATTATGGATCTCTGTGAAGATGGCAAAAAACTCAATCCATATATTGGCAAGTATTTTTTTGAGCTGGGGCAGCTAGGTGTCACAGTGGATAGAGTCTTGGGTCTGGAGTCAAGAAGACTCATTTTCCTGAGTTTAAATCTGGCCTCAGACACTTAATAACTGTGTGACCCTGAACAAGTCACTTAACCCTGTTTGCCTCAGTTTCCTCATCTGTAAAATAACATGAAGAAGGAAATGGCAAAGCACTCCAGTATCTTTGCAAGAAAACCCCAAATGAGGTCATGAAGTATTGTGCACAACTGAGAAATGACTGACCAACACCTGACATTTATTGTCTGTCACTGGTCTAAAATATATGAAGGATATGAAGGTGTAAGATGTGAAGGTTACTGCACTTGAAAGGTTTATTATCTACCTATTTCAAATGGCTTCGATTTTAAGCTGCCTGAAGGCAAGTAGCTTGCTTAGATAGTGTTAGGAAGTTTCATTCTGCACCAAGATTCTAGAATGCCTGATGTAAGTATACATAGTAGATAGAACTTCATAGAACTTGGGTTCAAGTCTTGTCTTTCACACATAATGGCTATATGACCCTGACAAATTACTTAGTTTCTCAGTGCTCTAGGCAGCTAACTTTCTAAGATTAAAAATTGCAGGGAAGTTAATAATGGAGTTTTCTGACCCGGAGTTTCCCTAGATCCGTGGAGTCACAAGTCCAGTCTTCATTCTATCCTTATGGATAGAGAGAGGGCAGAAAAGAATAGAAGTCATTCTGAAAGACTATAGAGTGGTATATTGGAAAGTTGCCCGGGTACGTTCCCTACTTGTCTCTTTCTCACTCTCTGGGAGCACAGTCCTTCCATACCATGAAGCTTTCCTATAGCTCCCTAGCTAACGCTTCATTTCCAAATTTTCTAGGGTGTTTGTCTGCAACTTCCTTTTGTCCCTATCAAATTCTACTTTGTAGTATACTTATTTGTGTAACTATGTATGTATTTATTTAAATATTTGTATAAATACGTAAATCCATTTTTCTACTCTTTTGCCCCTGGTCACCTCCAAACATCCTACTGTAGTGCCCTTGGGAGTTCCCTGTGAAGCAGCATTGTGGAGTACATGGAGTACTGAAGTTGAAATCAGGAAGTCTTAGGTTCAAATCCTTCCTCAGACATTAGCTCTGCAATGCTGGGTAAGTAATTTGATCTCTGCCAGTCTCATTTCCTCTTTTTTATAAAAATTAGAGATTTAGTCTCCATGACTTCTAAGATCCCCTGTGGCTCTAAATCTATGATCTTATGAGGAACCTCCCACAATACATCTCCTTTACATCTTTATTCACATGTTACTGAGTGGGGCTGTAGGACGTCATGAAACCTTGATCATTAAGCTTGCTACAAATTTGTGTTACCAAATCTCAACTGGACCCTCGTAGTAACAAGGCAATTCTTCTACTCCTCCCTTATTGATTCTCTACTCCTCTTTCCACAGCAATTGCTTTAGATTTTCATTTTAGTCCCCAAGGCTCCCCTGCCTTTTCCCCTTCCCTCTTAGCTGGGGCACTTCTCCTTCTTCAGTGAAAAAAATCAGGACCATCACCTTTCTTCTGTTGACTCTTACTGACCTTATCACACATTATGCATCAATAAAAGAATGAACAAATGAGTAAATGGACAAATGAAAAAAGTGTGAAATATGCTGTGCCAAGCAACGTACAACCCTGTTGATACAAACACAAAAGCAAAGAGAGTTCTTGTCCTCAAGGAATTTCTATTCTAATACTGCTTAGCACAGTTCTTGGTACATTGTAGGCTCTTAATAAATGCTTATTGACTAATTGATTTGTGGATATGACTGATTGTTGACTAATGGAGGAGATCGTACATGTGAGAGGGCTTATATCTACCAAGGTTTCCTATTCACTTCAACCCTGAATATGAATTAGGTTTCCCTAAAAGGTGACAAAGGTGTTCCCAGCACAAGATTGACTCTTGTCTCCCTTTCCTAGGAGTCTCTGGATGTATGGAGGTGCTTCCTGGTCACTTAAGGGTATACTCTACATGGGGTTTGGGTCTCTCTTACTTGGTATATGGCCAGTACTTTTACAAATCACCACATCTTGCCCTGATGACTAGACATGTTTCAATGGGCAGCTAGGTATGCAGAGGATAGAGCACCAGTGCAAGAGTCAGGAGGACCTGAGTTCAAATCTCACCTCAGACACTTGACACTCACTAGCTGTGTGACCTTGGGCAAGTCACTTAACCCCAATTGCCTCATCCTGGGTCATCTCCAGTCATCCTGATGAATATCTGGTCACTGGATTCAGATGACTCTGAAGGAGAAGTGAGGCTGGTGACCCGCACAGCCCTCCCTCACTCCAAACAAAGTCAAGTGCAAGTCATGTCATTATTTCTCTGATGGCCTGGTCTTCTTCAGCAATGAAGGACAAACACACAGACATTTCAATATGGAGATGGGAATGGGGTGGGGTTCTATAAAAGCTATGGCTACTGTAAAATTGTTGCATGTTCTTACTCTGTGAGGGATAAGTAAACATTTTGTTAATTGTATAATGATCTATGAGTGTCTCATTTTATCTAGTATGAAACTTCCATTCATAGAGTACCAGTGTCAGGCCTGCACCTAATAGCGCATAAAGGAGAATGGTGGCCAAGGAGGAATCTTTTGATTTAGAAAGTTGCATCAATGTTACATGGAACCACAGAGGGGTAGATTGAGCTTTCCTGACCAGTAGTAATAGCTGTATTGATTTGATTATGGATTTTAATCTGGAAAGTGGGGGAAAAGGTAGTGCAGAGCATAGGAACATGATGGCAAGACATCTAGAAAGAAAATGTCTGGAGAGAAAAGTGAAGCATGTCTGGAGCTAGCCTGTCCTGTCCTGTCCTTACCAGTAGGCCATGTGAGGTACTTTCCAAGGAAATAAGGCTCCAGAGTGGAACTTCTAAAACTGAAAGTGTTAAGCCCTTCATGTATGGAAATTTCCTTTACTCCAGTCTCTGATGAAGAGGGGCTTCTTCTCTTTGCCAGGGTCACCCTTTCTACATATATCCCCTCAAACCTGTCCCTTCTCTCTTTTCCAGAATATTGTTTCTACTATCTCCTTCCCTTTCTCATTTTCAGTCTCTCCCTATTAGTTGTCTAGAATGATGACCAACTCCTTCCCCTTAAAAAAAAGCAAAATCACAAACAATAAAACTCACACTCACTAGACACTATCATTCCCACACTGTCATCCTGTATCTGGCTTCCTTTTCTCAGCTAAACTCCACAAAAAATCCATCTATGGTTGGTGCCTATACTTCCTCTCCTCTTCTAAGTCTTCTACAATCTGACTTTCTCACTCATTCAACAACTACTCTCTCCAAAGTTAGCGATTATATCTAAATAGCCAAATTTAATGGCCTTCTCTCAGTCCTCTTCCTTTTTAAGTTCTCTTTAGCCATTGAAATTGTTGACCTTCTTCTAGGTTCTTCTTCTGTGTTTCCACGAAACTTTTCTCTTGGTTCTCCTACTCATTTTAGTACACTTCAGCAGCCTTTCATCAGTCTTCATCCATGCCCTGCTCACTCACTATGGATGTACCTCAAGACTCTGTCCTAGACCCTAGACCTTTTTCTCTTTTCTCTTTATACTCTCTCACTGAGTGAGCACATGAGCTCCTGTGGGCTCAGTTATCATCTGTATGCAGAATATTTTGGATCCATATAGCTAGCCCCACTATCTATTTTGTTCCTTTCTTTTTTTAAAAAAAAATATTTTCCCCCATTTACATGTATTTTACATTACAAATTCTACCCTTCTCTCCCTTACCTTCCCTTTCCTAGAGAGAGTAAGCAATTTGACATAGGTTATACCTGTGTAATTATATGAAACGTTTTCATATTAGTCATCTTGTGCAAGAAAACTCAAACAAAAAAAAGAAAGTTTCCTTCATTCTGTATTCAGATGATATCAGTTCTTTCCCTGGAGGCAGATAGCATTTTTCATCATGAGTCCTTTGGGATTGTCTTGAATCATTGTATTGCTGAGAATAGTAAGTCATTCACAATTCTTCATCGTACAGTTTTGCTATTACTGTATAGAATGTTCTACTTCTGTTCACTGCACTTTGTATCAGTTCATGTAAATCTTTTCAATTTTTCTAAAACCTACCTGCTTATCATTCTTATAGCACAATGGTATTCCATTACAGGCATATGCCACAGCTTATTTAGCTGTTCCCCAATTGATGGGCATCTCCTCAGTTTCCAATATTTTTCTGCCACAAAAAGGACTCCTATAATTATTTTTGTACATGTGGGTCCTTTTCATTTTTTTATGATCTCTTTGGGATACTGGCCTAATGGTGGTATTGCTGGATCAAAGGGTATACAGTTTTATAGCCCTTTGGGCATAATTCCAAATTGCTCTCCAGAATGGTTTGATCAGTTCACCACTCCAGCAGCCCTGCATTTTCCACTGTTTTGAGATCCAGCTACTATCTGAGTTTCTGGGCTCCAATTCCACTGACTTTCTCTTGGATATTTTGATGTTCTCTAGGCATCTCAAATGCAACATGTCCAAAACAGAATTAATTTTCTCCCCTTTCAAACCTACCCTTTCTCTAGTCTTCCCTATTACTGTCTGTGACATCACCATTCTTCCAGTCATTCACCTTCAAAACCTCAGTAAAATTCTGAACTTTTCATGCTTACTCATTCAGCACATCCAGTCAGTGACCACATCTTATCATCCCCATCTCCATAATATTTCTGATAAGTCATTTTTTTCTCCACTATCTTAATTCAGGCCCTCATCTTCTCTCATGACAGCCCCACAAGATTTGCCACATATTTTTATTATCAATTTAGAGATACAAAAATGAAACACCCAAGGTCACATGGCCAGTCAGAGGCAGGATATGAACTGCCCTCTCCTGACTCCTAAGTATCTACTCTTTCTGTTCCCTTCCTATATTGAAAGTAGTAATTATTTTACTTTTTATTAAATGTGAAAAATTATTGAAACTCACTACAATGGCAAAGGTGAGGCTGTAGATTGGGCCTGTGATTTCATTGGTTTAGGAAAATTTCCTGGATGAGAAAACTCTACCAGTGCAATTTGACACCTTCTCAGGAACCTGCAGTCTTCGCAAGCTGTCTAGAACACTGAGAATTTAAGTGGTTTTCCTAGGGTCACACAGTCAATATGCATCAACGGTGGACTTGATCCCAGATTTTCCTAGCTGCATGGCCTGTTCATCAAACCATGCTGCTTCTCACAATGACAAAATGAAGCTACCATTTTGGTTTTTCCATTGCTTATAGTATAAAATTACAGTTAACTTTTTTACTTCTCCATGGCGTATTTTGATATTAGGAAAACTCTTCATTTGCTGTATTATACACTGAGCCAATTGAAAGACTTTTTGACTTGGACATTTTGTGCTTTTGCCTATGATGTGACACTCTGATTCCCAATTGGATTGGTTCATTCTCTGCTCAAAATATGAAACGGTGACTGGCGCTAGCTAACTGTGATTTAAAGAACATCCAAACAAAGCTAAGACTCAGTATTCTATGGGAATATAAAATCTATTCTTTTCAGTGGCAATTTTGTAAATAATATATTGAGCCTCATTTCCTGGCATTGAAATAGCCATAATTTTCCATTGTCGTTTGTGATAAAATAGTTTTATTTGTTTCATTGTAGATGAGGGGTCGATAACTTTACAATTATATCTTTTGGTGTTAGAAAATGACTCTTCAGGTATCATTGACTTAATACCAGATGCAGATTTTCCCTTCTCACTCATTACAAAGATATTCTGTACATACCTTTTATTTTCATTTCTCCATTCTGTAGTTATTGCATCTCTGTTGTTTCTTTCTAGTTGGACATAAGTGCCTTGTGGACAGCGACTTCTTATTTTTGTCTTAATATCCTTAGTGTCTCAGAGAGCTTGGAACTTAGTAGATCCTAAATAAATGCTTGTTGAATTGCATCTAGTTCAGTGATCCCAAACTCTTCAAGAGTGAGAATCTTTTTTTAAACAGTAAAATGTTTTGTGGACCCATGCATGGTATTGTATTGTCTCCATTGATTGAGAAAATACACAAAGAAAAAACTACTATGAATTCAGTAACACTCAAATGAGCTTTTATTTTATTCATGCTCTCTATGCATACATTTGAAAAATAACACTAGTGTACTTAAGGTTAAGATGTTATTAATTCTGTTTACAGAAGGTATGTTTGCCTATTTAATGATCTTGAACCCCTTCATATAAAAGAAGCGAAATGAGTTCATTTCCCCCCACCCCACCTGTGCTCCACTCCTCTCCTTGTGGAATACTGATCTAGTATTGTCCCTTCATTTCACTGATGAAAAAACTGAGAAACCAGGGAGATGAAGTGACTTGCTCAAGATAATTACAATAACAATGAATATTTGTATAACACTCCTGTGTTACATAACAAAGATATATATATATATATGTATATATACACATATATATGGCATTATGATAAATGCTTTTAATCATTTTATTCTCACAAACCTGGGAGGTAGGTGCTGTTGTCATCCCTATTTTACAGATGAGAAAAGTGAGACATAGATTAAGTGTTCTGTCCAGGATCACACAGCTAGTAAATGTCTGAGTCGGGATTTGAATTTGGGTCTTCCCAACTCCAGGCTCAGTGCTTTGGGCACTGTGGTGCTGCCCAGCTGCCCAGGAGGTAAGTGACAGACATTTGTTGACACTTTCTCTGACTCCACATGCAATACTCTTCTTTCTTCATGATGCTGCCTCTCCAGGCAGGTTCTTCTGGGAGATACTTGAAGGAAATCTTGACATGATTCCGCCATTTTCTACTATCCATGCTTCTTTATGTTGTCTTTTTGTACTTTCTCATTTCCTGTCTAATTGTCTCCCTTGCCCCATTCTTATGTTCTTCTGCTACTTCCTCCCTTTCAACCAAGATTATTCCTTAATCCTTCAAGTGACATTGATGAGTATTGTTTAGTTCGAGAGTATCATTTTCACTTTAAGAGGCTGCTGACTCCAAATGCAGATTTTCCCTTTTTATTCATGTGAATATGGGTGACAAATGGATTTTATTTTTTTCACTCAGGAATATTGCCAGTTTCACCCATAATATAAATGCAGATTTTCCTTTCTGCCCCAAATATTTAAGGTACCTTAGGAGAATTTAAAATCTCAACAAATTTTATTCCTAGTGTTCATCAGGACCAATGAAGTTTATTTTCTCTATACTTAAAGAATTTCCATTTGCAACCATTCATTCCCTTAGATCTTTTAAAGATAGAGTTGAGGTCAGTGGAATTTAACCATGACAGTCCAGTAGTTTGTTTCCATTTGGAAACAAGATGAAAAGATCTCACTTTATGTTTTCAGTTCATGAACAGTGTCTGTCTAGAAATGGATCAGTGACCACCACTAATGTGCTTAGATATTCCTAAGAACCAATTATCTCTCAGGAAAAAAATATTGGGAATAGAAATAACAAAGAATATCAAAGAATCCAAAAGAAATATCAAAGAATTGGAGTGACACACAAAATATGATTGCACATTTAACTTTCGAATCTTTTTTCCTACATCACCTGTTTGATGGACATTTGGACAACTCCTAATGATAAGAAGTGGGCTGTGCCTTTGGATTTGGATGATATTTACCTAAGAGAATTGATCTTAGCCACCCTTTAGCTGCTGTTTTGGAGATAGAAGTGGACAGGGTAGATAATAAATGCTTTGATTTTTCTTTCACTGGTGTGTGTGTGTGTGTGTGTGTGTGTGTGTGTGTGCGCACGCGCACATATATGCAGAAAATCAATCTTGATTACATCAAGGATATTCCCATGAGTTGAATCTGCAGATCTGAGTGCCAGATCAGCAGTCTTTCTCCATCAGGTGGAAAAGTTAGGGTGTTTTCTGTGTCTCTGGTGTAAAGTTCTTAATCTGCCATTCTTAGCACCATTAATTAGTCTCTGATTCATGCACTTGCTTCTGTATTTTATCTAGTTCAGGATTTCATGCTGACTCATTTTCTTTTCTGCCATTTAGGGCTTGCTGTGGAAATTTCTTTACTTCCTTCCTTCCTTCCTTTCTTTCTTTCTTCCTTCCTTCCTGCCTGCCTTCCTTTCTTTTTCTTTCTTTCTTTCTTTCTTTCTTTCTTTCTTTCTTTCTTTCTTTCTTTCTTTCTTCCTGCCTTCCTGCCTTCTTTTTCCTTAACACATGCTTTATAGTGGAAATCAGATCATCTGCTCTGACCTGCTGAAGACAGACTACTTGGATAACAAAAACATTTCCCAATATCCTTTTCTCAAATCAAATCTCACAAACATGGGATTCTCTATGCTTGCCATGTTTTAAATAGTGTGAACTTAAATAGTAATATATATTGGGGACTAACAGACTTTAATTTTTCTTAAATTCTTAAATTTCTAAGTTAATTTGAAAACAGCTACTTATTATTTTGTTCTTTTTTTACAGAGTTTAGAAAATAAATGGTCTCCAGGCCCTCATGAAGCTTACTCTACTGTGAAAGAAAGACACTAATATAGCTAAATTAACATATGTTCTATGATACGTGCATTAGAGAGTTGGAAGACAAAGTACTATGTGTTATCCAACAAGGAAGAGTATTACTGACAAAGGAATCAAAGAAAGCTTCTTGAGGGAGGTGGTATTCAATTTGGGCTAAAATAAATGGGTAGGAATTCTGTGAGTGATAAGAGCATGTTCAATGACAGTGGTGTCAAACTCAAACAGAAACAGAGCCATCAAATCATACATAAGGATCCTTGTGGGCTACGCACTGACTTAGAATACCACTTATTAATATTATTTTTGTTTTGTTGTATTTTTATTTTAAATATTTCCCAATTACATTTTGATATGGTTCAGAATATATGTGAGAGTATTATGGCTACATGTGGCCTCAGGCAGACACTTCTGGCTTCTGGAGTATCTCATTCCATCTCAATTTTGAACCCAGAGTTTCAGATCAATCTGCATTAGGCCTAGCCTATGATATGTAGGTCCCCTTGCTCCTTTTTCTAGATTTTATAAAACCCACCCATTGTTTTTCCTGGATGGAATAGAGAAGTGGAAGGGGTACCTACCAAAAGAGCAGAAAAAGATGTTCCTGATTATCTGTAGGTTCCAGTTTGAGTCTTTTCTGTGTCCCTTATTTCATTAATAAAAACTATTCAATGCTGATGTCTTGTGAATTTGAGTTCTTCTAAGGGGATCTGATGCTACCATTGGGAAGTGTCAGAAATTGATATTTGCAGGTTTTACCTGGGTAGGGGCAAGTGATGCACGGAGCTTTGGAAATCTCTTCATGGCCGGGGTGTTCCTGTCATGGCAGGGGTAGGTAACCTGTGGCCTCAAGGTGACATGTGACCTTTTAGGTCCTCAAGTGTGACCCTTTGACTGAATCCAAACTTCACAGAACCAATCGCCTTAATAAAAGTGAAATTTTAAAAGGTGGCCTTGAGGCTACAGGTTCCCCACCCTCTGATTGATTCCTATTCCTTTTGTATCAGAAAAGAGCCTCTGTCATAGGTAAGAAGTAGCAGAGCTGGGATCTCATTTTCACTCCAAATTCATCAGTCTTTCCACCACCTCATGATGCCTCTGTTTTTCCCACTATGGCCAGATACTGAATGTTGACCTTTTCTCCCCAGGAAAAAGCCTATTGAGATCTTAAGAGAATACACCATATTTTTCACCCCCTCACATAGCAGATTAATTTTCTCGTGTATACAGTGGAAATCTGCTCTGTCAATATTTGCTACAAAGCAGAATTTGGAGGGAAGATGAATTGATCTTGCTAAAATACTAGAAGAGTCCCATCTGAAAGCCACTCCTGACTGGGAGAAAGTTTAGAGGGTATCTGTAGTGTGTGCTTTCATTACCACCACTCTAATCTGAGTTCTACCTAGAGATTACTTGTTTCCAGGACTTGCTCCTCTCTCCACTGTAGCTGCAACTATCTCTAGTGGACACCATCATCGATTACCTTGATGTTGCTCTGAATTCTTTTTTAAATCCCTGTTTCTACATGATCTTTAAAAGTAGGTCTTCTTTTCCACATGCAATTAGTGGGTAGTCTCCTTTCTGTTTTCTCTGAGAGCTATTTTGAGGGTGTTATTTTTCAGTGTTTCTATCTTCCTTATTCCCAATGCTCCATCCATTTGATCAGCTCCTAAACAGCAGGAATCCATGACAGAAAAGAATATCAATAGTTCATTTTTCCCCCATTTTATGCACATGATGAATTTTCTCCTTTGCTTTCTCTTTCTCATATGTTAGAAAGTAAAATGCTTCAAAAGTTATAAAGGTCTGTACATGTGTAAGTTATCATTAAGAAGGTATTAAATGGGTTAGTCTGGAGGAAAGGATAGAGAGCTGCCCTTGAAGCCAGAAAGCTAGAGTTTCAAGTTTACCCTCTGTATTTGACCCTGGGCAAGTCTCTTAACTTACCTGATGCCATAGGCAGTTCTCTTGTGACTATACATTTCAGATAAGGTGTCAACCTGCATTCGCTGAGGAAGTTTCCTCATCTGGGAATTTTCTTCAACCAAGGAATCTCAGGTCTAGTCTCTATTCCTCTTTTAAGATAGTAAATAAAGAAATTTCTTTTTGATCCTTAAAAACAAACCAAACCTTTGTGAACTTCTGAGGTGAAAATCATCATGTTGTTGTTGAATTGTTATGTCCAACTCTGCGACCTCATGGACCACAGAATGCTAGACCTTTCTATTCTCCACCATCTCTTGAAGTCTCTCCAAGTTAATGTTTGTTGTTTCCATGATAATGTCAGTCCATCTTATCCTCTGCCATCTCCTTCTCCTTTTGCCTTCAATCTTTACCCAATCAGGGTCTTTTCCACTAATTTGTATCTTCTCATTATATGGTCAAAGTATTTAAGCTTGAGCTTCAATATTTCACCTTCCAATGAATAGCCTGAATTAATTTCTAAAATCATCAACTGTTTTGATGTTCTTGATGTCCAAGGGACTCTCAAAAGTCTTTTCTAGCACCACAGTTTGAAAATGTTGCTTCTGTGATGCTCAGCTTTCCTCATAGTCCAATTCTTATAGTCATACATTGATACTGAAAGAAAAAAAACAAACATAGCTTTGATCATGTGGACCTTTCTTGACAAGATGATGTCTCTGCTTTTTAGGTTTCCTGTAACTTTCCTTCCCAAGGAGAAAGTGTCTTTTAATTTCATGGTTGTAGTCACCCTTGCAGTAATCTTTGAGCCCAAGAATATAAAATCTGACACTACTTCCATTTCTTTTCCCTCTATTTGCCAGGAAGTGATGGGACTAGTTGCTAAGATCTTAGTATATTTGCTAAGTTTCAAGCCAGCTTTTACAGCCTCCTCTTTCATTCTCACCAAGAGGCTTCTTTATTTCTCTTTATTTTCAGCCATCAGAATGATATCATTTGCATATCCGAGATTGCTGATCTTTCTTCCAGCAACCTTAATTCCAACTTTTGATTTATCTAGCTTGGTCTTTTGCATGATATACTCTGAAAATAAGTTAAATAAATAAAGTGACCATAAATGGTATTACTGTGCTCTTTTCCCAATCTTAAATAAATCAGTTGTTTCATGTTGAGTTATTGCTGTTGCTTCTTGGCCCACATACAGGCTTCTTAGGAGATGATCTGGTGCTCCTCTCTCTTTGAGAACTTGTCAATTTTTTTGCTATCCACACGGTCAAAGACTTTAAGTGTAGTCAATGAAGCAGAAATTGATGTTTTTCTGGAACTCCTTTCCTTTCTCTATAATCCATCAAATGTTGGCAATTTGGTCTTTATTTCTTCTGCCTCTTTGAAAACCAGCCTGCTCTTATTTTAATTCTCAGTTCACATATTGCAGAATCCCAGCTTGCAGAATCTTAAGCATAAGCCTTACTAGTGTGTGAAATGAACAAAATTGTTTGATAATTTGAACATTCAATGGTATTGCTCCTCTTTAGGATTGAGATATAACCTGATATTTTCCAATCCAGTGACTACTCTTGAGTTTTCTAAATTTGCTGCCATATTGAGTGTCGCACTTCAAGAACTTCATCTTTTAAGATTTTAAATAGTTCAGGTGGAATTCTATTGCTTCCAATAGCATTTTTGTTAGCAATGTTTCCTAAGGCCCACTTGACTTCAAGCTATTGTCTGGCTCTAGATCAGTAAGTACACCATCATGGTCAGTCAGTGATATTAAGATATTTCTTGCATAGTTCTTTTGTGTATTTTTGCCACTTCTTAATCTCTTCAGCTTCTGTTAAATGCCTACCATTTTGGTCCTTTATCATCTCATTTTTGCATGAAACATTTCCTTGAAATTTCAAATTTTCTTGATGAAATTGCTTGTCTTTCCCATTCTGTTGCCTTGGATTCAAGCAGATATCATTCTGTCATTTTGAGGTTATACCCCCATGCTGCTTTTCTCACCCTTTTATTGACTATGAGGGTTATTTCACTTTTTTCTAAGGGTTTCTTGACCCATTCCCATCCATTCAAGTTCATGGACACCCAAGACATCAATGTTTAATCTTTCCATCTCCTTTTTGACCACATCCAGATTACCTTGGTTTATAGATCTTATATTCCAGGATTCCCATACAATATAGATCTTTACAGATTCAATGTTCCTTTTGTCATCAGACATCCTCAGCTTAACTTACTTTTCCACTTTGGTCCTGCTACTTCATTATTAAGGGAGTTACTTGTAGTCATCCTCCACTCTTCCCCAGTAACATGTTGGACACCTTCCCACCTGAAAGGCTCATCTTCTGAGATCATCTCTTTTATCATTTTAATACTATTTTCTTGGAAATGATACTGGATTGGTTTGTCATTTCCTTCTCCAGTGGATGACCTTCTGTCAGAACTCTCCACTATAATCCTGCATGGCATAGCTCATAGTTTCATTGAACTAACAAAGCTCCTCCACCATGACAAGGCATTGATCCAGGGGGTGGGGAAAGTCATCATGCTTTATTCTGAAGAGCACAGCCTTAGCAGTCAGAGACCCAGGCTTGAATACCAGCTCTGTCACTCACTACCTACATAACTGTGGACAAGTCACTTTATTTCTCTTGACCTCAGTTTCCTCATATGTAAAATGAGGTCATTGGACTAGACCTCTAGGGGTTCCTTCCAGTTCCAAATTCAAGAGAATTTGGAAGAGAAGGTGTCAGACTGAAGGATCATAGAGAGCTGACAGAATTGCATAAATAAAAAAGCCTGGAACAATTCCTTCCTACTTGGTAGCAAACATAACTAACAAATACATAGGAAAAAGAAAGCAATTAACCAACTGCTAAGCAGTGTAGGATAAACCTATAAGGGGAACAGAGTAAAAGTGTTAGCTCAGGAAGAGAGAAGCTGGGTTGGCTTTCTCGCATCTCTCCTGGAGCTCCCCACTTGGTTGCAACTTGCTTCTGAAAGAAGCAATCAGTAGTGGTGTATGATTCTCAGACATTTCTATGACTTGCTCTCCCTGAAAGTCATTGATGTTTCTGCTTTAACTAGATTTAGCAACTTGAGATTGAAAGCAGTGCACTGCCTGACATCCCATTTTGCTAAAGCTGCCAGGGAGCAAAATCACTGGTTAATTCAAACCTCACAAAATTCCATTGCACAGTCAGAGGAAACAGTTAATTACAGTAGCAATTAGCTGTGAAGTTCTACTGTAAAGGTCTAGGAGTGTCATTATGAGTCAGTCTGGGCTTTGTGTGGAATCTATTCAGATAGCACCATGTGGCTTAGCCCCTTTTAACAGGTTTTTGGGGAACTTGTGATTTTGTGTCACTGCAAAATGTTTTGAGAACAGGGACATAAATATTTCAGCTGACTTCTTTGTACATCCATAGGACTCCAGACCCGGTCCCCCTGGTTACAAAAGCACTAATCCTTAGAGGAAAAAAATCCAAATCCTATCCCAAACCTAAGTGGCCCCCATGGAAAGAGTTACCTTGGGAACAGAGATAAATGGGAGGCTTATGGATTATAAAGATTTTTTTAAAAACTTGATGAAAATTTAATTTGTTAGGAATGGTTCATCATAGCATATGCCAAGAGAAGCATGCCAAAAATAACAATTTGAAGGAACACACAGGATCTAATGCTTCCGTACTTTTTGGAGAGTAAAAGAGATCATTGAAACAACACATGTCAGATGCCATTACTGTCATATTGTGGAGGCCATCTGTTATAACCCAAGATCAAGACCTGCTGCTTTCCCTGAATCTTGAGCTTTGGAAAGACCAGTGTCAGATAAAATTAAGCACATTCTGATAAAGGGAATCTGTCAAAGGGTTTCTAAAATAATATTAAAAATTGAATTCCAGTAAGACTTTGAACCATAAAACCATATTCTCTGTTCCGATACATTCCTACACAAAATCACTGTAATCTTTTTATTTTTGAAATATTAGTTTTTTTCTCAAAATTAATTTTATCATTTTTTCTCAATTAAATTTATTTTCTCTCCTTCCCAGTTGTCCCCCTTTGCCCTCATGATTAAAACAAAGGAAAAAGAAAACCCTTATAACAAACATGAATAGTCAAACGAAACCAGTTTCCCCATTGGTCATGACAAAAAATACATGTCTCATTCTATATTTTGAGTCCATCATCTCTTTGGTAGAAGGTCATAGCCTGCTTATTCTTTGGTTTGTAATTATACTGACAATTTTTTTTTCAAATTAAAAAAAAAAACTAATGCACAACAACCACTTTTAAAGGACCCCTAAAATTTTCATTGCTACAGTATTCATTTTTGAAACAAGAGGGTGTTAATGATATATGTAAACTGATAGTTGTTTGATTATGTGCAATGTAGATATCTATTAAAGGGTGCACTTAGAATACTTAAAAATCCATAGGATTTAAGGGCTAGGGCAAAGAAATACCTGTCAGGGCATAAATGAAAAAATATTTACTTTCTTTTTGATATTCTGATGAGGACCAGAAAGCAGAATTTAAGAGTGGTTTTTTTAATGAGATATATATTCAGTGTTCTGCCACTGTTACTTTCATACTGAAATATCATGCTGGTTTTATTAAACAATAACTTTATGGGCTCACCAATTTTTTTTTCTTTAGCATGTTTCTTTGGGCAATATTTCAAATGTCCCTGCTAACATTTCCATTTGTCTCTCTGCATTGCTTTCTTCCATTTTCTCCTATGGAAAGGTAGTAACACTATTTTGGTATTCTCTTTTCTGAATCAAGACTTATTATAAGACCAAGTTGAAAAGAATGCTAAGATTCTGCAATAGAACCTTCTTTGGGGAGGAGAGGAGAGGGGAGAAGTCCTGTATTATTTATGGCCAATGATTGCAACATTATTTAGGAATTTGACATAAGTGTGATCTTTGGCATGTTTATCCAGACCCCTACAGGCAGCATGGTGTAGTTTGGAGTCAGGAAGGCTGACCACAGTCATGCCATTTAGGTTATCTTAGCCATTCGTAAAATGAGATGGTTGAAGTTGGTGACCTCTCAGATCCCTTCCAATCTCAAAATTATCACTTTATGGTTCAATGGATGCCATTGTCATAGGGAGCATTGGGAATTTGTCACAACCAGCATGATGATGGTCTTTTGTGATGGTTACACATAATCCATTGAATATAAAATATCTTTTCAATGGGACTAGACTTTTCTTTCAGAAAATTTTCCTTTAGGGGGGCTCTTTCTTGTTAACTCAAGTTCTATTCCAAACACACCCATGCTCTGTTAAATTCAAGGATATCTTTCTGTTGTCTCTGAACTTTTTTCAGAAACAAAGATGAGACCTATCTTTCACTTTTTCTTTGGCCTTGGTGGATGGAACACTTATCATGTATCAAATCAAAGCACATGTGCCTGATCTCTTTTTTGAGGAGGCATTGGAATTTGAAGTAGTAGATGAGGGAAAAGAATATGGCACCTACTGATTGTCTCTAAAAAAGTCTTCCAAAAAAAGACAGGCAAAAAAAATAGAATGCTGAGGTGGACTTTTGGACATTCCCTCCTTTTCCCCCTGGGCTGTATGTTACGCTTTCATACTATCTCCTCCCCTTCATAACAATTCCTGATGTCCATTTTCAATCAATCAGCAAATATTTATTTAGCACCTATTATATTCCAGCAGCTGGTGCAGGGGGGTTGGCAGAGTGGATACAGTGCTAGAGTCAGGAGGACCTGAGTTCAAATCCGGCCTTAGACACTTACCATCTGTGTGAGACTAGGCAAGTCACTTAACCTCTTTACCTCAGTTTCCTCATCTGTAAAATGTGCTGGTGAAGGAAATGACAAACCATGCTAGTATCTTTCCCAAGAAAACCCCACATGGGGTCATGAAGAGTTAGATATGACTGAAAAACAAGTGAACACTTGCCAGATATTGTGCTAGGTATTGGGGATATAAGTGCAAATAACCAACTAATCTTACTCACAGGGAGTTTATACTCTAATATAGAGACAGGAAGAGTGATTAGCATTATCTGGACTGAGTTTTTCTCCACCGTGACAGCTTTTCCTTATACCCTAATACATTCAAAGGAAAGTTTTCAAGTTGGCAAATTTTATTAACCTTTTGTACTGCACAAATGGTGCATTTTATAGTAGAATATAGTTGACTGCCGAAGGTTTAAAGCTTTTAGGAGACCACTGGAAGAAGTTGTGAAATGATGGCAGGATTGAATTAAGAATTTTAGTTCACATTTTCTTTATCTTTATTTTCTCAGCTTGAGTATTATATAACAACGTATCAGTAACCATAGTTAGTATTTACACTAACATAACACTTTAAGGTTTGCCAATTACTTTATAAATATTATCTCATTTGATACTTACAATGGCCTCAGGAGGTAGGTACTGTTGTTATCTTCATTTATAAATAAGAAAATGGAGGCAGGTGGATGTTAAGTGACTTGCCCAGAGTCATACAACCAGTAAATTTCTAAGACCAAATTTGAACTCGGGTTTTCCTGAATCCAGGCCCTAGGGTTTTATCTGTTTCTTTACTTAGCTGCAATTTGTAGGCTTATGGAAGGAGTTTGAGATTTTAGGTTAGAAATATAAAATTTTTACCTTTCCGTGAGTGTCCATTTCACACTTTCTGAGTCTTGAGGTTTTAATCTTTCTCTTGTTTTATTTTGCTAATTCATTGGTACTCCCTCCACTGGTATGTATCACAACTCACCTACAACTTCTCATTTTGTGTGAATCTGTTCTTCTATATATCCTGCACGGAGAATCCATATAACAGAGATTTTGTCTTTGCTGGGTACCAATCAATCAACCAGTAATCATTTATTCAGCATGAAGCACTGTGCTAAGCACTGTAAATACAGAAATGGGAAAAAGATAGTCCCTGCCCTCAAGGAACTTAAAATCTGATTCCACCATATAGTGGAACTGAAAGGGAATAACATTCCAGGGACTGGGAACAGACAGGGCAAAGCTATAGTAATAGGAGATGGAGTGTCGTTTTCGGGAAACTGCAAATAGACCAATGTAGAGTATATTTCTTGGGCTCTAAGTCTGTTATCCTTCAGGCTCTTCAAATGACTGGCCTGGCTTTTCTGATCATTCTCATCCTTAATAAGTCTTTTAAGTCATTTCTTGTATGCAAGTTAGTCAATAAGCATTTATTATGCTAAGAGGCAGAAGTGAAAAGATAGGATATTCCAGGGACTGGAAGGAGCTGATGCAAAGGTACAGAGGCATGAGATGAGAGTGTGGTTTTCAAGGACCTGTTAAGTAGGACAGTGTAGCTGGTATGCAGAATGTAGAGAAAGTAGCAGTATGGCCCAAGAAGACTGGAAATATAGGCAAGGGTCAAGTTATTCGGAACTTTAAAAATAGGATCTTGTATTTGATCCTTGTATCAGTAAGCACCCCAGCATACACAGGGGGGCTTACTATAACAGGTCCTTAGATCTGCATTGGTAAAGGGAAAACAACTTTCAAGGGGTTGACAATCACTTTAATCAAGCACAGGTATCAGAGAAAATCAGAATCTCAGAGAAATCAAAAATAAATCAACAGCCAGAGCTTCCAAACTGCCTGACCATTATGTACGTACACATGTCTGACCACTACATACATAGTTACCAGAGAGGGAGGCATACACTCCTGGGTTTTGGGGTAGGGGTTCCTTAATGACTTCTCAGAGTTTCTCTGGCCAAAGAAACAGTTCCTGTGACTAAGCCCCAAAGTAAAACCTCACCCTCAGAGTATTTACACATTTTTTAGAGCCAGAGGACATAACCCTCTGACCCCGTGCCTCAATAGAAAAGAAAATGTACTTGAGACCCTCCTACAAAACAATGCCCCTAATCAAGCTTCCCACAATGGGCAGGCCCATCAGTGGGTGGGAAAGATTCTCTTTAATCACATTATTCAATCTGAGGCACTTTTAAGATCCTATTTTACTTGCCATTACAATCCTGGACACACTAGAGATCATCCATCAGGAGAATGATATGATCAGGCCCGCACTTTAGAAAAAAAATCACCTTGGCAGAGGAGTGGAGGATGGATTGAACTGGGGAGAGACCCCCCAGTATGAGGCAGTTGGAGATGCATGACTGTAGCTCAGTAGAGAAACCTGAACTGCATAAATGGCTCTATCTTTATCCCTGTTTCTATCTTCTCTGCCTCTATCTCTATCTTTGCCTCTTTGCCTCTGTCTATATTTCTTATATTTATTTCTGTCGATCTAGTAATCATCTGCACAGAGATGACATGAAGCCATCAGAGATAATGAGATCACTGAGACAGTATAGAGGGAGAATGAAAGGGGAGAAGGCAATGGCAGACCACTCTGGTATTTTTTTTAAGCTGGCATTTTATTTGAGTATTTATCACAATTTTGTAACAAAGCCCAAAACTTACACATAAAGTAAAAGTAACATAAAATATCAAATAATCAATGGAATGAATTCATTGTCACAAGGTTTGCACAAAAGGCCCAGAACAGCCTTAGGGAAAACCCTCAGAGTGAGTATGACGTGGATAAAGGATCAACAGAGCAGACTGAGAAGGAGCAGTTGGACAGATAGATGGAGAATCAGAAGAGAGAAACATCCCAAAACCTAGAAAGGAGAGTATTCAGGAAAAGAAGAGTGATTGACCGTGTTAAATGTGACAGAGTAGTCAAGAAGGATCAAGACTGGGGAAAGCCATTAGATTTGGCAACAGAGAGAATATTGGCAGTTTTGGAAAGGGCAGTTGTCCTTGAATGATGAGATCAGAAGCCAGATTGTGGAGGGTTTAGAACAGTGAAAAGAAGAGAAGTGGTGGCACAAATTTTCAGTGTTATTTTCAAGGAGTTAAGCCACAAAGGAAAGGAGAGATATAGGATAACAGCTAGAGGAGATAGCTGAAACAAATAAGTGTTTTTTCAAGTCTTTATTATATTTACTTACATAAAGAATAGTAAAATACATTTAGGTTGTACACAGGTCCCAAAGAGCTATAAGTTGTGTGTAATGATACAATATTGCCCCACTGGCATAAGACAAATACAGATGTGGGCAAAGATATAAAATGAAGTTCTTAGCTCACTCCAGAAATTTGAATAAACTCTCTGTCTCTTATTATTACCAACCCTAAATCTTTCCATAAAGTATTTTCAAGATAAGGAGGTGAAAAGTAGTGACACACTACTGCTATGGGATTTGGCCGGACATTCCTTAAAACCATTTATTTTCACGTCGGATTGCCCTTGTTTTACTGGCTGGCTAGCTATTTCCAAGCAATTGGAAAATTGATACCAAGTGGTGAGTTTCCTCTAGGCGGCAAACTGCCACCTTGTCTTGGCATCCCTGTGCCATGTTGCACAAGATGGGGGTGTGGACAATATATAGTAGCTCTCGCTAATGATAACTGGCCCAGTGCCTTTACCCAACATATAGTGTGTTTAGTCATTTTTCAATCATGTCTGACTCTTTGAGACCCCATTTGGGGTTTTCTTGGCAAAGATGCTTTGTCATTTGCTTCTCCAGCTCATTTTATAGATGAGGAGCTGAGGAAAAGAGGGTTAAGTGACCTGCCCAGCATCACACAACTAGTAAATGTCTGAGGATGGATTTGAACTCAAGTAGAAGAGTTTTTCTGATCTCAACCCTAGTACTTTATCCATTGTGCCACCTAGCTGCCTCCTTACATAAAGGCATTTTACTTTTTTATGTGAAGTACAGAAACACCCTAAAATATAATGCAGTTTATTTGGTGTATCTAAATGTTTCTATCCAGCATATGAAACCAACTTGACCTTTGAAGTGCCAAAATTCTTAGCAATAATTCATTTTTATAGCAAAGTTTAAAAAAAAGGTACATTTGTATTTTTTACTTTTAAAAAAGAAGGAATAGAAAGAAAGCCTATTGAGTGGTATCGGGGCTCTTTCTAATAGCTCAGCTGGTTAGGACATGTTGTTGTCAAGGTTAATATCATCATTTAATTCCCAAGTCAGTTAGATTCAGACAGCAAGAGACTCTGTCCAATGGACACAGGCTGCATCTCTTTGCCTAGCAAATCTTTTTTTTTTTCAGCTACATGCCACTGATCTTCAAAGATCTGAGAAAAAATCTGTGAGAAAAAGAGCTCAAAGTTGAGTCAGTAGTTCATAGGCAAAGAACAGTACATGACCTGGTATTTGACAGAATGTTCTGTCCATCTGTGTAGATACTTATAGTTTGTGTGTACGATGAAAAGTAACTTGCTAAGCCTTTGCTTCAATTTGACAAGTCAGAAGAATGGACTCTTTTATCATCCTTCATAACTTCCAGTGAAAGTAAATAACTTGAGAGAAGTTTCTTGTTGCATGCAATACCATTCTTGTGATGTCATGGGATTTTTACTAACACTGTCAGCAACCAACAGTCCAGTAAAATGAGAGATGCCATCTTCAGTGACTGGTGGTAGACATCTTCCAATGGGGGTGTGTGTGTGCTTAAAGTGTGGGTTTCTTATATTTGTCACTGTTCCATGATCATTGCCTATAAAGAACCACCCTAAAATGTTAAGTACCTCTGTATGCAGTAGGCACTCAATAAATATTTAATGAATGAATGACCAAAATTGGGGAGAATGCAAACTTTTTAAATTAAAATTTAAAGAGCCCTTCCACTACCCCCTCCCACCAAAATGAGCTTAGATATTTGATTTTAAGAGAGGGCCAACCACTAACAGTTAGTCAATACAAACAAAAGAAAGTGTGTTTGGATGCTTATACCTCAACACCTAGCAGAGTGAAATATTGAATCAATTAGGGAGGAATACAATGTTGGCCTTGATGCTCTGAGGGCCTATTTGAGACAAATTTTAAATGGGCTTGGTGAGCCCTGTTTTGTGATTTCTCTGTCTCTGTCTAGAAGTACGCTGATTCAGTATTTCACTCGCTCTAGCAATTCTTCCAAACGTTGTCATCTCCTCTCAAGCCTCCATGATTCCCCTTCCCTCTACTGTCTCAGATGAGAATGTCCTCTTGTACTTCATTGAAAAGACTGAGGCCATCCTCCAGTACTTCCCCTTTTCCCCTCCTCCTTATTTCATACCATTGATATCTTTGTCCACTATCTCCTTCTTCACTATGGCCCCCAAAAAGAAGCACCCTTTCTCTTTCCCAAGGCAAACCTCTCTCTATGCACCCTTGTTTGATCAATGGGATCTTATTTTATAGTCCTCCAATCCATAGTCAAAGTTCTGAAAGGTTGCTTGGCTGGATGCCAAAAGTGAAGGAATAAGGAAAAGGCCAGAGATAGGGGGTCATAAGGCATAGGAAAAGATAGAATGCTAAGAGATAATGACCAGATAGAGGAATTTTGGAGCTCATCAACAAGTGGAAAACTTGGGTGTAAATGGCAAAGTAAAAGGTGTTACCATTTCTGTAAGTAGCTGAGGTAGAGTGGAGGAGTAGGCTGTTGGTACTAAGTAAACTGAGGAACTAGAATATTAGTCTTTTAGGAGATTATTGAAGGCCCCTAGTTATGACAGCAGGAGATGGAGAGGAGAGGAAGACTAATCCAAACACTGAATTCATTGAGGAAGGAAAGGGAGTGCCCTTTTGGCGGGGGAGTGGAGAGGGGTGGTGTCTATAGAAAAAAGGCATCAGAATCTAGATTGAGAATTATATTTGGATAGCACAAACCTCTTAGGAGGAGATGAGAGGAAGCTATATCTTAGTAGGAGCCAGAAGACAGATGGAGTAAGAAGAGGTTTGTACATGGATGTATAGTCATTCAGAATCTCTGGGATGGGTTGAGTATACTAGGTTTATACTATTAAATAGTGAGTTTAGGAAGAGTGTCTGTGGGTGGAGAAAAGTTTATTGAGAAAGGTATCACCTTAGATTATTTGAGGACCTTCCATGATGTTAAGCCTCTTGGTAGATGAAGGACATGTGTCCTATGAGATCCAAGGAGGCCCACTTTATAGCAAGTAGGAGTAGGTGCAGGTATAGGAAGCTGGTATAGAGGTCGAGGCGCATTGCTTGACTTGTAGAAGGGCCAGGGCAGAGGAGACGGAAGACTTTTTTTTTTTGTAGGGCAGCTCACTGCTAGAGACAGCTGACTTTCAGAGAAGGTCCCACTGGAGGACAGAAAGGAAGGAAACAAGCATTTATTAAATGCTTACTTTGCAATGGGTACTGTCCGGGGAGGTCAGTTGTGAAGGCCCCCAAATCCTCCACATTTGGTGAAGGAATAGATCTAGGAAGCTAACAGGGACTTTATTGGTACTGTACTGCAGTTATATGTTTTACATTGCCTTTTGGCAGACTCCCAACTTTCTATTCTGCAGAAATTGGGAGGCTTCATGATTCACTACCGTGTAGGATTTCTGGGAAAAAATATTAAAATGTAAAAGACTGACTTTTGTATTGGGAAGTAGCTTTGTACCATTGAATGTTCTTTTGAATTTTATTAATTTACCCTAGTCCACTCTTTGCTTTTCAGCCCTGAGCACAGCTCATTGTCCATTGGCAATGCCTGTTCAAGATATTTGTACTGATGGACTACTTCAGTGGGCTGCCCACTCAACTGAATGTCATAATATGAATGGTAAATGTTTCATCTCTTTGTTTTTTTTCCTGGATGACTTGTTAAGTCAATTTCTTGATCACGGACTTTGCAACAGCTTATATCTACTGAGGACCCATCTAACTTGGAGCATGGAAGTTCCTTACCAGCATGCTAGATACCAGGTGATCACTACATTTTAAATATTGAAGTTATATTATCAGCTCTAATCATATCAAGAAGGTCTGTGATATTCCCAGATGGTCAGGGTCATTTTAATGACTGAGTCTATTTCCTTTGAAGAGGCAGTGTGATATGCTGTAGTGGAAAGTACAACATATTTGGAGTCAGAAGATGAAAGCTCCAACTTTGCTATACACTAACTTTGTGACAGTGGGTAAGAGAGTAGATGTGTCTCAGTTTTTAAATCTATAAGATGGGAGTATCACCATTGGACTACCTACCTCAGAGTTGTTCTGAGAAGAGTAGTTATGGAAGACCCCATTGTGGGGGTTAGGGGTATGATGCCCCCATGATCTGGAAAACTCATGTAAATGTTTTTGGTTTTCCCTTTGTACCAGAGAAGAAATCTGATTTTTTTTTCTTTTATAGGGTGTATACCTTACTATAAAATTTGGGTTAAATATTTGGTTATATTCTCTGTGCCATCTGTTGGCCTTTGTACATGGCTTCCACAAAACTTCTCAGAATTCTCATTTAATTTCTTATGCCAACCTATGATATATTGAAACCATGATGGGAAAAATCATGATACAGAAGGGATAACTACTTTGTAAACTATGAAACAGTATATAAATATGAAGTGTTTTTGTTGTTTTGCAATCAAAACTTGGACACCACAACTATCCCGTAATTTATAGGACAAAACAAACTGAGGATATTTTTAAAAATCTATGAAAGGACAACAATGGGAAAACTAATATATTTTGGGGGGATGTCTGGAATAATAATTTTAAGGGTGTAGGAATTCCTAATGAGAAAGTCCCATTTATCAGAGCAGCTCAGCATGTGATACTATGGCAACATAGATATTGTTATAGTTTGTCTTTCATTTTTGAAGACCACTGACATCATGAATGAGTGATGTCTTGATTTGTGCAAGAATTGAATTTAGTGAGATGGAGTTATGCAAATCATTAGGCTTTCTCTTCCAGAGTCATCATAGTCTATGTCAAGATGACTGGTGATGGCCTGGGGTGCAGTGGATGACCTTGGTTTCTTTGATATCTCACTAAGCTCTGAGTGCTCCATGGTACTTGCTTCAGTTGCCTTCATTACTATTGGAACAAATTGTTCTCTCCTGCTCATTCCACCAGGGAGATGTCTTCCCATACATGGGGTAGACATCTCCCTAACTCACCAATGGGTTTAAACTCTGTTGGATATCTTTATGCTGGTTTAGCCTGTCTACTAAGATGGTTTTGTTGGTGTATGGCTACTGCACATACTAATGCCAGTTTACAAAATGTACACATTCACACATATGTACACGTCACACATATCACACAGAGATAAACCAGTCTCAATCAACAATCACTCATTAAAATTTTACTGTGCGCCAGCCACTACATTGTGTTGGGAATACAAAGCCCAAAGTGAAACATTACCTTCCTTTAAGGAGTCTACATTGTATAGTTGAAGAAAGACAATATTTTGGGGGAAGCACTTGCAGCTGGGGAGATTTAGGAGCTAGTGCTTGAGCTAAGCTTGGAAGGAAAGTATTCCTTCTAAGTGGCAGACCTGAAGAAGGAATATATTGCCTGCAAAGCAGAGGGATGGGAGTTGTAATGTCAAGTATGAGTAACAGTAAGAAGGCTAGCTTGGCTGGATTGAAGAGTTTGTCACAATGTATGTGTAATACAATATAACAAGACCCAAAAGGTAGGCTGAAGAAAGGTTGTGAAGGGCTTTAAATACCAAGTAAAGTTTGTATTTCATTCTAGAGGTAATAGGGAGGCATTGGAGCTTACTGAATGTGGATCAGACATGTTGAGACCTGTACTTTAGGAATATCACTTTGGCAGCTATAGAGAGAATGGATTAGAGAGGGGAAAGACTAGAGGCCGAAACACCAATTAAGTAACAATCCAGGTAAGAGGTGATCAGATGTGAACAATGGTAGTTTCTATGTAAGTAAAGAAGAGGGGATGGATCCAAGATATATTGCTGAATTGACACAGCTTGAATTATAGAATTAATAAGACATCATCTGATTGAATATGTAGGGTGAAGAAAAATTTGAATAAAGGATGACTCTAAGGTTCTGAGCTTGAGTGTCCAGAAGGATGCTGCTGCCATTGATAGTAACAGGGAAGGTTGGGAAGGGGTGGATTTTGGGGAAAGAGAATGAGTTGTGTTTTGAATATGTTGGTTCTGTAGCAGTTGGTGATGATATGGAATGGGAGCTCAGGAGAGAGACTAGGAGTGGGCATATAGATTGGGGAATCATCTGCTTTGAGGTGGTGAGGTTTCATTGCTTTTATAGTCATACCTTGAATTTGGCCAAAAAAAATAATACTTAAGAGGCTATGTGATATAGTGCATAGATGGATGGACTTAGAGTGAGGTAGATCTAGGTTCACATACCCCTTATCTGTGTGACCATGGACAATTAGTGGAAGGAATATGTTTCCATACTGACAAAATCATAGATCATGGACATGATGTTACCCTGCGCAGTAGTTCCCTAGCCTTGTCGCTCAAATAGCTTTTGCTTCCAAAAGCAAACTACTTTAGTTGCTTTGAAAGATCAAACCCATATTGAAAGCATTAAGATTTCCCACTATTAAGGAAAGTCAGAACTAGATACAGGCTATGAAGAGACTCTTTGGAACAGTGGTAGTATCATTAAGCAGATTGAATTTCAAGATGCCTTTTTGGAAGAAAGAAATACTATTTGGATGGATGAGTTCTTTTATATTTGTAAAAAATCAATTGGATTATTTTATAGTCCAGGCCATTTCTAATTGGTGTGTGTTATGTGGTATGCATAATAGCAGGGAATGAAAAAGTTTGCTCAAGGGAGTTTACTTTCAAATTAGGTAAAACAAAAGGAAAAGAAAAGAGATAAGGAACTGCTAAAATGAACTCAAAATAAATGCTTTAAATTTAGCTGATTAATCCAAAATCAGATCTTTTAAAAATGATTCTAGATTTTCCAAGTTTTTCTGGCAAATTAGGGAGAACAATAGGCTAAAATGACAATGCAAGAAATGCATCAGTTTGGGAAGCTAGATATGAATTAATGAAATATCATCCTATTAAAGATGAAAAGCAAGGAAATGATAGTATATTGGAACCAGAATATGGACACAAAAACATTTAAAAATCTCATTTGTAGCCTGGATTGTTTCTCTCCATATTTTAATTATGATCTCAGTTGTCAATAATAAGATTGTAATGCATTACAAAAACAGATTTCTTGGTCCTCATTTTTACTTCTATATCTTACTTTGGGGAAGCTAGGTTTTGGGGGAAGATGAGATATAAAAACTAAAAAAAAGCCTGAATGATAAATTCTCTATTGTTATGATTTGGAATGAATGCCAGTTCATTGTCATTTTTATCATGCATTTTGATTCTGGTTACAGACTCATGATATGTGTATTTTATGTTTGGATATCCAGGCCAGGTGCTACAGGGTCCAAAGAAAGGGATTCAATAAATCTGGGTTCTTCTTACTCTCATCAGAATTAGCTCAAAGAGCAAAAAACATATACATTTAATTGGGTATAGAAATCTGTTACCCCATAGGAAAGTAGGAGGGGAGGCAATAGAAGAGAGGGGGAGGGGGCAGTCAGAATCAAAACGCTTTTGAGAAGGGCCAAGTTGAAAGGAGAGAGAGAAGAGAATAACTGGGTCGAGGGGCGAGGGAGATAGGATGCAAGGACGTAAAGTTACTAATAGTAATTGTGAAGAAAATTTTGAAGCAAGTTTCTCTGATAAAGGCCTCATTTCTCAAACATATAGAGAACTGAATCAAATTTATAGTAATAAGAACACTCCTCAGTTGATAAAAGTGATCAAAAGATACGAGCCATTTTTCAGATGAAGTAGTCAAAGCTATCTCTAGCCACATGAAAAAATACTCTAATTCACTATTGATTGGAAAAATGTAAATTAAAACAATTTTGAGGTACTGTCTTCTCCCTATTAGATTGAGTAATATAACAGAAAAGGTAAATGACAGCTGTTTGAGGGGATGTGGGAAAAATGATACATTAATGCATTGTTGATGGAGTTGTGAATTGATTCAGCCATTCTGTAGAACAATTTGGAACTATGTCCAAGGGGCTATAAAACCAAACATACCCTTTGACCTAGCAATACCACTACTAAATTTGTATTCCAAAAAAGATAAAAGCAAAAAGGAAAAGGACATATATGTACAAAAATATTTAAAATAGCTCTTTTCTGGGGGGGAAGAATTACAAACTGAGGGGATGCCCATTAATTGGGGAATGGCTGAACAAGTTGTGGTATGATTATGGAATATTATTGTACCATATGAAATGCTAAGCAGGATGCTCTCAAAAAATCCTGGAAGGCTGATGCATGTGAAATGTTCTGTGTCCAAAGTAACAGCAATATTGCAAGATGATCAGCTGTGAATGACTTAGATATTCTCAGCAATTACAATGATCCAAGATAATTCTGAAAGGCTTATGATGAAAAATGTTAACCATCCCCAGAGAAAGAGTTGATGGTGTCTAAAAACAGATTGAAGCACATTTTTTTGCTTTATTTTTCTTAAGTTTTTTTGTCTCTTCTTCTTCCATAACATGACTTATGGATATCATGGATATGGTTTTTCATGACTACACATGTATAACTTATATTGAATTGCTTTCCTTCTTAATGGGGGGGAGGAAGGAAGGATGAGAATTTAGAACTCAAAGTTTTAAAAATGAATGTTAAAAATTGTTTTTACATGTAGCTGGGGAAAAATAAAATAGCAAATGAAGCATAAAAAAATCTCCAAATCACTATAGATTAGAGAGATGAAAATCAAAACAACTCTGGGGTACCGCATCTCACCTATCAGATTGGCTAATATGACAAAACAGGAAGATGATAGATGTTGGAGAGTTGGAACACTAATTGGTGTCCAAGTTGATGGAGCTGTGAGCTAATCCAACCATTCTGGAGAGCAGTTTGAAATTATGCCAAAAGGGCTACAAAAATTACATATCCTTTGACCCAGCAATATTGCTTCTAGGACTATATCCCAAAGAGATCATAAAAATGGGAAAGGGTCCCACATATACAAAAATATTTATAGTAATTCTCTTTGTGGTAGCCAAGAACTGGAAATTGAGAGGATGCCCATCAATTGGGAAATGACTGAACAAGTTATGGTATATGAATGTAATGGAATAATATTGTGGTATAAGAAATGATGAACAGGAAGACTTCAGAAAGGCTTGGAATTACTTATATGAACTGACGCTGAGTGAAAGGAGCAGAACCAGGAGAACATTGTACACAGTAACAACCACAGTGCATGAGGAGTTTTTCTGGTAGACTTATCCCTTCACAGAAATGCAAGGACCTAAAACATTCTGAATGAACTCTTGAGGCAAAATGCCTTCCACATCCAGAGAAAGAACTATAGAATTGGATTTCAGAATGAAGCAGAATACTTTCTTTTGTGTTATGTTTTGTTTGTTATGGTTTTTCTCATGGTTTCTCCCATTCATTTTAATTCTTCCATGCAACATGACCAATGTGAAAATATATTTAATAAGAATGTGTGTAGAACCCATATAAGATTGCATGCCATCTAGGGGAGGGAAGGGGAGAAAATCTAAGACTTATGGAAGTGATTGTAGAAAACTGAAAACAAATAAATTAATAATTAAAAAAATAAATTTGGGTTCTTGAGAAAGTTGCCTGGTGATTAGGAGACCTCTCTGTAGCAGGCTTATCACAAGTCAGTTATGTACCTAGAGAGGCAGTTGTTGTAGTAGAAATCAACTTTTTGGTCAGGATAGGAGGCTACTACATTCATTTTCTTGATTGTGTATTTTTGGCAAGCTACTTAACCAATTTGGGTCTTAGTTTCCCCATATATAGAATAAGAAGTTAGACTAAGTGATCTCTAAGGTCATCTAAAGATCTCTTTTAATTCCTATGTTTAAAATTAGGGATTTTTTCTAACTCTTCAGAAAATTCCCAGTAGTAATTAGAGATTCTTAATATATGCTTCAATAGTGTTGTTAGGCTGGAAGACATAGTACATGGATTTCAGCAAGGAATTTGACAAAATCCCTTAGGATATTTATGTGACATGACTCTTTATAAGACATTTTGTGGACAAAATAGCTGTATGTGGGTTAGATGAAAATATGATATAGTGGATTCAGACCTGTCTGAGAGGTCAGACCCAAGGATTGTTAATGGATCCATGTCGGGCTGGAGGGAGGACACTTGGGCCATTCTACACAGCTTTGTCTTTGGCCGTGTTCTATTCAAACTTTTTAATCAAGGACTTAGAAGACATAAATAATATGCTTATTAAGTCTATGGATGATGCAAAGCAAGAAATTATGGTAGTATCAGGCTATAAAGACACAGAATCAGCATCCCAAGAGTACTCAATGACCTGGAACAATGTGGGGAAATCTAGCTAGAACGTAATTGAATAGAGATCAATGTAAAGTCTTGCACTTAGGTTCAAAAAGTCAACAGTACATGCACAAGATAGGGAGACAGCTTTCCTGGCTCACAGGGTCATTATGGAGCAATTTTTTAGTACTTCAACGGTTGCAAGATCTCATCAGTGTGGTTACAACTATATTGTAGATTAATCCAGCAGTCCTATTCTGCATGATTCTTGTCCACGTCTTTCCATGAATTGTCCATAGCTATATTGCATGACTACTGGTGTAGTGTTTGGATGGTCCATCTGTTAATAGAGAGTGAACATGATGGCATGGGATAGTTGATGGAGGAATTGGGATGGTAGAAGTTGAAGGGTTAACCTTGGTGAGGAAAAGGGTCCCCTTTCCATCAAAGATAAGAGCAAAGGAGGATAGATTGGGGGATTATGACAAGGGGTTTTGAGATGTAAAGTAGTATAAAAGAAAAGAAAAGTCATGGTTAATGGTCTCTTTATTTTGAATAAAATATGAGGTAAGATTCTCTGATGAAAAAGTGGAAGAGAGGGTAGTCTGGGAGCTTGAGAGATGTGAAATTTGGGAACAGCTCTTGGGAGGAGTGAGTGGGAAAGTCAATTAAGGAGAATCAATTAAGGCATCAAAGAGTCAGTTGATATTAAGCATATAGAACCCAGTTCTCATCATTGTGAATTCTTCCAGTGCCACTCAGCAACGTATGAACTGAGCAGAGGTGGATGGCATCAGGGCATGGCAAGAGACAAGGGTTTTAAGAAATTAAGGAATAAATAAGCAAATTTCACCCTTTCTTGCCTGGAACCAGGTGACTACCTCTATTTCAGCCATCTAAAAGTCATGCTGCCTGTATTCCATTAGATTTTGAACAAAGGGTAAGATTTCAATAGACAGAAATGGGAGCATAAGGGAGAGGACATCCTAAAGAGAGGACACAGGATAAGCATAGGCACAGAGGTGGAAAAACAATGGGGGAGACAAGGTAAAAGTTGGGTCATGGACCAAAGCTCTGCTGTCAGAGGAAAAACACATAGACTGAGCCCAGGCTTCAGGCATCTTCTCTCTCCCTTTTCTTTCCCTCTTATTTTCAGATATGATAATAACTGCATGTCACTTCAGATGCTTGCTCCTCGTGGCACTGAATCAGTCATAAGAGTGGTAGCATGCTAAGGGCTTTATAATTATTACAAATATTATCCCCCTTGACGCTCACAACCATCCTGGGGAGGTAGGTCTACTATTATCCCCATCTTACAAATGAGGAAATTGAGGTAAGCAGAGTTTAAGTGACTTACCCAAAGTCACACAGCTAGTAAGTATCTGAGGCTAGATTTGAACTCAGATCTTCCTGTATCCAGGCCCAACCTCTATCCACTGCACCACCTAGCTACTAACTTAATTCCTTTTCCCTTGTGACAGTCTTTCAAATTCAGCTTCTTAGATGACCCAGAAAACTTCTGATAACAAAGCCCTATTCCAAGAGAAGATCTTAAAAATGTAAGAAGTATGGGAAATTGGAGAAGAGTGGTATACGTTGGAAGTGGGAACTCTTCTCTGAATTCATTAGCAATCAGGCTGCTATTGAGGAGGCTGCTCTGCCATTGACCAAGGCTCTGTCTGTCCAGTTTCAAAGTGATCTTCACTGAACAGGCAAAAATAACAAAACCACCTAACTGAGGAAAGTGCGGTAATTTGGACAGACAGCAGGCAGCTCAGTAGTTCAGAATGTCACCTTGCCTGGGCTGCTGCAATTGCTGTGAACTCCCACCTCCCCCCCATCTGCCATGCAGAATAGCTCACCTCCCACCTTTATTCACAAGCATAAAGGTTGGAGTGGGAGCATGGAATAGGCTCCAATTTATCATTTTAAGTGTGTAGCAAAAATATAAGTGATAATCGGATAGAGCCACGTTGGAGTAGAGGGCCTTGGCTGAATAGAAAGACTTAGGACCATAAAATTTTAGAGCTAGAAAGGACTTTAGAGATATAGTAAACTCTCCCTCCCCCAACCCTTCATTTTTCAGATGAGGAAACCAAGGATTGGAGAGGGTAAATGAGATGTTCAAGGTCATACGGGTACTTAGTAGAGGGGTTGGGATTAGAATACAACCTTCTGACTCTCAAATCAGCCCTCTCCCCAGTAAACCTCCATACTTATTGGGTGATTTATCTGTCTATCTCTCTATCTATCTATCTACCTATTTATCTATCTATCTATCTATCATCTATCTGTCTGTCTGTCTGTCTGTCAATATATCTATGTATCTATCCATCCATCTATTTATCTATCATCTATCTATCTATCATCTATCTATCTATGTATCTATTTCAGAATTCCATTAGAATGTCTAGATAAAATATCTTTTTTTGGGGCAGAGGAGGAGAAGTGCAAAGCTCTGGCCTAATCTATTTGACTAATCTAATCTAATTGACAAATGTAATCTAATGGAAGATGTTACTATCAATAAGTCAATTAATAAGTATTTATTAAGTGCTTATCATTTGGCAGGCACTGTGCTAGAGATATAAAGTAAGATAAAAACATAGTCCCTGTCCTCCAAGTACATGAAATAATGGGAAGGATGATGCCCTGGAATATGGCAAACCCTGAAATTGAAATGTTTTTTCATTTCACTAGTATATGTTTAATTCTTAAGGTTACATGTCTCCAACTCACCCCTTTAAACATTCTATGTCCCTCCAAGTTATCCCTTTAAACATTCCATGTTTATATGCGGCATGCTAGGGATAGCCCAGTGCCTGGACATATAGTAAACATTCAACAAATGCTTTTTCATTCATTCATCCATCCATCCATCCATCCACACATACCTTATTCATTTTCTAGTCTAGATGCATAGTGTTTACACCTTTCTTTTGTGCAATTCATTTGACCCTTGTGATAGTTGCCCTTGGGGATTCTCTGGGGAAAAATTGTGTGGAACAACTCCTCAGTCAAGACTCCAGCAGATAGAGGAGGGGAGCAAGTCCTTGTACCCCAAGAAGTGTCAGATAACAGTAGTTACCTGGAAGCTGCTGTTTCCCCATCCTCACATGGTACTTCTTGTCAAATTGGGGTAGCCATGTCCAGCTAGAGACAACATTTCCCCAGCTCCCAACAAACATGTGCATGTGCGTGCACGTGTATGCACACACACTGTCACCACCAGTAGTTACAGAAGCCTACTCCCTTATCCCCATGCAGCCCTTTTTAGGATGACTGTGTCCTGAGGCTGAGGTAGGAGTAGGGAAAGAGAAGAGATAGGGAAAGAGGAGAGGGAAAGAAGGAAGAGGGAGAGAAGAATTAAAATGAGGAGGAAGAGGAGGAAAGCTGAGAGCAGAGGAGAGTCAGAAAGAATGTGGAAAGTTCCAAAGAAGAGTATGTCATCAGAAAGGAGGAGGAATTAATTCAGGGTGAGCTACAGAACTGTGCACTGAGGAAGTATTTTAGCTTGTAAGAGGACATTCTGTATCCAAAAACTGCTTTATCTTCACGATTTATTTTTCTCATTACCATGCTGCTAATTCCAACCTTGACTGACACCACCCACTTGCCAGCTCCTTTTCCCTGTCATTGGAGGATCAGAGGGTGGAGCAGCAAACTCCTCCCAATGCCTCCTTTATAGAGGCAGAAACTGCACTCTTTTATCACTCCATTTTGGATCTGCTGCCCTGTCTGGTTTGAATTCAACTGAACAAGATACCATCAGGCCAGGTCGCCTCCCCTCCCCCCACCCCCAGGTTTCCTGCCTCCTTCCTGCGCTGAATTATTGTCTTCCCCTTTAGATGGTAAGCTCCTTGAGGGCAGAGGCTGTTTATTTTATTTTATTTTGTTAATGATATCCCCAGCACTTAGCAGAGTGCCTGGCACATAGCAGGTGCTTTGATTATTGATTAACTATGAACTAGTCATTTAATATCTTTTGTTCCTTGGTTTCCTCTTCTGGAAAATGGGTATAGTAACATTTACAGTACCTCCTTTGAAGGGTTATTGTGAGGCTTAAATGAGAAAATGTATGTAAAGCACTTTGTAAACCATGAACTGCTATATGAGTGTGAAATGTATGTAATAATGTCTCTATCTTCTTCCCATCACCCTTTGTGATACATGGATGCGTCAAGGTGCACATTCATGGCAAATGATGAGAACTTCCTGCAGAATGTTTCCTGTCTTTGGCATTTAAAGCCCAATACAATTTGACTACAATTTAACTTTTCCAGACTCACTTTATATGCTCTTCACTTCAACTAAAATGTCCTTTTTTTTCTTCCTCATGCATGATAGTCTATCACCCTTGTCTGTGGCTTTGCATTGACTGCCCCCCATGCCCCGAGTGGACTTCTTCCTCACTCTCGCCTCTTAGATGGTGTGAGAATGAATCTCATACTCACGGTCTTTGAGACAAATTCCACTTGTTTCTTCGAAGTTCTACTTGGCTCCCACATTCTACATGAAGACTTTCCTGATTCCTCTCGTTGCTTGTGTACTTCCTACCAAAGTTACCTTGTATCTATTTTTCATATTGTTTCCCTTCATAGAATGTAAAGTGGCTCAGTAGTTAGAGCACTGGGCTGGAGTTAGAAAACTTCAAAACTAGATATGTAACCCTAGTCTTCTCTTAGTTTCTTTAACCATGAAATGGGGATGCTAATAGCATTTACCTTACTATGAGGTTCACATGAAAAAAGATTTGTGATGTGCTTAGTGCAGTATCTGGCAGATAGCAAGTGTTTAATAAATGCTCCTTTCTCTTCTTGAGGACAGGAAATGTGTTACATTTATTTTTTTTATTCCTAGTGACTAGCAGAGATTTTGATGCATAGTAAGTGCCTAACATATTTCTGTTGATTGATTTGGTTACTTGATGGTTTAAAAGTCATGAACTCACAAAGGGAATCCACTTGACTGATTCTGAATTAGGCATAAATATGGGAGATGTGTGAGTAGTGATTTCACTTCTACGGTGGCATGATGATAATGACGATGATATTGACAATGCTTCCTCACATTTATATTATAGTACCTTACCAAGTACTTTCCTTTTTATAAATAAGGAAATTCCAGCTTAGAGCATAAGTAATTCGTTCAAGGTCACCTGTCTGGTGAGTGGCAGAAGCAGGACTTGAACCCAGCAGCTACTGTTATTTAACTTGCACATCCATAAGAGCCTCAAACATTTAAAGCCAATCCTTCAGCTCCCTCCCCATGTTAAACTCTGAAAATTCTAGTGCCCTGGGTGGAAACGTAGACAAGTTCTCTGCAGAGCTGGAGAAGGCAATGATACGAGATTTATCAATATTATTGTTTTTTGGTACTCACTTTTGCCTAGAACTTTTGTGGGGACAAAGGGCATAAGGATTTCTGGAGTGGCAGTTGATTGTTTAATTTACATGACAAAATACATGACCTGAACCACTGGTTTTTAAGTGAGATTGTCTTACTTGTTAAGTGAGATAATCAAACTGGTTGTTTCGCTGAATTAATGAGTCAGGTAGGTGGTAAAATGGGTTAGAGCACTGGAACTGGAATCAGGAAGACATGTGAGTTCATGTCTCCCCTCAGATACTTACTAGCTACAATGGGCAAGTCATTTAACCATTTGTCTCAGTTTCTTTAGCTGTAAAATGAATGGGGGAAGGAAATGGGAGACCATTCCAGTATCTTTGCCAAGAAAACCCCAAGTGTGGTCATGAAGAGTCAGACACAACTGGAAAACAACCCAACAAGAACAAATGAATCAGTTAAAATGGGCCATCTGGAAGGTCCAGGTAAGGGTTTAGTTGGGTAGAATATACAATGATCTCTTTGCTTTTTTGTGTATGATTGCCCGATGTGTCATATTTTTATAAGTTATTCAGAAAACATTTATTAATATCCTATTTATGGAGTACTAAAGTGCTAGGTACTTGAGAAGATTCAGAGTTTAGATAAGGCATGGTTCTGTCCTCATGATACTTATAGTCTAGAAGGGGCAATAGGCTGTCAATAGAGATAGCTCTGAAACATAATATTTCATAATCAGTGCATTGAGATTTACAAAACAAAGTGCTTTGTGAAGCTTGAGGGGGAAGGTAACTGTCAACCTGGAAGATCAGAGGGGAGCTTTGCCTATTTTCTATTTAATGTCACATTTCTAATATACTGAGTGTGCCTAGCAAATGCTAAACTATTCTTTTCAGTAGCCTGTGAATAATAAGTTGGGTGGTTGATAGCACTAGGTCTCAGGCAGCTTTAAAAATGTTTAGCAGTAAGGGATTTTCTCAACTATAAGAAAAAAAAGTGTGTGTGTAGCTGTCCCCCATGCCCAGGATGCATGCCCTCATCATCTCTGCCTTCTTCCTGTCTTTCCTGGCTTCCTTCAAGTTCCCCTAAAATCATACCTTCTACACGAAGCTTCTCCAGATTCTTCTTAATGCTGATCTCTTGATTACTTCCACTTGATTCTCTCTCTCTCTATCTTGTTTGTACATTGCTTTTTGTTTGCAGGTTGTCTCCCCTATTGGATTGTGAGCTATTTGAGAGCAGGGACAGGTTTTTGTTTTTTTGGGTTTTTTTGCCTTTCTTGGCATCAATAGCACTTAACACAGTTCCTGGCACATAAAATACACTTAATAAACCCTTGTTGACAGACTGCCTAATCCATTGTCTTTCTAGCTCAATATTTTGTTTTTGACAATGACACCAAGAGTGCATAGCAATATCAGATGTCAATCTCAGTGGGTTAGGAATATGTCAACACAAGTTCCAGCTTACATGATAACACATTATGTATTCGTATCCTTGAATTTAGTTAAACTTAAGAAAAATGTCACATTAAAACCTTGGCTCTGTATATTTAAGTTAGCAGTGGATTATTCTCCTAAGCACAAAATACTTTAAAATTTTCTTGTGCATTAAAATCTTTCCAAATATTGCAGATATTCTTGCCTTCTCAAACAGAGTAAACTGGACAAAATTTAACCTTCCTTAGTGATTGAGGACCATCATTTAAATATTAATGATGAGGAAATTGAGGATTAAAGGAACCCAGTGACTCCCTCAATATCATAGTCTGTAAGTGACAGAGCCAGTATTCAAACTTAAGTCTTCTCAGCATTCTTTCCACTGCCCTTCAAGAGAAGAAGTTTCCCAAAGGCACACTGGCAAGGGAGGGTAGAGTAGCATGGTGACTTGGGAAAGTCAAGGGATGAATTTGCTGTTGTGGACAGTGGTGGCAGCCACTACAATGGTTATTAAGGAATCAACAATGTGTTGATTCCTCCTGCGGGAAGAAGAAGATAATCTCCAGGCTAGGTAGCTGGTGGAAGGATACATTGTTGTCCTTTGTATTTGAAGAGAACCCAAATTGCATCACAATGTTGAGATCAGTGTATGGTGTATCTGACTGTGGTGGAGCAGATCAATATGAGCTTGGAAGTCTCTACCACAGGCTGGGCACAAATAGTCTGCATGAATATTTGAGTTGGAGATGTGTCCATATCCAAGATTAGAAGGGAAAGTGGTGGGGGAAGGCACCCTGAGAAAGAGGATGATGGAGTAGAGGAATGTCAGAGGCTGAAACACTGCCCTTGTCAGTCTATGCTAGTTTCCAGTCTGGTAGTACTTAATGTTATAGGTTCTTTCCAGAATCAGCAAGACTGAGTAGGATATGAAGCAGTTTGTGGCAGCTTACTAGCTCGGTGGACCCCAAAACCAGTGGTAGAGAAGGAATAGATATAGGGATTTAATCAATATAGGTAACACCCACGTAAAATAATTCCCTTCCCCATGCAGGTTAGCAACTTTCCTGCAATTTAGTTTTTGAGAATTGCCTAGGGGCACTGAATTGTTAAGTGACTTGATCTGGATGTCAGCCAACACTTGGAAGGGAGGGAGTTGAATCCAGGTCCAGATGAAGCATTACCATCTGTTTTGCTGCTGCACCCTAAACACTACCTATCTCTTAGGGGTTGTGAATTAATATATGCAAAATTTTTTGCATACCTCAAAGCATGATATAATCGCTAAATATTGTAATTGTCTCCTCCATTCCAGTGTGAGCTCCTGGAGAACAGGGACTGTCTTTTCTATGTGTATTTCTAGTGTTTAACATGTAATAAATATTTCATAGATGTCTCATTCACTTATTTAAAACATGGCCCTTGCCTTACATGACCCTTGCGCTTACAATCTAATGGAATGAGTAGTTTACAAGTAGCTGTAACATCAGGCAGAACATGAGAAGTGACATCTGAGTAAGGAAAAATCACTTTCAAATGGGTGACTGGGAAGTGACTTCCTGACAATAAAGACAATATTAAAACAGTTAAAAAAGATAAGAAAAAAAGTGACTTCCTGAAGGTAACTGAGTTGGGCCGTGGAAGACATTATTAGTAAAGGTGGAAGGTATGAAATAGAGACCCAGAGATTGGAGAGGGCAGGATGAGTAGGAGGGAGGATGAGTAGCCTACCCTGGAATATAGTATATAGTATATGGATATATATATATATATATATATATATAATATAGTATACGGATAGGGAAAGCGCCACTAGATTTCCAGTTACTGAATGTGTGTCTCATCTGCCTTCCAATCCTTTGCCCTCATGGTCACACCAAAGTTTATCAGCTGTGGCCTTCCTTTACAAGAGTCCTTTGCTTCTTCTTTGAATGTTTGTGTTTGCTGCCTTGCCACTTCATTCAACACCTGGTACTGAGAGGTGTATGGTTTTCAAATTTCAAAAGTATCAAAAGCCTAACGCTCATATAGTGGGAATAAAGTGTGTCCTCTCTAAGTGAATTTAAATCTATTTTCTGCTTCACTTTTTATTTTTCAACCATAAATGTACATTTTAAAAACCTTATAGGATTACACTGGGCAGCTAGGTGGTACAGTATCTAGGCCTGGAGTCAGGAAGACTCATCTTCATGAGTTTAAATCTGGCTTTAGACTTACTAGCTGTGTGATCCTGGGCAAGTCACTTAACCCTGTTTGCCTCAGTTTCCTCATCTGTAAAATGAGTCAGAGAAGGAAATGGGAAACCATTCCAGTATCTTTGCCAAGAAAACCCTAAATGGGGCCATGAAGAGCCAGACGACTGGACAAAAATAGGATGGAGGCATCCAGAAGCTTAATGTTTCCCAAACATAAATACCGATCATTTAGGAGCCATGTATATGTAGTGAAAGCTCAATTTGATATAAGTAATATTGTTTTTAAAGAATCATATTCAAAACTCTAATCTTTACTCTCTTGGGACTTTAACTGCTCTCTTTTTGCTTGCAATGGTGCTACCCCGAGAAACCACCAGTCTGGGACCATTTTCTCTTCACTGGTGACTCGTTCTGGGGCCAATGTTTTGGAAAGGACCCCAGTCATTCTTCACCTCACTCTTCCCTTGACTTTCTTCATACTTTACCTCTTTTTCTTCAATTGCTGCATTGGCTCCAGGGATACTGTTCCTTCCTATACTTCTCTTAGCGTCTGTGTTGTCTTTCCTCCTTGAAAGTAATCTCATTAAGGGTATGGACTTTCTTATTGACTTGTTATTCTATTCCAGGGCATAATATAATGCCTTGATACTTCAAAAGATGTCTATCCATGTATCTTTTTTGCTTTACTAAATTAGTCATTGCTTTTGTTTTTTTGTAAATCTATTCAAATGTACTCTGTGTCAGCTTGTGGTATAAGCAGTGTGGTTGTATTATTCATTGACTTATTGGTTCTTCCAGAAAGACTGACATGACAGAATGAGACAGTGGACAGCTGATGAATGTGGAATGACTGAGCTCAGACCTGCTTTGAAAGATGGCAGATGAACAATCCTCACTTTTCTCTGGTTGGTGAGAAGTTTGATGATTACACCATCAGTGATATGTACAAGGACCCCTCTTTCAAAAAGTCTTGTAAAGAGTCTGAATCTGGAATAAAATGTAAAGGAGAATGAGTGAAAAGAATACAAATTTTTGGTATTATGAATATCGAGTTTTCTATGCCATAATCTGCAAATATGATTTAAATTTTCTTGGCATTGAGTTATACTTGGCAGATCATTTATTCTATTGATCTTAAAGGTGGTAATATTTATCACAGTGTAATCCCTTAGTGGAATGTGCGTGATTTTATAGACATTCTGATGATTCATGTACCTTTGCTATAGGCTATTATCTCTGTGTTTGTTTGCTCTGTCTATTTTGGTAGCTAGAGAAGAGATGAAGGAAATATAGCATATTATTAATGGGAGGATATTCTGCAGAGAGAAAGTGCACTTGCCGGGTGTGTTGGTGTGTGCCTGTAAGCTCTCCTTCAGGGGGAAGCTAAAGCAAATGGATTGCTTGACTTTGGGAGTCCTGAACTGCAGTAGGGCTAAAGCTAGCTGCATGTTCACACCAAGTCTGATGAACCCACATGAGTATGGGGCTATCAGACTATCTAAGGAGAGACGACTAGCCCAGGTCAGAAAAATAGGCCAGGTTGAAGCTTCTGTGCAGAGTAGTATTGAGAATGGGTCTTGAAGTTGCCTTTCCAAGGCTGGGTAAGATAGGCAGACCCTGAATTAAAAAAAAAATACTTAATTTTCCATATATTCTTAAATATATGGTGCTACCCTGAGAAACCACCAATCTTAAAGGGGTTCTTAAATTTTTTTTCTGTCATAGCCCCCTCTGTCAGTCTGGTGAAACCTATGGACCCTCTTCAGATAAATGTTTTAAAATGCATAAAATAAAATATATGGGATTACACAGGAAACCACTTATATTAAAATATAAAAAAATTAACTGTCCTCAGTTAAGAATCCCTTGATTAGAAGCAAACTTTATTCAAAACTGAAAATATAATTAAAATAATCAGTATGTGGTTTAAATCCTTGTATTTCAAAGTATAATACACAGATCCTTTCTCAAGTATCCATCAGGAAACCAAGGTGAGCATCTTCCCATTTGCCCTAATGCTTGCATGGCCCCCTACCCCTTTTTTCCTACCAGGTCTCCTGATTAGGATATCTGGAGGCCATTCACCCCTTGTCCCAATCTCCCTCTAACCTTCAACACATATGTGCTATGTATATATGTATGTGGGGGACTAACTTAAATTCACTTAAGTTGGCACATATACCAAAGCTAGAATGAGAGATTATTTTAAGGGTATTCTGCTAACAAGTTCAGTCAGGCTGCCTTACATGTAACAGGCTACATATTATATATCCAGCCCTCATTTCTCTTTGGAGCTCTAATCCTCCAACACCAACTGTCTCTTAGATATCTCCTGTTACGCATTTCACTCTCAACATAGTCAAAACGTTACTTCTCTGATGGCATGGTCTTTGGCAATGAAGGACGAATACACAGTCAAAACAGAATTTATTATCTCTCTCCTAAACCAGGCCCTCTTCCATACTTCTCTATTTCTATTGAGAACACCATCATACTTCACGTTCAAAAACTTGGAGTCATCTTTTACCATTTTCTTCCTCATCACTCATATTTACTCAGTTTCTAAATCCTATCCATTCTCCCATAATGATATCTCATGTCTATCCCCTTTTCTTAGCTCACAGCCGTGCCAGTCCAGTTTAAGTACCTCTCACCTGGAGTACAAGGACACCTTCCTACTTAGATTCCTGGCTTCTATCTCTTCTTTCTCCAATGCACCCTTCATATAGCTGCCAAAATAATCTTCAGAAAGCACAAATCTTCACATGGCACTCATTCGTTCAGGAGCATCCAGTGGCTTGCCTTGAGGATTAACGAACGAAAAACTCCTCAGCTTGGCATGTAAATCCCTTCACATGACTTCAACCTGTCTTTCTAGTCTTATTATACTTCTCCCCTTCATTTATTCTACATTCCAGCAAATTCAGTTTATTTTCTATTCCTAGAACTTATCTTACTATCTCCCATCTCTATGCTTTTGCACAGGCTGAAATTCCTGGAAAACATTGCCCATACTTGGAATGAGTGTATTATAGAATACTACCTGTCCCCTCCTAGGTCTGAAGTCATTATGTTTTCACCTCTGCCTTTTAGGATCCCTAGCTTTTTTTAAGGCTCAGTTCCTTTGTCTTCATTGCTTCTCCACTGCAAATGATCATTTGAGGAGAGAGGGAGTACTAATATCTTGGGAAATCATAAGTTAAAAAATATATGTACATGTATATGTGTGTGTGTGTGTGTGTGTGTGTATAAAATATGTGTGTGTGTTATATAGAGATACACTATCTATTAAAATTAACAGTGCATCCCTGATAGAAGGATGTAAGTTCTATGACGGCAAGCACCTAGTACCTAGTAGGTGCTTAATAAATGCTTGTCAGATTGGATTATATTCTACAGGTGGGTGATTAAGAATAGCCTTGTAATTTTACCTTGGAACTTTATTTAACAATGGAATCACATACATGGAAAGAGATGAAGAGAAATAATCTCAGTATTCAAGGATATACTTTGCAATGTAAAAGACCCTAAATATCATAGAAGATTTAGTTTATTTTTGGATTTTGAAGAAAACTTAGATAAATGGAATCTATTTCATGAGATATATAAAAATTAATATTCCATATTTTCTGAATCCTTTTTCTACCCACCTAAACAGAACAACAAAACAAATACAGCAAGGAAAGGACATGAAGCTTTGGAATATATATTCAACCAGAAACATTTTTGCTTTTGCTAAATGAATACTCAAAGGTTTATTGTAGGGAGCTGTGGGGTCAACTACTTGGATCCCTAAGTACTCCTAAATGGATGCTTCTCTGGAATCAGTTTATTCTCAGAGGTGCAGATATCTCTGAGAATTGGAGCATCAAGGTTGGTTCTAGGATCTCATAAGGGACCCCAATCTTTTAAGAGAATCAGTTAGTCAATAAATATTTACTAAGCGTCTACTATGTGTTGACCTGGTATTAAGTGCTAGGGATACAAAGAAAGGCAAAAACATGGTATGTGCTCCCAAGGCCACAGTCTAATGGGAGAAACAACAGGCAACCATGTCCTAATTATATCCTAATGAGACATTTATAGGATAAATTGTGAGTAATCAACAGAAGGAAGGCACAAGAATTAAGGGGGATCATGGACCATTACATGTTTTATCTAGAAAGTAGCTTGGGAGAGCATTTGGTTCAACTCTTTTATTTTAAAGATGAGTGGAGATGAAGCACAATTCAAAGGTCAGAGAGCAATGAAATGGAAGAGGCAGAACTGGCTCCTGGGTATGGCCTCTGACCCAGAGAAAGATGGAGTTCCTTCATTTCCTTCCCCATCACCTGGAGGGATTGAAGTCCTACTGGTGGGAAAGGTCTTATCTCCTACTGGGCTGGTAGATTTAGGAGTTGAACCTAGTCTTAAAAAGGTCCCCTGATTGCTGCCTAAACCTAGCCTAGTTCTGGCTCCAGGATCTCCTGAAGGGGCCCATTAGCAGTTTGTGTGCAGATGTGTATCTGATGAAGGAGCTGGAGGAGAAAGAACACAGACGAGGAGAAATTAGAGAATGTGAGTTATTACTATCTAGGAGCTTTAAAAAAATACCCAAGGAGGCTTATTAACTCCCAAAAGACTGTCCAACTCCCAGATCAACCCCCCCAAAAAAGACAGTAAGAATTTTGGCAGGTAAAATGCCAGTGACATGATTTAAATGATGTAAGTTAAGAGGTGATCCCACCTGTGCACACCACAGAGTCAATGCTGTGGAATCGATGCCAGCCTCTTTCTTTTTGTTTTTCTCTTTCTCTTTTCTTATTCTTTCCTTCCTTCCTTCTTCCCTATTTCTTTTATCTCCCTTCCTTCATTCTTTTCTTTCTTTAATCAGCAGTAGCTGGACTTCTTTGAAGGCCTGATCAAGTTCAACTTTGTTAAATTGGTGAAACAAGGGAAAAATACAAAATTCCTGCAGGCTTGATAAACTCCGTATGCTCTGTAGCTCTCATATCCAAGCCATGTCTTGTATCCAGAAAGTGGAATAGGGTGACATTGTAGCATCATTGATATAGAACTAGAAAACACCTTAGTGACTATCTCATCTAATTGCCTTATTCATGTAAGTAAGGATATAGAGGCATTAGAGAGATGGTCATGTTCACTCTAGCTTGGTCCTTTAAATATTAATTTATCATTCTGCTGCTTAGATAAAAACCAAACAAGTGCTGGAAATTTCCTGGTGAAAGCCACAAAGCTCATCTGGGAGAAAGGGAGAGAAATACTGATTAAAGTTTTATTTGCTGACACTCCTTAACAATTTATGTTCAAGTACTTTTTGGCTAATTAATGGCTGCTCATGAAATGCCATGTGTCAGCAATGAATCACTTACTTCTGTTACTCTTCAATAGTATATGGCTAATGAGCAAGGACAAGTCTTATAATTAAAACCAAAAATAGCCTGGCTGTAGAACACAATCAAATGTGATACTTGCTACCCTGATAAGTTATATTAAAGCACGTCCCCCTTCACCCACCTCATGAGATAGTGACTAGGAAGAGTGATGGGTTAAAACAAGGCAATTAGTTGTATTTGAAGCTCTATACCTCCTTGGGTATACAACTTTTACAACTTAACTCCTATTCATTGAACATATATTATTGAGATCCTATTATGCACAGAACTATAGGGAGCTGAGAAAGTTACAGGACACATTCTCTGCCCTCAAGAAGCTTACTGAGAAAGTTATCATGTAGCACAGTAGAGCAACAATAACCTATGTCTGGCAGAATGGAATTAAGAAAATCAGTGAACAGTTCTTGCAGTAAGTGCTAAGGTAGTACAGAGAAGGTAGAGATCACTATGAGGACTGGAGGCATTGAAGGATCATAGGTCTAGGACTTGAAGGGACTTAGGAAGTCATCTACATGAAGAACCTGTAACCAAGATGGAAGGAAGGAAATAAGCATTTATTAAGTGCCTACTAAGTGCCAGGATCTTTACAAATATTATCACATTTGATCCTCAGAATCCTTGGAGATAGGTATTAGTGCTGTTACATTTTACAGTTGAGGAAACTGAGGCAGAAGAGGTTAAATGACTGGCCCAGAATTTTATAGCTAGTAAGTATCTGAGGCAGGATTTGAATGCAAGTCTTCCTAACTCCAGGTGTATTGCTATATTAGACTGTACAACCTAGCTACCTTTTAAAGGCATTTAAAGCACTTGCTCATGGTCACATTGGTAGTAATTGATCAAACTACAACTCAGACTCAAATCACCGTTCAATCCTATTTCCATTGTGCCACCTTTCTCTGCATGGTGGGCTTTCAACTAATCTTTATTGAATAGGTAGATATTTTATAGAGAAAGGGGAGTAGAAAGAAAGTTTAGTCATCAGTAAGCAGGAGCAAAGATATGGAGATAAGAGATGGAAAGTTCTGTGTGAAAAATAGTAAGTAAGGCAATAAGACTGGACCGTAGAGGTTGTGGAAAGGAGTTACATGTGAGAAAACTGGAAATGTTGGATGGGGTCAGGTTGTGAAGAATAGCAAATGCCAGAGGACTTCATGGTTAACCTTGGAGGCCATGGAGAGCCACTGGAATCTTTTGAATAGGGGAAGGACATGTTCATTTCTGTATTTTAGGAAGCTCACTTTGACAGCTGCACAGTGGGATGAATTGGATTGTGAAGAGACTTGTAGAGAGATTGGCTTGAAAGCTATTGCAGTAATTCAGGTACCAAGTAATGAAGGCCTGAGTGGTGGATGGGCAAGTGTAAAGAAGGACGGTATTTGTCAGAGACGTTGTGAAGGGAGAAATGACAAGATTTGGCAACGGATTAGAGGTGTGCTATGAGTGAGAGTGAGGAGAGGTCACAACAACCCAGAGAAGAGAGAGTTTCCAACTGGGGAAAATGATGCGGAGAGAGAGCTATGCAGATGAGAGCTCACAGTGGAGTGGCCAAGATCACGCAGCTGGGGAAGTACAGAGGAGCTGGGATTGGTATCCAGGGCCTCTGACTCCAAATCTCTCTCTCTACCTTCCACTTCACTCACCTGGTTGTCAATCAACTTTGAACCATGATCACCTCTTACCTAGATAATTGCAACATTCCCCTAACTGGTTTCCCAACTTGTAGTGTTTTCTCTGTGCAGCTGACAAGGTCATCTTTCCATGGCGTATTAAGTATTTTGGTTGTTTGATATTATTTTGTGAGTCTTTTACTTTGTGATTTTCTTTTGACACCTTATTTTGTAGATTGTTTTAATTCCTCAAGATTTGGGATATATTTTCTTCCTTTGGAGTACATGGGATACTACATCTCCATCATCTTGCCAGTCATGTTGCCAAACACTTTTCAGACATTATCTCCTTTGACAGTCACAATGAATTAGTGACGCAAGTACCATAGCAGTTATAATTCCCATTTTACCGATGAGAGAACTGAGTCTCAGAGAAGTTTCATAGACTTAGAGCTAGAGATGACCTTAAAGATAGTATAGTCCAATCCTTCCCATCACTTTTTTTTTTCCAGAGGAGGCATGTGAGTCCTAGATGGATTATGTTATTTGCCTAAGGTCACATAGGTAGTAAGGCTATTCACCTCCAAACCTAGTACTTTCCCCCAGGGTCACATGCCTAGTGTGATTGAAGCAGTATTGGAACTCAAGTCCTCTTTTTTCCTGATTGTTTTTTCTTTAAGAAACTTCTTCAAATTCCTTATAGCACTTTTCCTGGGTCTCTCTCTTGCTCATGCTCTCTTTGTGTGATTTGTGATTCTCATAATTATTTGTGGATGTCTTTCCTCCAAAGAGGACTCTTTTAGAGCAGAGCTGTAGTATATGTAATACATACTAACCATGAGACTTTAGGCAAATCACTTGAGCCCTCTCAGTTTTATTTTGCGCATCTGTAAAATGGGGATAAGAATAGTATCTACTTCATAGGGTTGCAGAAGATAACATATAGAAAGTGCTATATAAATATAACTATTATTATTAAACTTTTCTGACCTTATCTAGGTTGACCCTTGGACAATACTATAATTCTGCTCCAGATCCATTCTCAAGGTCATTGAAGCTTGCTAGGACTTGTTAGAGCTTATGTTCTGGTGGTAAAGCCTTCAGGTCCAGAGTCATCCCTGTACCATGCATAATAAGTCATTGGATATAGATCATTGGCACAGAATCTTGCCCATCACGACAAGTCCTGAATACATATATGTTGAATTGAACTGAACAATTGGAATGTGAAAAAGGGACACAGATCATGAGTTTTGATCTTTACAAGTGCCAAGAATAATGACATAATTTGTAATGAAGTCTTAAGAGTCTGGCTTTCCAGGGACCAATCTTTTTCTTTCACTCCGGAAAGGGCTAATTAGTTTAACAGCATCCCATTTGGAAAGAGAGGAGACATATTCCTGTGGACAGACCACTATTTATTTTTGCTGGTAGTCAGCTAAGTTAATGTAAGTGCAAACTTCTCTTTTGATGTTTTAGCTTTAAGAAAGTTGCATTAATGGAGGGCAATTATGGTAATTTGAATTAGGAATGGAATTATGGTAATTGAAGACTTCTACTGTGACAGGTATTTATAAGACCCTGGTGTTCTGGTGCAGTTCAGCATTGCTATTAAACTCATGGTAATTAGCATTTTTCCCCCTGAAATGGTTGAAAGAATATGGGAACATAAAATAAAATCTGACAGTGTAAGAAACGAACTGGCAAAGACATCAAAACCTACAGTCAATACAAAGAAACACAAATATACGGATGGTCTCCGGCTTTTAAAAATTTTTGACAAATCCGAAGCAAATCGCTACTTTGTTCAGGTCACCAAGGGTGTGATATGTGTGTGCTTTGGGTCTGTAGCATGGATTGTTTATAGCAGAAAGGTGGAATAGAGAGGGCCAGTCTTGTTCCTTTCATTTGTAAAGCAAATTATTGTAGATGGAGGCTCAGACCTGCTCTTCCTTTCTCCTCATCCCCCACAGTCTGCAACTTCAAAGAGAAGCAAAGAACAGCAGGAGATACAGAAACAAACAGCTTCATTGTCTGGAGTAACATGTGACGTTGTGTCCTACAAGGTTTGAGCCGTAATATTGTTTGAACCCAAGGGATGGTCTGGTACCCAGAAACTGTTGGAAAAACACAAACACAAAACCCTATGAGCTAGGAAGTATACAAATATTATCCCCATTTTACAGATGTCACATACCCTTTGCATTATATATATATATATATATATATATACTAATCTTCATAGGATCACAGATTTAGAGCTGGAAGGAGTCTGAGAATTCACCAAATCAAAGCTTCCCATTTTCAGATGAATGGATTAAAGTTCATGGAGTTTCATTGACTTACCCAGGGTCAATGAGTTAGGATAGCAGGCAGGATTTGTACTCAGGGCTTTCTGTCTCCAAGTCTCCTTATCTCTTCTCCACACAATGACACCTGTTTATATGGATTAGAGAGTTTATCTTTTGCCTTACTGTAATTTGGTTTCTTGTCCTTTTGGGCCTTGCTCAAGGCTCCGAAGTGTTTTCCTCGTAAGATCAAAGGACCAAGTACTCTATAAATAACAAGGTTCCAATTAGGGCAAATAGTGAATCCCCTGAAATGGTCATATTATTAGAATTCTCATGGCACGTTTTCAATGTTCTAGAACCAATGAGTATATTTTACATAATCAAAACTTTGAGTAGTGCAAGTCTGAACAATTGTAACCACTTCAATCTATTCATTATTTGCACTAATTGAGAACTAGCTGGCACTTTACCTGTTTCCTTAGATGACTCAGTCTTGTGCATTCCCTTTTCTGAAAAAATAAACTAGGAGGAGCTTAGATTCTCATGAGTCAGTCAAGCTGTCCTGGACAGCATTTTATTTTATAGCCTTTCATCATCATTCACTCTATATAGGTCACAGCCCTATCCCACACACATAGTCTATTCTCAAGCCCCCTGGTCCTCTCAGGATGCTTTTGTTCGCATGGCAGCTCTCCAAGGTGTCAGCCACACTCACTGTCACTCTTAGGTCATTCTCTCTGCCTTGGCACCAAGCCCAAATGTACTTGCTGTTCCCAAGCTCCACCATTAACTCTTCTCAGCCCAGACTCTAAATTTCCACTAAATGTCAAAAATACAACCAGCCACCGTATCTGTTTGAACATCTCTCCTGCTTATCCCCTGATTTCATGCAAGCACTACAACCACACTAGGAATTCTGACTCTCACACTGCATTGCTGTGCTCCTTGTCTCCAGCCCAGTTTCCCAAGCCACCAGTGTACATGAATGAATGAATAAAGCATTTATCAAGTACTTAACTTACTACAGCCAAAGCACTATGTTAAGTACTGGAGATCTAGATAGAGAAATAAGATAGTCTCTGCTCTCAAGCAGCACATAAGAAAGATTAGTCTTTCTTTTCTGAGTGGTCATGAATACTTTTCTCCCTTTGTCCTCCTCTTGGCAATATGATAACTTCTCACAGTCCTTTGCTGGATATTGATCCATATGATAGGCACTAATTGTAGGTGTACCCTGAGGCATTATTTTAGGTCCCTGTTTCTTTTCTTTCTATACTTTCTTACCTGATTAGCTATCAGCTGCCCTGAGTTTAGTTATCATCTCTGTGCAGATAAATTCCTGATCTAAATACCCAGCCATAATCTCTTTCTCCTGAAATCCAATTCTATATTTTTAAATTGTCTTTCTGCCTGGATGTACTGTAGGCATCCAAATCTCAACATATCCATAAGCAAAATTCATTTTATTTTCCCTCAAACCTACCTCTCTTTCAAACCTACCTATGCCAAGGGCATCCTTCCAGTCACCCAAGTTCACAACCTCCATGTTGACCTTGACATTTTTCTTTCATTCACCTGAGTCAACCAGTTGCTAAAATTGGTCATTTTTATCTCCACAACCGTCTGAACACATACCATCCCTCCACTCACATAATTACTATCCTAGTTCATATTCATATTCAGCTCTCATCTGGATTATTGCCATAACCTCTCTTTTTAAAAAATATTATTTCATCCCCCCTCCAATTACATGTTAAAACAATTTTGACATTTTTAAAAAATTTCAAGTTCCAAATTCTATCCTTCCCTCTCCGCTCCCTGAGACAGTAAGCAAATGATATAGGATATACATGTGCAAACACATAAAGTATTTCCATATTAGTCATTTTTTTTTTCAAGAAGACTCAAATAAAGAAAAAAAGAATGAAAGAAAGGAAGTGAAAGATAGTATGTTTCAATCTGTATTCAGACAATATCAGATTTTTCCTCTGGGAACGAATAACATGTTTTATCATGAGTCTTTTGGGACTGTCTTATGTTGCTGAGAATACCTAAGTCATTCACAATTCTTCAATGTATAGTATTGCTATTACTGTGTACAGTGTTCTCCTGGTTCTGCTCACTTCACTTTCTATCAATTCATGTAAGTCTTTCCAGGTTTTTCTGAAATTATCCTGTTTGTCATTTCACATAGCTCAATAATATTCCATCACAATCATATACTGCAAGTTGTTCTGCCATAGGCTCTTAATTGGCCTCTGTACCTCTAGTCTCTTCCTCAGTCCAATCTAACCACCACGGAGCTGCCAAAGAGATTTCCCTGAATTGTAGATCTGCCCATGTCACCTTTCTCAATAAATTCTAGCAGTTCCCTATCATCTCCAGTATCAAATACACAGTTCTCTTTTTGGTGTTTGAAATACTTTATTACTCCATCTCCCATCCCTGTGCCTGTGTACTGGCTGCTTCCCATCCATGGAATTCAATTCCTCTCCTCTCACCCTCGATGGAATCTTTGGTTTCCTTCAAATCTCAGATCAAATGCCACTTTCTGTAGGATTGCTGTCCTAGTGCCCTCAGCTGTTAGTGCCTTCCCTTTCCCCTTAACATTTCCTTGTTTCTACTTTTTATGTATCATATATATCATATGTGTGTATACACACACACTTATTGTCTTCCTTATCAGTTAATCAAGTAGCATTTATTAAGTACTTACTATGTGCTAAGGATTTCAAGAAAGATAAAAAACAAATTAATTACAACCATTTCTCTGGAGGAGTTCACTGTCTAATGGGGAGATAACATGCAAAGAACTATGTACAAACAAGCTATATGCACCAAAAATTGGGCGTTATCTTGGACTGATGTCAATAATATTAAGGAGGACTGGGAAGGACTTTGTACAGAAGCTAGAACTTTGCTGGAGGCTTGAAGGAAGCCAGAAAAGCCAGGAGGCCAGTGTAACTGCATCAGAGAGTTTGTGGAGGGCAGAAAGGTACAAGAAGGCTGGATATGTAGAAAGAGGTTAGGTTATGAAGGGCTTTGAAAACCAATCAGATTTTATATTTGATCCTAAGTGTAAGCTCTATCAGAACATAAGCTTCTTGTGATTACGGACTGTTTTCACTTTGCCTTTGTATCCCCATTGCTTCTTAACTGGAATATAGTAGGTGCTGAAGAAAAGCAGATTTTTGCAAATGACTTTCTACATTAAACCATGACTTTATACCCACACAATTTCAAAGCTGTTGAGAATATCACATTTCTGTGTTTATTTGAGCCAACTACAGACATACATATATATTAATATCAATCAAAATACTTCATAGATATAAGTATAGAGGTAAATTTGGTCAATGACCCTCTGCTTATCAATATCAAAGGAAATATAACATAGGGAGGTTATACCCTTGCCATATTTTCTCATCACAATTATGGAAGATGTCCTATACAGATTTTATTTTTTGTATCTATATTCCAGCACAATTCCTGACACATAGTAGGTATTTAGAAAATTGTAGATGGATCATCAATTCATCTTCCACACAGTGATTTATCTGGTACGAACAGTGGATGAGGAAAGTTTTTGTTGGGCACAGTTGTCACCAGAGTGGAGCGGAGGCGGGGGTGAGGTGGGGAATAGCTCCTGTTAGAGATGTTGTTTTATAAAATGACTAAATGGCTGGTAAAGAAATATGCTATTGTTGTAATGGGAGGAATTGAGGGAAAACAGAATGAAGCCTTGGTATTGCTCAGAATGTTAAATTGGCACAGGAAATTATGTCTCTTCATCATATTGTCCTCAAGCAATCTGTGCTTCAGAAGTTTATGACATAGTCTTCAGAAATAATGGCAAGTAATTGACCAACTGAGCTTCATCAGATGTCTTAGGGGGTCTCTCTCTGTCTCTCTGTCTCTGTCTCTGTCTCTGTCCCTCTCCCTGTCCCTCCCTCTCTCCCTCCCCCTCCCTCTTTCCAATCTCTCTCTCTCTCTCTCTCTGTCTCTCTCTCTGTCTTTCTCTTTCTTTCTCCCTCTCTCTGTGTCTCTCTCTCTCTCTCTGTCTCTCTTTCATATCCCCCTGCTAAGAATGGCCTCAAGGTGTATAACTCATGTTACAGATCTGACTGAAACTATAAAGCCGCCATTTCCAGAAACAGGGAGGGCAGTTTTTTTGCTAGATGTTCATGATGGTGAATTTGCTTGACAAGCCCATGGCTGCTGAGTAGCTAGGAAGAAAGAGAAAATAAATTGGTTTTTTAACTGTTTCTGCTCGATTTCTTGTGGCATCTTAAAAAAACAAAGCAGGCTTTTTCTTTCCTTCTTAAGTAATTCAAAAAGGTAAAAGGTCATTTCTTTCCTTATGCTCTATTAGCAAGAAGGGAAGGAGAAAAGCAGCCAGCCAAATTAATCAGAAAGTCACATTAGTGAGTGTGAAAGAACAATTTGACAATTATCTTCATAGTTTTAAGATCCAAGGAAGAGAAATTACATCTTTTTATTCCCAAGCACTTTTAATTGAAGTAATTAGAAGCAAGACTTCTTGCACAGGCTGAAAGAACATCATGGGGAAATGGATTTTTGGTCAAGTTTGCTGAGTACAAGGACTGATGATGAACTTTGGTGATAAAGATTACCACAGTGTTTCTGAGGAATTTCAAACCTACCAGAAATTATATTTCTCTGCCTTGTTCCACCCACAGATGTAATAATAATATTTAGCACTTAGACAGCATCTTTCATTGCTGATGGGTCCCCTGGTTCTGAAACAATCCTCCATCTCCACATGTGTGAATATGTGTCTACAGAGTAATTTTTGCAATTGCTGAAATTTTAGCAATCCCACAGGGTGCCACATTGCAGCTGTTCAGTTGCATCTAGCAAAATGACACAGTGGTTTAGGGTGCGAGGCAAAAAGAGAAATAGCTAAGATAGAATGTTACTACTCAGGGAGGATTTGGGGAGATGGATTTGGCCAGCAAGTCTGTTTCTGCTTTGAATACATGCTGCCCTGCCCTCTCTGGGGACCAGAAGGGATTGTGAAATTGACTTGAAAGAACTTCTCAAACAAGTAGTTGTTGACATTTTGGTATTTCAATGCCTGGTAGGGCATTATGTTCAGCACTGAGGCAAAGCAATATATGACTTGTCATTGAATTAGTGATGTATTTCTCACAGGGTGCTATATTTTCCCTGGAGGCTTTTTGCTCAAGGACTGGGCATGTCTGTTTAAATTTTAAGAGCTGATAAGGGAATATGATTAGCCATTCAGATTTTATTTAAAAGGAAATTAACATCCTTTAAGTGCCTGACAAAGACATATATATCCACAGTATTGGTGCACCTGGAATTTAGAAAGTGACTGGGGCTTTAAATGCCTGATAATATAATATTACCTTACAAGCACTTATATAGCACTCTGTGCTTCAAAAAAGTGTATATTAACTATATCACGGTAGCTCTAATGATGCCCTGCTTGTCAGTGTCTCTTTCTGGATATCCTTATACTTTTTCTTATGTATTTTTTTCCTGTTTTGTTTTGCTATTCCCTCTATCGCCTTCCTCTATACCTTCTCTTCTTAAACCAAAACCCTCTTTTGTAGCAGATAAGTTCAATCATACAAAAGCAATTCACACACTCCTGCTTTCTAAAAGTGTATATTTCATTTTGTATTTCTAGCCCATTTCTTCTCTGCTAAGAGGTGGGAAGCATGATTCACCATCAATCTTCTGGAGTCATGATTGATCATCGTGTTGATATGTGTTGATCAGTCTCAAATCATTTAAGGATGACTTTCATTACAATGTTTTAGTCTTAAGAATTGTTAACCTCATTCTGCAGTGGCTCATCCAAATCCTCTAAGGTTTATCTGAATTTTTTACCTTTGTCATCTCTTATAACACCATGATCCATTACATTGATATTTTTGCTTTATTCAACTAATGTTTAAGTGAACAGATTGACAGATAGTTTTGATCATATTTTACATGGATAAATAATCAGATATCTGGTAATATTAAAAATGCAATATAGAATCTAAAAAAAACATTATGTATGTATATTTCAATCATAAAATAAGCCACAAAGAAAAATTACAGAACATCATATTATAAAAAGATACTATCGCTTCTCACTATATTATTCTCTAGAGCTCCTTCTGAATATTGCCCAACTCCTATATATATCTCTGTTCTATGTGATAGAGTCTTGCACCATCAAAAATACTACAGATTTTCAGCAATTCACTAACTGATGAGCACCCTCTTAGTTTCCAGTTTTTTGAAACAACAAAAAAGCACGCTATAGTTTTTTTTTGGATGTGAGCTCTTTGGCTCTGACTTTAATCTCTTTGGGGGATGTAGTCCTAGTAGTGACATTGCTGGGTATGCACAATTTAATGATTTTATGAGCATAGTTCCAAATTGCTTTCCAGAGTGGTTAGATTAATTCATAGCTCTACCAATAGTGCTTTGGTATTGCCACCCCTAACAGCTCTAATAACTGTCATTAACCTGTTTTATCCTTTTCGCCAATCTGATAGATGTGAAATAGAACCTCACAATTGTTTGGTTTGCATTTGTTTTATTGGTAGTGATTTGGAGGATTTTTTCATAAGGTTGTTACAGTTTTCTTTTATTCTTTTGAGAACTTTGATTATTTTTCTAGTGGGGAATAGTTCTTGTTCACACACACAAACACATACACACATACACATACACACACAGAGTTTTCCATTTTCTATAATCAAAACATATCACTTGAGTTCCTGGAAGCATCCAGAATTCTTCCTTTATTCATAACTGTGAGAAGTATCTCCTTCTCTGCTCTTCTTATATATTTATGATATGACTTTACATGTCTGTTATGTATCCTTTTGGATCTTGTTGTTATATATGGTATGAGATGTTGATTTAAACCTAATTTCCACCAGACCACTTTTCAGTTTTTCTAGGTTTTTGTTATGAGTTCTTATTCTACTGGGTGAAGTCCTTGAGTTTTTCAAATACTGTCAATTACTTTTGGGTCTTGAGTGTATAATTTGTGTCACTATTTAACAGTTTTGAGGATTGCTACTTTGTAGTATAGTTTGGGATCTGGTACTACTTCCCCGTTCCATTTGTCTTCCCTTGAAAGTCTTGACTATTTCTTCCTCTAGATGAATTGTTTTTTTTTTTTTTTACTTCTACAAAAGTATCCCTTTGGTAGATTTAATGATACAACACTGAATATGTTAATTAATTCAAATAATATTGTTATTCTTGTTACATTTCCATGGCCAATTAAAAATTAATATCTCTTCAATTATTTAGATATGCCTACATTTCTGTAAAGATTGTTGTAGTTGTGTTCATAACACTTTTGTGTGTATCTTAATAGATGAAATCCTAGATATTTTATACATTCTGTAGTTATTTTTAATGATATTTCTTTTCAAATTACTTCCTTCTGACTTTGGTGATATACAGAAAGGCTCATGATTTTTGTGACCTTTTTTCTTGTACTTTGCTTAATTGTTTAATTTTTAGTTGAATCTTAAGGGTTCTCTAAATAAACCATCATAAAATAAGCAAAAATGATAATTTTGTTTTCTCTTTGCCTATGTTTATTCTCTTGATTTCTTTTGCTTGTCTTATTGCTATAGCAATACATATCATATCTTTTCCATTAGAATTTGATCCCACTGAAAAGAGAGACTTCATTGCTTTTCACTTGGTATCCCCAGAGCTTAGTCCAGTGTTTGCTATATAATAAGCACCTAATAAATGCATTTTAATTAATTCATTCAGCAAACACTTTTAGAACTATGTATATAATAAAAATGATGACAATAAACATCTGTCTTGATCCTTGATCTTATTGGAAAGAAACTTCATCTGAACTCTTGCTGCCCTTTTAATGTCCAGGTAACTATCCATTGTGCTGATTTTGCAGTAGGAGTGGAGTACCATTTAATTATATATCTTTCAAAATAGGTTATTTCAATCTCTTTAAATAATGTGGTTTTAATTCTTTTTTATGATTCATAATTCCTCTTTGCATTTTAAACTTTGGACCTGAGTAATTGTACATGACTACTTTGGATCTGGCCCACAATATGAATGGGATGCCCTTTTCCTCATATTTATCATTTGCTCTTACTTTGTGCATATTTCAATTTTTGTTCTACTTGGATGATATTATGGCATATGAACAACTTATTTGGAAATGACTGTAATTTGGCACCCACCTTCATCTCCTGACTTCCCTGGCTTCCTTCAAGACTCAGCTCAAATCCTACCTTCTTCAAGAGGCCTTTCCTGTGTCCACCACTGCAGGTGTTTTCCTTCTGAGATTATCTCCTATTTGTTTTGTATGTATCTTGCACATATGTAATTGTATGTTGTCTTCTCCATTAGACTATGAGCTCCTTAAGGGAAGGGACCATGCTTTTACCTTTCTCTGTATCCTTAGGACTTAAATATCACTCCTGGCACATAGTAAATGCTTAATTAATGCTTATTGTTATTGTTGGTTATTTTCTATCTGTTAAGATACAGTGAAGTGCTGCAGCATTGTTCCTTTCTTGAAGATATGTCCAAAATCTTCTGATTCCCCTCAAGATATGTTCATGCTAAATAGATATAAGGCTTCTGGGTATTCTATAATCATCTTGAGTATAGTTTCTAACATATTTTTTCCCTGTCCTGCTTGTATATGCCTTTGTAATAGAAGAAGGAAGGACTGGCTACTGAAAACTATTGGAGCAGTATTCCTTGGGATGATAGTATTCCATCAAAAGTTCCTCACTGTGCCATTACCTAAAGACACTCCCTTGAGAACCTTCAGCTAGCAGAGCTTAGGGGTGTCCAACACCAAAATAATAGTTAAGGATCTGAATTGAGCTTTTTGCTGGCTTTTATTGAATGACTGCATGAAGTATATGTGCCTTGTGTGACTGCAGCTTCACTAAATTGGCATTGGGCACCTAAAGGAGGTGATTACTTTAATTTGAAGTTTTCAGGCTTTGAATAAGCAGCACCATTTGCTCCAACTGCTTCAGAGCTATTGATAGCTTCTGACTGCTGTTAACATTTATTCTTTTTTTTAAAGACCAAACCTGTGACTTCATTGGTGTAGGGGATGCTCAGGGAGGAAAACCTTTCTATTAATAGTTTGCTAATCTATAATTGATAGTCTTAGTCAGTTGCTAGGGGCATGAAGATTTAAGTGACTCACCCAAGGTCATACAGCTAGTTTGTGTCTGAGAAAAGACTTGAATCCAGGTTGTCCAGACTTCAAAGATGGCTTTCTATCTCCTACTCCATATCTATATTTAGCTACTACTCTAAAATAAAATTCCTAAATAGTGTCAAAATTGAATTCACAGACCAATCCCTTGATATTTGGAGGCTAATCCAAGATACACGTAATTCTGACAGGGCATTTCAGGCAATTCAGGGACTTTCTGTGGCCTCTAAAATTTCAAGAATATAGGAATACCCATTTGACATCACTACTTGGTTTTGCAAAAGCATGACATTAAGTGAAACAACATTATAGGATGTTATGTGTGGGAGATAATTCCCAGGTAGCTAAAGTTCAGATTTAGAAATTTTAAATGTCTTTATAGAAACATGAGACTATAGTAAGAAATTGTAATACCAAGTATAAGCTTCATGCAATGGATCTTGTGGGTCAGGAAGTGTTGATGAGCTTTGCTAAGACTGGATGGAGTGGCCTGAGTAGACGAGGAAAGTGACTCCTAGGGAAGTGATCTGAGTTGAGTAGAAAGAACAGGCAAGAAAAAATGATAATAGCTACTATTTATATAATGCTCTAAGGTACGTGTGCTATCTCATCTGATCCTTACCAGTAATGATGTCAGCTAGGCACTATTTTTATCCTAATTTTCCAGATGAAAAGACTGAGGCTGACTTGCTCATGGTCACCCCTGCTGGTAAGATTCTGGGACAGGGGTGGGGAACCTGTAGCCCTTGAGGCCACATGTGGCCCTCTAGATCCTCCAATTGGCCCTTTGACTGAATCCAAACATCATGGAACAAATCCCCAAAGGATTTGGCTACAGGTGAGGACCTAGAGGGCCACAGATAGCCTTGAGGCTGCAGGTACCCCACCCCTGACCACATATGCCTTGAGGCTGCAGGTACCCCACCCCTGATGGGACAGGAATTGAACTCTTGTCTTCCTAACTCCCAAGGCCTGCTTTTATCTGGTGCCTCATTTAGCTCCTGGAAATATTAGAGTAGGCTGTGCTGGCATTCGGCCATGGGCAAAATTATATTATAATGGGAATCTATGACATTATGGCAAGACTTGGTTATAATGTAGTAGTGACTATTTTTTTTTTTGTAGGACACCATTGACATACCCAGTAGTAGCATCTGTGCTTTGTAGTAGAAAGAGTTCAGGACTTGGAATCAGGAGGACCTGAGTTCAAATCTTACTATGTGTTAGGTACTGTGCTAAGCATTGAGGATAGAAAAAACAGGCAAAAGATAGTCTGTGCCTTCAAGGAGAGTGTGTAGTGCCAATGTGATATTCACAGCACCTGTGGCAGCCATGAACATTCCTCTACAGGCTCCATGTGACTCTGACTCATGTGACTCAGACTTCCATGTGACCCAGGGAGGTCACATGGGCCTATTAATGAATGAGTAAAATCTTCCCACTTTAAATTACCATTACAGAGTGACAGTACCTACTTCATACAGTTGTGACAATCCGATGACATATATATAAACCCACTTTGCCAACCTTAACGTGCTGTATAAATGATGACAACGATGATGATGATGATGAAGAATCTGGTTGACCTTCAAAATGGGCCAGAAAAATCACTTAAATTTGATGTCATCAACATGGATGGAGAGCATGGATGCTATCGGAGTTTTGAGGCTGGTACTGATATCAGTTTTTCTACTGTGGTATCTGTTTTCTTCCTGGTAAATCCAGGAGGTCACTAAGGCAATGACCTATGCTCTAATGGGTATGCCAAAACTCACTGTTCTAGAAGGAACATTTCAAAGACTTATATTTCCTTGCCAATGCTTGACTATACTGCCAGTAACACAGAAGCTGGAACTTCACTTTACTGAGGGCAGCTGTATCTCCTTTCACCTCCTCCTCTGCTTTTTCCCCAGTAGCTGTTCTCTATGCAGAGAGAAGAAAAACACTGGAGATGAGTGATGTTACTGATTGCAAGGAGAACAAACAAGCTTTGGGAGAGTTTGGTTTGGATTGGGAGCCAAAGTTATTCATTCGGTCCTTACCCTAATTGAAAAGTAGGCTTTGATATGGTGTCTGCCAAATTTCTCTTGGGCAGTTACAAGGTTTTGCTGCTCATCCACCTGGCATTTTAAATCAGAAAGATTGGCATATTTTGGATAGTCAAAATAGCAACTGAACACCCCACACAAAATAGATTTTTATAGGCAAAGAGGCCTTACCCAGCATCTCATCCCACTCCATTTTACAGGTGAGGAAACTGGGATAGACAACGTAAATGACAAAGGAAGGTCCCACTGAATTGTTAGTGACCTTGTGACAAAAAGAACCCAGGTTTCTTGGCTCTTTCTACCATGCCAGAGTCCCTTTAGGATCAGGCTCAGGATCTCATATATATATATATATATGTATATGTACATAAATATGTATTATATACATACATGTATATACATATACATATGCATGTATATATATATATATACACACATGTGCATGGATACATAATTTTTTGTTGATGGTGGCGGATGCTGGAAGGGGTCTTTGTGGTTACTGGCTATTTTCTTCCCATAGAGAGGGTCTATTCCACTAGACTGGTAAGATTATAGCCCTCCATCAAGTCAAAAACAGGAAGACAGTTTAGGGGTGAGTGGCAAGTTACAGGAACACATTTAGGACAATGCAAAGAATGGGAGATGAAGAAAAAACTGCACCAGAAATGGGAAAAAAGTGAATACATGCCTTTACTTTGACCCTTAAGTTTCAAAGGGATTCAGCTAACAGCTAGAAGAGGAAGGGAAACGGGAAAAATGTCCAATATATGGTTGTTCTTAACTTCCTTTCAGCTGCGTATTATAGTTTCTGACTGCCATCCTAGAGTCATCACTGCAGCTATTTCTGAAGAGGAGGGAGGGAGAGAGATGCTCCTGTTAGCCTGTTTGCCTTCACACTTTCAAATAAAGCAAATGATGAGAGCAAATGACTAATAGTTATTGGGATATTACCTTAATTATTTCAAGCTAGCAGAATGGTGCTATGTCATTTGACGCCAAATCTTTATATGTACTCTGTTTGGGATATATGTGTGAGCTTTAAAATTAGTCACTATAACATGTAAAGCATTGTAAAAAAATAAAAAAAGGAGAGTTTGAATGTAAAAGCAAATCAAGCTCCAGCATAAAATCAGACAAGTCCTGGCAGTAAGCCGAGGACTGGAGTGGTTTTGGAATTCCAGCCCAGTCAATGCATACTGGCACCAAAGCTGCAGCCAGGAGGGAGACTGAGAAGTGATCAGGGGGTTAGTAGATCTGGTAGTTTTGGAAATTAGCTTTCTTTTATCGTTTATCATTCTTGTTGCTATCATCTAACACTTCAATGACATCTTCTATGGGAAGCAGATCATCATTTACTGATCTGCTTTCCAGACACCTCAGTTGCCAATATTATATATAGTAGAAAGCCTGCTGAATTTGAGGTAAGATGACCTGGGAAGTAACCTACATCACCTTAGTGAAGTTACTTAACTTCTCTGTGCCTCATAATCCTTTTCTGTAAATTGAGTTCACTGTGCTTGATGATTTCTGAGATCTCTTCCAACTCTAAATCTGCTCCTATAAAAATCCCCATTTTTTTTTCACGGGTAATGCAGAAGCAGAAAGAGATGGAGGAGCTTGCCTTAGGTTTCATTTTAAATCTGTAAATGGGACATAAGCCCAGCTGCAATAGACTTGCCAGGCATATGCCTGGGTTACTGGGACAATCTGCCTTGCTGGTTTATTTCACAGTATTCCTTCACCTGGGTTTTTTAAAAATCAGAATATCAGGGAGAAATGTGTTCTGGACTGGGTTGTCCCAAGTCACAGAAAAGACTCACAAGGAATATTTTCTTGTGATAAAATACATGTGCTCTGTGTTACAATAAGACACGTAAGATCTCTCAACTCTCTGATGAACTAGAAGGAGATGGAGTGTGTTTTGCTTTTGCAATGGACTCTTCCCTTTTAAAGGGAATCAGTAGCACTGCTACCCTGGACTTGCTCTGAGTTAAGCTACCAGACAGATGTGCAGCTGGTGACTTTGCCTTTTTACAGCCCTTTTTTTCCCTGTGATCAGTATTGACATTGTGACACTGGGCAGTTTGATAATGACAGTCTTGGGGATCATTCTTCTTGGAGACATCTGCTCCTCTACTTTTGTCATTTGCTCGGGTTTTGCTGTAAGCAGGCCATTAGTTTGCATCGACAGGGCTGTGGATACCCATCCTTCATCCAAACCATGGAAATGGCAGAAAAAAAAAACCTGAGGAGTTGATTAATTTAGATTTTTTTTCCTCTGAAATTTCTGAACACTTGGTGGCTGGAACAGAAATCAAGGCTTAGTTTCATTGTAGAATGTAAGGGATTCTGTTCTGGGAGGCTATATGAGCATCTGCAAAATGGGCTCTTGATGTTTTTAAAAAACGTGCACTGTTGTGGAACAGAAGCATAATATAACCCATTAACATTAGTGTCTGTGTAATGGCCTCAGAATTGCAGATTGGTGGGGAAATATTGATAGGAAAGAGTAAACAACTGAAAATGAAAACCGTAATAAAACTCTTCATAGGACCCGTAATTTACAATTAAATACCAACGCTAGACTGAAATGAAGTGAGCATTGCAGCAAATACGTTCTGAGTTCTAGAATTTAAACTAAAGATTGGTGTTTTGTCACTGACCCACAGAAGTGTGAGAAATAATAAGATTCTGAAGGGAACTTAATGGAATGTCTGGCCAGTAGATCGTTAATAATGGCACAGTTCATAGATTGAAATTTGGAAGGGATTTTAGAGCCTTTTGGTCTAATGCTCTCATTTTACAGACAAGAAACTGAGACCAAAAGAAATTAAGTGATTTGCCCAAGTTCACATAGATAGTAAGTGACTCAAAGGGAGGGGAGGAATTTGATCTCAGGTTTTGTCATTTCAAAGGCATGTGCTATTTCCACCCTGGTGGGCTACGTCTCATATTGAGTGACTTAGTTTAGATAATATGGTTCTTAGTCTGTGTAAAAAAAAATCCCTGATTGTTCTAGGGTTCTAAAGGTTTTGTTCCTTTCCTTTTTCCACATTGTGACTTTGCAGGTATTGATAGGATATTTGTAATTCTAACCTCCAGAGTATATGTGATTCCCTATGAATTAGGTGGAAGTGTTTGGAAGAAGCAGTGCGGTACAATGAGTGGATCAAAAGCCAACCTTGGAGTCAGGAATTCTTGGTCAAGTCCTGTCTTTTCTGCCACTTAAACCCTCAGTACTGCAGTTACTTTAAGACTGTAAGTATCAGAGGAGTTGCTACTAGTAGAGGGATTTTTTACATTGCATGTTCCTTACTGTAATGAAATCACAGGCACAGGGATGGCCAATAACTAAACATGTGAATGAATGAATGAATGAATGAAGGAATAAAAATGGCTAATTGAGTGGCATCATCTTTGTTAAGAAGACAAATCTATTCCCAATCAGAAATGAATAGGTCGGTAGTCTGATGAAATGTTGTGCCTAGTCAAGAACATCAGTAGTAGTAAGAATGTGTGGAGTCAGCAAGAATCTTCTATGTGTATGGACAGCAACCCCTGAAGATTAATCCCCAAATCTTTACACTTCTGGTCAGATCATTCTTGAACCCAGCATAGGAAACAAACACTGTAAGGGCCATTCCACTCATTGTTTTGAGAGAGATGTGAATGTCCTTTCAACTCACTTTGTTGGGACTGGGAAAGAGAGACTAGAAGTTAAATCTTACCCTCAAATTAAGGGCTTTTATAAGGAAAAGGAGAGTCCCCAGGGAAAGAGGCATCTTTCAAAATAAATCTCTCTGATAATAGCCTGTATGTATCCTCTCTAATGAAAATAGTTGATGCTGTACATGAAAGCATCTACTGTTCAAACACATTGTATTGCCTGGGATTTAGGAAGACTGTTTTGAGATAATTTTTGATATTCCTGGAAAAATGAGATGATTAGACCAGATAATCTCTGAGGAGTACTCGAGTCTGTGATCCTTTGACTCTGGTGTACTCAGTATATAGAACCACTGTTGTGAAAAGTTGACTGCAGAACAAGATTTTCACTCTTCTAACATTTAAAAATCAGGGCTGGGGCTGAGGGGAAGGAATGCAAATCAAGATACCAGCATATTTCATTTTTTTAAGCCATCAAATTAAAATTGGCAGAACTGGTTTTTAACGTGATAAAGAGTTCTAAAATGAAATGCCAGTCTGCTAGCTTGCAGCCCAGAGACTATTCTTGCAGACAACATTTAGGCTCCTGAAAAATTTATAGCGATAAAAAGTTCAGATGATTGCAGCAATCCTACTTTAATGACTTCAATGTCAACAGGGTGATGAAATATCAACGTGTTTTTGACAAAAAAAAAACTGAAGTGTAATCAAAGTCCTCTCCTCACATCTTGTTTTGGTGCCTGTTTATTGTGTTGTACTTGTTCCAGGTTGTCCTAGGATGTGCCAAAGGAGTATAAGCTTTAATGGGCCTTCTAAGCTGGGCTGTGCCAACACATGAATGAGATAATTGACATGTTATTGGAAAGCTGAAACATATGCATATTCATATTGTCTCTATAATAGAAATCATGATAATAGCATTTATATGGCACTTTGACATTTACGAACCACATTACATTTATTTTCTCATTTGACTCTTGCAACAACTTGATGATGTAGGTGATGTTAGATAAGGAAACTGAGGTTGAGAGGTTAAATGACTTGCTTATGGCCACATAGCAAGTAAGTGTCCAAGTTGGGCTTTGAACTCTGATCTTTCTGAGTCTGTTTTCAAGCACTTACTAGCTATGTGAGATTGGGAAAGTCACTTAACCCTGTTTGCCTCAGTTTCCTTATCTATAAACTGAAGAAAGAAATGGCAAACACTCCAGGATCTTTGCCAAGAAAATCTCAAATGGGTTTGCAAAGAATCCATTGTGACTGGAAACAACTGAAAACAACCATCTTTTCAGGATTATTACAAGAATATTTATAAATAAAACCAGAAGAAGAACAACAAATAAATATGTGATGGAATAAATCTACCAGTCAGGTGTTCCTATCAACAATGTAGTAGAACCTCTACAACTGGACTTTATCACATCTTCTACTGGATGTTCCTCTACTGCATGAGGAAATAGTAGCACTCCTTAAGAATATGAAGTCATGAAAAGAGGGTTGATCAGGCCATGTGTAACAGACTAGCAGTAGGAAGAGTTTTCTGCAACTACAACCTTTTTGGACATGATAACCATGGACAGAAAGAGGAGCCCAATCATTAGCCTGACTTGCCAGACCTTGCCGTTGAACCTTGAGGGATCTGTTGGAATGGTGCAGAGCTGAGGTGAAAGGGAAATGGCTGATCATGTTTTAAGTATCTTTATTAGGTTATAATCTTTTGTCAATGTGTACTTATAAATGTTTTGTGCTTTAAGCATTTCCTTTGTGATGGAGGTGATAAACAGCAATCTTATACTTGGTCTCTATTATACATTGAGTACCTTACTAAGAGGGGCCTTGATGATGCTTTTTGGGGAGACCCTAGCAATAGACAAAACCTAAACTTTGTTTAAGCAATTGTTCATGAATTTCTGCTTTTGGTTTGGGAGTAAAGAGCCAGAGACAATGTTAAAGAGTCTGTCCCCTATCTTTAGAGGCCATGCAGCATGAATCTGGAACTGTGACCCTTTAGTGAGACAGGGTTTTCCAGGCCCATGTATGCATATGTAAGTGTGTGCGTGTGTGTGTGTGTGTATGTGTGTGTATCTATTTGCAGGTAGATTGGATAAGTGGTACATGGATATTCCCTCCACCCCCCAAAAAAGAACTGAAAAAACAAGAAAATGAGTGCTGTTTTGATGTTCTATAGTGCGTTTAGGAGAAAACATACACCAACTTGCCCTTGATGAGAAAGCTTGGATGAGTGTGTCCCTGCATGGGTGGAAGGTGTTATCACAGTCATCAAATCAAATTGGTGGTTTGATGACCAATCCCATTCAAGTATCAATGTAGAAATACCTCTGAAGCAGGAATTCTTAACCTCTTTTTGTGTCCTGGACTCCTTTGCCATAGTGAAGCCTATGGACCCTTTCACAGAATAATGTTTTTAAATAATTGAAGGAAATACTAATTTCGTTGAGTGAAAATAAAGGTGTAATATCTTTTTAATCAAATAAGTTTGCATAACCTCTGAAAACAACCCTGGATCCTAGGTTAAGAATCCAATCTAACAAAGAAATGAAAATTCTATTAATGAAAAGTAGGAAATACCAATTTGCCTTGTTGTGTTTGTATAACTGTTATTTGACAGGAAATGTATTAATTCAAAGTAAATGCTTTGACATTTTTTAAAAAAAAGAAGTAACTTTAGGCATGTCAGAGAGGGTGGTGATGCTAAAATTTAAAAAAAAAAACCCAGGGCTAACTGTGTTTTATACTAGTTCAGCTGTCATTGAGACTAGGGGAGATTTTGACTTCTAAAACAGTGTAAGATCGCTCCCTTACTAGAAATCAAATGAGGTTATTATGAGGAAAAGGCATATTTAATGAGCATATAATTATTTTTGTCATGACTTGTAACAACCATAATAAATGTGACAGAACACATTAAAGAATTGACTGGCTCCCCAACCAGGTTCTGTCATACTTGCTGTTACTGACTTTCTCAGCACCTTGGTTTTCTCAGCTACATAATGGGGCTAATCTTTTCAGCCCACCTTACAGAATTGCTGGTAAGAATAATCAGTAAAAAAAAAAAAGGTTGCTAGGCACTGGATCACGTGTAAAATGCTCTTCAAATGCTGACTGAATTTAAAAAAGTAAAAATCAAATCCAGATACCAAACAAATAGTGAAGGATGAAGTGGATCATGCAATAGCGGTGACTTTTTTCAAAATGTTTTCTTATCTCTTGTTTTTGCTGAGTGGTACTCAAGATCTCTTTAGCTTACACTCTCTGTTCACTTATGTGATAGAATTTGAAGTATTCTGCTAGAAAAGTCCCCTTGTAGAAATCTTTCTCTCTAAGTGGCTTGCCTGATGGCTTAAATTATTTTTTAATTTAAAAATTTTTTTTTATCTAAGAAAAAAATATTTTTGCTCCCCCATTATCTCTCTCCCCCATTAAGAAAAAAAGAAAAAAAAACCCAAATCCCATATAACAAATATAAATTGTTAAGGAAAACAAACAACCCATATTGGCCATGCCAAAAATTTGTGTTTCATTCTGTATATTTAATCCTTTTTCTTTTTTGAAAGGAGGTGGGTAACATTCTTTATTATCTGTCCTCTGGAATCATGGTTGGTTATTGCCTTAATTGAGCTCTTAAGTCTTTCAAAGTTGTTTGAACAAAGTTGTGTTATAGTAAAAATTGTTCTGTTTCTGCTCACTTCATGCTGTGGCAATTCATTTTTTCTGAAACTGCCCCTTTCATCATTTTTATGCATGCTAACCTTCCATTTTATTCATATATCACAACTTGTTCAGTCATTCTCCAATCTATGGCACCCATTTGTTTTCCAGCTCTTTGCCATAACCCAAAAGAACTACTGGAAGTATTTTATATTTATGGACCCTTTTTCTCTTTTTGATCTCTTTAAAGTACAAATCTACTAGTAACACCATGGGGTAAAAGAGTGTAGATTACTTTGGTACACTTCTAAATTACTTTCCAAAATAACTGGACTAACATATAGCTTGACCCATAGTGCATTAATGTGCCTGTTTTACCAAAGGAAACCATTTGTCCCTTTAACATTTGTTATTTTCTTTTTTTTTTGGTTATCTTTGTCAGTGTGATATGGGTGAGGTGGAACCTCAAAATTGCTTTAGCCTGAATCTCTCTAATTAGTAGTATATTGAGCATTTTTCTATTTGACTATTGATTGAATTTTCTATCATTACAATGACTGTTTTGGGTTAAAGCATTATCTCCAGAAGTAACATTAATACGGAACATCTGGGAGAGCTTGACTAGAAAGGACAGATGAATGTTGGAGAAAGAACAAGGAATACTCTGAGGGAAAGCCGACTTGAATAGGATATTGCTTTGGGGGAGGACCTCAGAATTTGCAGGCAAGAGCAGCAGGTCAGTGAAGTCTGCAAAGGGTATTCAAAGTAGGAAAAAAAGAGGTGGGTTCTGTGAGAGAATTCCTCAGGTAGGAGGAGACTAGCATGAAATCTTTACTAGGAAATTATGGAGAAACAAAACAAGTACCACATGTAGAAAGAGAGCTGAATGCTAGGGAATGGACTCTTGGAAAAGACAGCATGGGATAATTGATAAGGTGTAGGACTTAAAGGCAGGAAGAATTGTTTAAATCCTACCTTGGACTCTTCCCAGCTACACAACCCTGGGCAACTCACCTCACTTCCATTGGTCTCAGTTTTTCATATATAAACTTGGGGAACTGGATTAGATTGCCTTTAATGTATCTTCTACCAATAAATCCATAAGCTTATGATTCTAGTCTACAGTAGATTGAGGTTGACATCTCTATATAATTTCATAACATTTTCAATCTCACTCAGAGCTTATTCCCAAGTCTTATTGAGATCCTTTATTTCTGATTTTTAAAAAAAAATCTCAGTTTATCTCCTCTGATCTTGGGCTGTGTTGGATTTTCATTGTACAGTTGCACCGAATTTCTCTGGTCTTGTCATGGTTTCTGAAAGAGGAAGACAATTTGTAGGCACAAAGGATTTAAACTTGGAAGATTGGACAGGATCAATGGATTTAGTTAGGCCTCTATTAGTTGTGATTTTGCAGATATCTTCTCATTTAGCAGATGAAGAAAGTAAGGTCTAGGGACCTTAAATGATTTGGAGATTGATTATATACATTACAGCCAAAGGTGGAGAAGCTCTATATAGTCAGTTAAAACAAGAGCTGGAGCTGACTGGGTCTCAGATCATGAGCTTCTTATTCAGACCTAAATTGAAGAGAGTGGAGAAAACCATTTGACTGTAACCATATGAGCTAAATAGATTATTGTTGTTGTTGGTGTTGAGTTTGTCCTTTGTTTTCAAAGAGGACCATGACATCAAGATGATGACATGACTTGCAGTTGACTTTGATTTGAGGGAGTGAGGCCTGTGCAAGGTCACCAACCTCACTTTCTTCTCCTTAGCCATCTGGGTCCAGTGACCAGATATTCATTAAGATGACTAGAGATGGCAGATGTTTTATGAATATGAAGAAGTGATGAATAGATTTAAGGGATTAAATCTGGGAGACTGAGTGCCTGAAGAACTATGGATGGAGGGTTACAAAATTGCCCAAGAGGCAGCAACAAAAAATTCCAAACAAAAAGAAGAGTAAAAAACCAAAATGGCTTTCTGATGAGGTTTTACAAGTAGCTGAGGAAATAAGGAAAGCAACAGGTAAAGGAGAAAGGGAAAGATATAAATGAATGTAGAATTCTAGAAAATAGCAAGGAAAGATAAGAAGGTTTTCTTAAATAAGCAATGCAAAGAAACATGAAAACAATAGAATGGGAAAGATAAGAGATTTATTCACAAAAATTAGATATAGCAAGGAAATATTTCATGTAAAAGTGGACATGATAAAAGACAAAAATTGTAAGGACTTACCACAATTAGAAGAGCTTAAGAAGGTGTGGTAAGAATATACAGAATTATACAAGAAATACCTTAACATCACTGATAAACATGATGGTGTACTTTCTGATGTAGAGCCCCAAATCCTGGAGAATGAAGTCAAGTGAACCTTAAGAAGCAATTGGAAAACTCAACAGAGGCCACTAGATTGAAAGAGATCAGTTTATGTCTACTAGCAAGGTTACACTTAAGATTCTGCAAGCTAAGCTTCAGCAATATGAGAATCAAGAATTATAAAAAGAACAGGATGATTTTCCAAAGAGATAGAGAAACTAGAGACCAAATCACCAGTATCCCTTGGATTGTGGAAGGAGTTCCAGAAAAAAACATCTGCTTCTGCTTCAGTAACCACACTAAAGCCTTTGACCGGATGGATCACAGATCACAACAAAATGTGACAAGTCCTCAAAAAGACGGGAGTACCAGATTATTTTCTATGTCTCTTGTGGAACCTCTGGGTGGGCCAAGAACCAAACATGAGACACTGATTAGTTTGTTTGGAAAAAGAAGTACAACAGGATGTATATTGTCACTTTATTTTATTTCATTCATTTGCAGAGTATATCATCTAAAATGCTAGACAGGATGGATCAAAAACAGAATTAAGGTTGCTGGAAGAAATATCAACAATCTCAGAAATGCAGATGATGCAGTTCTGATGGCAGAAATTGAAGAAGAATTAAGAAGCTTCTTGATGAGGGTGAAAGAAAAGATTATAAAAGTTAGCTTGAAGCTTGACATAAAAAAAACAACCGCTAAGATCTTGGCAATTGGTACCATCACTTCCTGGCAAATAGAGGGAGAGAAATGGAAGCAGTGTTAGATTTTATATTCTTGAGCTCACAGATCACTGCAAACAGCTACTGTAGCCATGAAATTAAAAGAAACTTGCTCCTTGTAAGGAAAACTATGGGAAAAATGGACAGCATACTAAAAAGCAGAGACATCACCTTGCTAACAAAGATCTATAGAGTCAAAGCTATGGTTTTTCCAGTAGCAAAATATGGCTGTGAGAGTTGAGCTGTAAGGAAAGCTGAGCACCACAAAATTGAGTCTTTTCAACTATGGTGCTGGAGAAACTTTTGAGAATTCTCTGTACAGTAAGGAGATAAAATTCTTAAAGAAATTAATTCAGACTATTCACTGGAAGAACAAATACTGAAACTGAAGCTTAAATACTTTTGGCCATCATGAGAAAATGAGACTCCTAGGAAAAGATCTTTAAGTTGGGAAAAATTGAAGGCAAAAGGAAAAGGGGATTGCAGAGGAAGAGGTAGATAGAGACTGAAGACCATGAACTTAGACTTTGGGAAATAGTGGAGGATAGAAGAGCCTAGCATGCTATGCTGTGGGGTCATGAAGAGTTGGACACAATTGGATAACTGAACAACAGCAAAAACATTTATGTGGTAAGTAGCAGAGCCAGGTTTTAAACTCGGGTCTCATATTCCATATCTAATACCTTTTCTAGCACACTATGCCTTGTGTAACCCTAGAGATAATTCCTGTTGCCTTTAGGTCATCCTTTTAACCTCTTTCACTCCAAATGTACTTCTCTCTGTTCTGCTCTATTGGCTTGAAACATCCACACTATCTGCTAAAATTGATTTTATCCTCGATGAAGCTAATGGGTCTTCCCTATAATTCTATTTGAAAGGATTGGTTGGTGGATAGATAAACAATTTATTAAGTGCTTACGGTATGCCAAGCACTGTGCTAAATGGTGTGGATACTAGAAGCAAAAAAAGGTAGTTTTTACCCTCAAAAGCTTATATTCTAATGAGGGAAGACACATACAACAGAGCTGGAAATAGTGGAAGAAACTCCCTATACAAGGGCAGGGCTGCAGGTGAGGAGGTGGGAAGTCTAGAGAGTGAGGATATTGAGGGGTGAAGTCTGAGTGAAGTGAGTATGGCTAGGACACCTCATGAGATGATTGTGGGAGCCAGGGATTCACCAATTGGAAGAAAAAACAACACAGTGACATTTGTCTTAAAGAATAGATATCCTTGGCAGAGAAGAGGGTGGTGCATGTGCAGCCAGGGAACGTACTTCTTGACTTCAAATATTTGAAATGTTGTCAAGTAGAAGCAGAATTTGATTACTTGGTCATAGAAGACTAGTTAGATCAATAAGGGGAAATTTCAGGGAAATTTTGGAATACTATGAGGAAGAACTTATAAATAATTTGAGCTGTCTAATCACCAGAGAGGGTGGCACAGTGTGAAAGAGTCCTGGATTTGGAATCAGAGGACCCGTGTTCAAATGCGAGTTATGCTCAAATGCGAGTTATGTTCAAATGAGAGTTACTATCTGTTTTACCTTGGGGAAGTCACTTATTCTCCAGACCTCCTCTATAAAATGAGAGGCTGAAGTAACTGACCTTTAAAGTCTCTTTCAGCTTTAATTCTGTGATCCTAAGACTTCCACCCTTCCAAGGCATCCATTGAAATTTGATGTGAAATAACATCTGACATGTTTGTAGCAGTTTTAATTATTTAATCAATTCAATAAAGAGAATATTTAAAGCTGCAACAAAAATCACTGGGCATAATCAATTTCCTCCATGAATCAGACTCTTTGCACCTCAATTTTCACTTTTCAGTTACGTTTTGCAAACTAATTGGCGACACTTGATGAAAATTTAAAACGTGGACAGACTATAACAGGTGGAGCAATCATACCTTCCCAAGTAAATTAATTTATGCCCTCATGTCCACAGGTGTAGTCATGAACTCTGAATCCTACCAGAAAATAATCCTAACAGGATGGTTAGCAGCAATTATGGCTAAGCACCATCAAACAATTTTGGCATCTCTTGGAAACCACAGGGAATGTGGTATCCTCTGAATGATTGGTTTTCCAGTCACGTTTCAATCTCGTAGGAATTCATCCTTTTAGATCTTCTCACTTCACCACCACCCCTCCCCGGTACTTTGTTTGTCAGAAAAGTAATTTGACTATATCCTACTATTCATTCTGCAATTTCAGGACTGTGATAGAAACCACTATCTTGCAAGCTGGACTTGGAACAAAGTGTGTCAGAATGATTTATAGCAGTCTCTCTAACTGTTCTGCGATGAACAACCAACTCCATGTAAGATATCATATATGTTCAAGTACCTTTTTATTAATGCAATTAGATATAAACTTCCTCTGATAGCATCTCTTAATGCCTCCTTAATTTTTGCTGATTACTGAATGACTATAAAATCAGACTTTGAGGATGATGTGCCTTCCTTATGGCTCATCTGAGATAATGGGAGAGAGGAGTTATTGGACTTGTAAAGTATTTCAGAGTGGTCATCTTAGTGGTGCACCACAGAAAAAGAAGGAACCAAATAGGCATTTATTAAGCACCTACTAAGTGCCAGTGAGGGTAACTGATGTGTCTAAACCCATCAGTAATTTAGGGGACTGTCTATCCCAAGCGTGTGAAGACTGCCCTTGGTGGAATGGGTGAATAAGAATCATGTAGTTTTGATTGCAAAACCTGTGCCAATTAGTATTGTTCCAGTGGTCATGAAGGTAGCTGATATAGGTGTTATGGGATGCTTAGAGCTTGGTTAGATATCGAAGAGACCAAGGTCATTCACTCCATCTCGAGCCAGTTATCTTGACTCTGTCCTGCCACTGGACTGTGATGACCGTGGAACAGAGAGTGAAATCTACTACTTCATGTAACTCTGCCTCACTTAAATTCATCTTTCTGCAAGAACCAAAAGACATAACCCATACTATTTTACCATTTTTGCCTATCTCAAAGTCCTGTGGTGACAGGCAAGTGATGAAAGAGCAGGTGAAGATACAGTGGGTGCTATAGTCACAACTCTGTACACAGGTAACCCAGGACACAGGGTGCTCTTCTTACTGGAAGTGGCAATGGGATTTAGCAGCCCCTCGGTGTTTCAGAAGTCTTTCAAGAATCACACTGCTCAGCTTCTGGTGTGAGGGAGGGGTTAGAAAAGGTGCCCTAAACATGGTGTGCTTATTCAACCCTGACCTGATCACTTGGGTAGGTGGGATCACAACCTTCAGTCAAAACACATATACACAAAAATATACAAAAACTTCTGCAAAGCTTATTCCATTTGGTACAATGTATGAATACTTAAAGACAACACAAAATCCGGTGGAAATGAAAGACAAATTGCTCTTGTGAGAGAATTCGGTAGGTATTGCATCCAATAGCAGCCCTGAGTGAAACAAGGCTGGTCAATGAAGACTAGCTTACTGGAGTCAGAACTGGATATATGTTCTTCCGGAGTGACAACAGTGAAGGGGAATTGGCATAGGTTTTGCAATCAAAACTAATCTAGTCAACAAGCTTGTATGCTTACCAGAAGGAGTGAGTGACAAATCCATGACAATGTAATTGTCACTTGAAGGAAAGCACCACACCACCATCATCAGTGCCTATGCTGCCACCATGATGAATCCTAATGAAAGAAAAGAAAAATTTTATGAAGACCTGGAGACCCTTATCATTAGTGTGCCAAAAATTGTGGATAATAGATGATGCTTTCAAGCTTTCCTAGTCACCAGTGGAGTAAAACTAGGCCATGTGCTTGCTTTCATCCTTTCTCAGCATAATATTTTCAGCAATGTTGTCAAAAATGCCTTCAATGAGTACAACCACATCATTAACATCAGCTACTTGCATGGATGGTATAGTCTTCAATTTGAAAAAGCTTTAAGTCAAGAGACTAAAGTGGAGAGAGTGTTGGTGCATGACTTTTTGTTTGCAGGTAATCATACACTCAATGTAATCTCTGAAGCTGAGATGCAACCAAGTCTGGATAGATTCTCTGCTGCCTATGCTAATTTTGGCCCAACAACTAACACCCAGAAAACACAGGTGATCCATCAGCCAGCATCATACCATCCATGTATTACATGTAACCATCAGGTACAGCAAAGGGAGAAATTTTGAATCCTATAGATAAGTTCACTTATCTTGGCAGTATACTTTCTAGGGATGTACACACTGGAAATGAGATTGACACACATTGCCAGAGGTAGCTCAGTGTTTGGGAGTGGGACGGAAGAGGTATTAAGCTGCTTACTCAACTGAAGGTCTACAGTGCTAACTTCATTGTTATATGTCCTTGAAACCTGGAGAGTGTACCAACGCCATGCCAGGAAACTGACTTGCTTCCTTTTGAATTGTCTTAGGAAGATTTTGAAGATTACCTGGCAGGATAAGGTACCAGACCCTGAGGTTCTTTCTCAGACAAAATTGCTAAGCATTCAAACTCTACTACAGAGAGCTCAATTCTGATGAGTTGAGCACATTTTCTGAATGCTAAATGTACACTTGCCAAAAAATATTATTTTATGGAAAACTCACACAGGGCAAGTACTCACATGGAGGTCAGAAAAAAATGATGCAAGGATACTCTCAAGATCTCTCTTAAGAATTTTGAAATTGATTGTGTGACATGGGAGACACTGGCACAGGACTGCCCAGCGTCTTCATCAAAGAAGATGCTGTGCTCTATTAACAAAGCAGAATTGAAGTAGCTCAAAAGAAACACAAGGTGCCCAAATTTACAGAATCCACTGCAAATGTTCACATGGGCTATTTGTGCCAAACCTGTGGTAGAGCATTTTGTGCTCATGTTGGTCTGATCAATCACAGTCAGACATACTATAACCTAACTCTGATACAGTGATAGCATTTTCATTCTCTTTGAAAATGAAGGACAACCATCAACCAAGTGCCAGACACTGCTAAAGTACATTACAAATATTGTCTCATTTGATTCTCACAATAATGCTGGGAGGAAAATGCTCTGATTAAACTGAGGCAGACAGAGGTTAAGAGACTTGCTCAGGGTCACACATCCATCAAGTGTTAGTGGCTAGATTTGAACTCAGATCTTCCTGACTCCAGGTCCAACACTGTATCCACTATGGCCTCTAGGTGCCTTTTTTCCTTCTTTCCTTTCTTAATGGCGCACCACAGCAAAAGATACTAGTGTGATAAAATAATTGAATTCATTAAGTACCTGCTATATTAAAGGTAGTGTGCCAGACACTAGGGATATTCAAAGATAAAAATGAACCAATGCCTGACCTCAAAAGAGCTTGCATTTTATTTGAGGGATATAACATGTATAGATGTAGAATGTGTATGGAATGATGTAAAGTAACTTTGAGAGGGAGAGTGCTAATGACTGGGATCAGAAAATATCTCATATAGGAGGTAGTACTTCAGTTGGGCTCTGAAGGCAGTTAGGGTTTCTAGGAGTCAGAGATGAAGAAGGTATGCATTTTAGATATAGAGAACCACTTGCAAATACTTGGTAGTGGGAGATGGAGTATCATCATAGGATCATAGATCTAAAGCTAGTAGAGACCTGAGAGGTTAGTTAGCCCAACTTCCTCATTTTACAGATGAGGAAACTGAGGACCAGAGAGGTTAAGTGATGTGTCTGAAGTTACACAGCCTTTTAAGTGTCAGGATTCAATACAATGCAAGTCCCAGGACCCCAGTATGAGTCCTCAATTTGATGGAGCAAATTCCTACTCTTTTCCCACTGTACCTCTGTCTGTCATTATGTACTAGAAATAGCTAGTTGGTTAGTTTTCCTGGAATTGAGAGTTCATGAATGGAAATAATATGAGATAAGCCAGGAACTGTAGGTGGTGGATACATTATGCAAAGTTTTGAATGGCAGTTTGGGGAATTTGTTTTTAGCAGATATTTTTTATAGTTTGGTTGTATTAAAAAGCATTGTTGGATGCTGTGAAATGGTATTCATTTCCAAAATTCAGGTAACAATCTGGTACACAAGCTAGCAAACGCAAACAGATGGCTATCCTTTGAATAAGTTTGAGATGAGGGGGAGGTTGACCAAGTGCTGAAGATATGAAAGGCTTGATGTAAGACAAAACTTCTCAACAAAGCTATTGAAAAGTGGAATTGGTTGACTTGTGAGGCAATGAGTCTCCCTATTTGAAAACAGGTAATCTGAAAGTGTCAGACATGCAGCCTAAAATTCCTGAATGCCATTGTAATTGGGAAATATTTGACAAAATAAATAAAAATACAGTGGAACATAGATAATATTAACATGTGGTTTTCTGTCAATATGTTTCATGGAGGGATCCTTATGTGTGGCTTAGTGGCCCCCATTTATATTTGAGATTCCTGTAGTGATTTTGTTGGAATGGTTGCCCTCTAAAATCACTTGTCAACGTAGACATTCATGATTCTTTGAAACATGATTGACTAATGACTAATTTAGCAGTTTGAGAACAAATACTCTAGAAACTAACCGAGCTTACCAGCTCTATACAAATACTCATGCAAATGTCATACTTGTTTTAACTGCCCACAGATGTCATAACCTAAGTAGATGTCAGAAAGTCAAGGATCAGTAAATCATCCATTCTTAGTCTGGCAAAAGGTTCAGCCATTTTACATGTAAAAACACCACCCTCACCTCTAAATGTAGATCCTGAAAAAAAGCTTTTGAAGAAATTGACTTGGTTACCTGTAAAGACCCCTCCTAGGGAAATCTGTAATTTCATTGATATAAGGAGTTCCTTGGTGAGAAAGCTCCCTCAACCAATGCAGGTTGGCTTTTTCTTTGCAACTTATAATCTTAGAGAACTGAGAAATATAGTGGCTTACATAGGTTACATAGCCAGTATATGTCAGAGAGTAGAACCCATGTCTTCTTGACTCCATGAGACCGGTTCCCAATTCACCCATTGGACCACACTTTCCTAAGTTTTAGCAAAACTAGTGAAAAATATGAGTCTATTCCAGTCTGCTCAGGGATGGGAATAATGACACACCTTTGCTTTTGCATCATAGAGATCTCTATGACAGAGCCATTAAATGAAAACAATCATCATTTAATTGGAACTTTTACAGTCTTATGGCAGTTACATTGGTGAGTAGTGGAAACTTTGGAAACTCAGTCCTTACAAAAAGAATAAACATCTAATCCAGAAGAAGAGGTGATAAGGAAACTGAAATGGTCATTTAGATTTTTGAGACCCAGACTGCCATAGATTTGTTTAGAAGAATTGGTTGAATAACACCTTTTTAGAAAGGCAGAAAGCACACAAGACGAACAAGATAAATACTAGAAAATAAAATGATTTTTCAGTGGTAAGGAAGCTGGGTAAGGCCAATAGATCTTGGCGACAAGTGAGCAGTGATAACTGTAAAAGATATTCTTGGAATGGATATCCCCACAATTCAAGTGACTGGCCCAAGTCCAGGTCTTTATTTCCAGGTCTTAAAAATGATATGTGTCTAAGCATCACCAAAGGGTTTTTTTTTATTGGAAATTGCTATAACTAAGGACAGATATGATTGGAATTTGGAAGGCAGCATTCATCATGGCTAAATTGGATTGCTTATATTTATAGTTCTTCGAAAAGTATCAAACATGGAAGGTTTCCACTTGCAACAACTCTACGATATCGTATGTTATCTAGCTCAGAAAATATGGCAACGAAGCACTTCTGAGACTTGTACTTATAGATATAGTTCAGAAAAATATCTGGTGTGTGTGTGTGTGTGTGTGTGTGTATGGGCGCGCGTGTGTGTGTGCTTGGAAAGCCTGACACATGGGGAGCTAAACAACTCAGTTTGTTCAGTAACATTTGATCTGGGAATATAATGTACACATCACATGCATTGTTAAAGACAAAGTAAGCCACAATAAAGGAAAACTTCCAAACCACAGTCTGGCATACCATGTCTAGTAAGAGCACCATTATACAACTACTATAAATATTTCCACAGTAAATACATACAATAAATGCTACTTATACATGCAATAAAAAATCACCAAAGCATTATCCATTCCTTTGAGATTACAACAGGCCACCATAATCTGTTTCGAAAAATGAAAGAATTTCATAGAACCATAGACTGTTAGAGCTGGAAGAGGCCTTAGAGATCGACTATTCCAACCCCCTCATTTTCTATTTTAAAAATGAATGTTTTTAGTTGAACATCTGGAGGAGGCTATGGAAAGCTGGTGAATTTGGCCTGAAAGATGTATGTCACATAGCATACAGGCATCAGAGCCAAGATCCTTGTATCATCCTGTGGTTGTTATATTTTTCAAGGGAAGCAAAACAAGACTGAAAATAAAACTCTGAACTTAGAACTGTTTATTGAATTTACTCTAGTTTGTATTTTGTCAAAGTGAGCTGCAAGATATAAACTCAATTGAATTGTAGGGGTAGGGGTGGGGGAAATGCCCTATAGCCTTCTCTTGTGAAGGGAAACATAAAGATGGTTTTGAGAGATAAGTCTGGGGGCTATAATTACCAAAATATATAAATGGAAAGCATTGAATAGTTCCTTTCAAGATCATTTTTAACATACATTTCAGAAAAATGAGCAATTTGTATGATGTCAAGCACCATTAATTGAAATTTTTGTGCCCTTGCTTTGATAAATTTGCCTCACTGACTTGATCCAGAAGCTTTTTGATTAAATAGTCTCTGCTTCTAAATTGAAAAAATATATGGGAGAAATGTTTATTTTGACTTTTGAGAATGCAGCATCAGCAGAATACTGCAATGGAGAGCTGGGCTCCTGGTTAGAAGTCTAGGGAATTTACTGCTCCTGGCAAATTCCATATAATGCTGCCCTGACCATTACCATTTTCCAAAAACCTCATCAATACATAAGGACCCAAATCCACACTATGACATCCTTCCTCTCATTGTCCATTTTTAACATTATTTTCCATGGAACTACCTGACCCTTGCCACATTATTTCACTTACCATCCTGTTTCTTTGGAACTGGAGAATGGTATCTAGCGGATTATACTTGCCCCGTTGCTTATATTAACAGTTTTACCTGTCCTGTGGAAGACAGAAATATGAAACCAGGGCAAGAAATGTCAAAATGATATCAGAATGAACATGGGAAATTCCCTTCAGGCTCTTTCCATAGAAAAATCAAATTCCACCAAGGCTATTTTACCAAGTGAAGATGTATGGCCATTTTAAGCTAGTTTGGAAGGTCCTCAGACGTCACCGGAGCAATGTGACTGTGAGAAGAGGTAACTTGGACAGATGGGATCATGGAAATGTCACCTCTCAGAAGATCTGAACAGGAGGTGACTGATGTAAGAAAAACAGCTTGTGATCAGAACGTGCAGGTCCTGAATTATTTCAGAATTTCTGGTATAACAATTCCATAAAAGCATATGGAGTGATCACTGGATGTTACATGAACAAGTCAAAAGTTGTACTTGATTTTATGACATTTGGAAATAGCTCCCATTTCTCAAATAATGACAAGTCAAAGACGTTGGCTCAAAGCAACAGAATAATTTATTAAATGCCTACTGTGTTCCAGGTATTGTGCCTTATAAGCCCGGGGGCTAAAAAGGGAGGCAAGGATAATACCTGCTCTTAAGAAGCTCACAGTCTAATGGAGGAGAAAACATGCTGTGCACATTCAAGATATATAGAGAATAAATTGGAGATAATCTCAGAGGGAAAGTACTGAGATTAAGGAGGATCAGAACAAGCTTCTTGCAGAAGGAAGGATGTGAAAGAATCCCAGGAAGTTAAGAAGCAGAGATGATGAGAGAGAATTCCAGGCATGAAGGACAGTCAGTGAAATTTCACGGGGTTGGGAGATGGAATGTCTTGTCTGAGGAACAGCAAGGAACCAAGTGTCACTGAACTGCAAGAGAATGTGAAGGGGAGAAAGGTGTAAGAAGATTGGAAAGATAGGAAGGGACCAGATTATGAAGGGCTTTAAAATCCAAACAGAAGATTTTATATTTGATCCTGGAGACACTAGGGAGACATTGGAATTTTTTGAGGAGAGTGGTGACATGATCAGATACATATTTTAGGAAGATCAATCTGACACCTGAATGGAGGATGGACCGGAATGGGAAGAGTGTTAAGGCAGGGATGGTGCTTTGAAGATACTGAAGTTTAAGCTTAATGAGATGATTACTGGTATCTAAAAACCAACAACATTCACTTTGGAATGGATTCAGTTATATTGGGAGGGCAAAAACATGGCTGAGCAAAAGACACAAAATATTGCTGTCAATTTGGCAAAAATATGACTGTTAAAGGGACCAACTGAAAGGTTATTACAAATTGTGGTTTTTAATCAAACAATCAAAATACAAGAAAATCTGATTATGTATTCCATTGATTTGAAACATCTAATGAGTCAGACCACTAAATATACCTTCTGTTGGTTTATTTTGTTTATAAGAGTGTAATATATGTATATATATATACATATATATATATATGTATATATATATATACACACATATATGTGTCTCCCATATATTCCACTTCTTGGAGTTTCACCAGTTTCTGCTTCCAAATTAATTCCTATACCTTAATTCTCTCCATGTTTATCTGTTTAGTTGATGGAATTTTTTTTTTTTACCAATTACAAACAAAGGGAGCACATTATATTCTAGAGAGTTTTTTTGTTTCGTCCTTTTACTGATTCTGAGGAAGGTGTTTTAAAGAATTTTTAAAAAGTCTATGCTAATGACATGAAAATTTGTTTCAATAACTTTCCTATGAAAAGGACAAGTGTTCTGATAAACATGAGTTAACAACAATCAAGGCCACAAGTTAAGGATGGAGAAAAAAATGGCTCAATAACATGTACCATTTTCTGGTTGATGCTGCTTGGTTTTACTCATAGAAGGGTAGATCCACTGTAATGAAAAGGGACCTCAAACCCCTACCCAATGCAGAAATATCATCTCCTCTATCCCTGGAAAATGGTCAGAATACTTGATGACCTCTAGTGAGTGGGGAACTCATTATTCTCTGAGGTAGAATATTTCATTTTTTGACCCCTTTAAGAATTAGCAAGTTTTTTTTTCTTATATTGAATCCAAATCTGTCTTTCTAAAATCTCTATTTCTTGGACTGGAATTCAGATCTTCCTGACTCAGAGACCAGTTTTCTTTCCACTATGCCAAAGATCCTTTCCCTTGGGCAATGTAGAAATAGAGACTGCATCAGCAATATCATTGGTTATAGGGAACTTTTAGATGAAAAAAAAATTCCCTCTGTCACTCTAATTTATAGTCTTACAGAGTTGCCTAGGAGACTTAGATGTTCAATGACTTGACCAAAGACACATGGTTAGTACGTCTCAGAGATGGGACTTGGACCCAGGTCTTCTTTGCCCTGAGGCCAGCCCTCTATCCATTATACCATGCTAGCTTTCATACATAACTTTAATACTGACTTTAAATGAATTTGAATTATTGTTAATTAAATGTTAAATGTTTATTCTAGTTAGCATATTAATTTTAGGTTAAGTTTACAACACAGTAAAGTTGTACTTTTATGTGCTCTGTGTACATTTTATAGTACATCTGGGTCTCTGGCATAATCAATTTGTAATCCATTTTATAGGACAGAGCACAATTTTAGTAGTTTAACTGATTATAGAGCTTTATAGCCATTGTATTTTTGAACATTGCTGGTTATATTTGTAATTTATTTAATGCTAAGTTACTGGTTGAAAATGCAACCTCCAATTATAACATGGTTTCCATGGGAAATATAATCTACTTTACAAGGATCTGCTTTATGACATTGTTTCCAGAACACATTTTGGCAAGAAGTCGAGCCTGCCTTGGAATTCTTTAATCCCTCCCTGCAGCCCACAGAGGAACACTAGGTTACACTTCTCAGTTTCAAATCCAGGGACATATTTGAAAACTAGGAACTGGTTGTAGGAGATAGGAAAAACAGTATGGAAAGGCAAGAAGAACAAAAAAGACACTCTCAGTTTTAACTCTAATGGAAACCACTGTGCGAACTCAGAAGGATTATGGATGCCTGCTCAGCTAGGTAGTGACTGTGGTTTGAACCTGCCTGACCAGCTGACCCACTGTAATACCCAACAGAGATGGATGGGATTGTCGATTGCTTACCCAGGGGTGGCATGAATGAAAAGGGACTGCCCTTAGCATTCTCACTAAAGCTTTGCATCCAGATGGAACCAGTGATTCTAGGAGGTTCCCCTAGAGGTAGCCATTTCCCAGAGCTTCCCTCGGCTGCTAGAAACACGAGTGTACGTGCATTCTCATTCGATAAATATTTTTTTGGTTGCCATGTTATAATTCTTGCTTTTCCTGCTGCTCACTTTGTGTGCTGCATGAATTCAGATGGACCTATATATTTCATACCATAATCTGTTGTTAATGAATCTACCATGGCTGATTCACTGAAACAGCACCAGTCCTAGCTATAAGAACTTCATCATCATCATTAGCCATATGCTCTGTATGGAAACCATCTCAAAGCATCTTTCCATATTTTCAGAACTGAAAGGAACCTCAGTGGTCAGCTGTCAAATCTCTATACCCTCAAATGAATCCTCCTACACTCTGACAAATGACCATCTAACCTTTGCATTAATAGCTCTAGGGGGAGGAACATACTACCTCTCAAGGCAACCTGCTCTCTTTTTGGGGGGATAAATCTAATTATTAGAAAATATTTTCCTTGTTTTAAAACTCAGGCTTTTGCCTCTTCCACCCATTGCTCTTAGTTCTACTTTCTGGGAGAGACCAAAGTTTAATCTTTCTTTCACATGGAAATCTTTCAAATACCTTGAAACAACTATCAGGTCTGGCTTCTCCTCCCCCTCTTCCTCCCAACCCAGGGTTTTCTCCTCTCCAAGCTGAACATCCCCATGAGCTATATGTAGTATTCACACCTTCCCAGAGCTGTTCTTCAATGATTTTACATGAAATTGATCAGTTGCATTTCCTCTGCAGCATGGTTGGCATGAAGCATAAGTGTTCATCCTTGCCAGCTGGTATGCTATGACTGCCTGGGACTGAGTTAATTAATAGTTATCATCTGAATGATTTGGGAATGGCTCTCCTGTATCTGGAAAATCTTAAAAGTATACTTTGGAAGCTATTAAAATTACAGAGGATGTTAGTGATTTTATACAAGTAGGGTTTAGATACAATTCAAATAGGAAACCATGACTTTCTATGTTGAATATGAGTAAAAGTCAAATTATCGATTATTTGGTGTTTTAAAAACACTCTATAAGATAAGAATAAATCTTTCCTTTGCATGAACATAATTAAGGCTATCAGTACCAATTTAAAAAAGAACCTACTAAACCTACTAAAATCAAGTTGATTTCAGCGCAGATACTACACTAAAGAAATGCCCAAAATACATTTATAGGAACAGTTCCAATAAACTCATTTGCTATTATTAGGTGGTCCAAAATAGATTTAGGAGTCATCACATGAGTTTCTATCTCAGGAAACAAAACAAAACAAAACTGGTAGATGTGGTTGCTGAGACACTGCAAATAATCTTTGAAAAATAAGAGTAGGTGAAGCATGGCAAGACAAGAGATAAGAAGAATTTCCAAGAATGAACAAAATAATGTGTGTAAAGAGCACTATGAAGATTAAAAGCACTGTATCACAAAATCACAGATTGACCATTGACATGGTTAGTCAGAGGCCATTGGGCTGAACAAAAATCTCCCCTAAAATACCTTTGACAAGTCGTCATCCAGCCTTCCCTTTTGGATAACATTTGGTTAGGAAGCTTTTCCTGGTGACAGGCTTCAATTTACTTCTTTGCAACTTCCACCCTTTGATCCTAGCCCTGACTTCTGGAGTGAAACAGGATGAGTCAAATCCCTCTTCATATATTAAGCCTTCAAATAATTTGAAGAAAGCTAAGTATCCCCCTAAAGTGTTTTTTTTCCTTCAACTGATTCTCAAACAGCATGATCTCCAGACTCTTCACCTTCCTGGCTGCCATTTTTGTATGTTCTTCAATTGATTAATGTTCTCCCTAAAATGTGGCACTTACCACAGTACTCCACCCATGATCTAACCATGATGGAGTATATCAGTACCAATCGCCTTCCTGATCCTGGACACATGAACTTCCTCTGTCTCCCTTTGTCTCTATCTCTCTGTCTGTCTGTGTGTCTGTCTCTCTCAGTATATAGGCCAAGGTCACATATGCTTTTCTGGTTGTTGTTGCTTCATATGATGCTTGTAGTTCAGATTTTTTTCAGTTGAATATCTGTGTCGACAGGACAATGAACCTCAGCCTCCTCCGGCAGCTGGGATGTCAGGCATGTGGCATCATGCTCAGCACTGCCTATGTTATTAAAAGATGGAAGCCATGATATAGGAATTATTTTTTCTTTTAACATGCCTGCTCCATATCTCAAAAATTTCTCAGCAACTACATTCGTTTTGTGATTCTTCCTTCCCATCATGGAGAACAAGGTGGTTCTCTTCTTTGTCAGACTCATTTGCCTATACTTGTGTTCTCTGGTCCTAGAATTCAGTATTGCAGGAATGTGCTTTAGCAATTGTTTTTTCTCCCTCTCTAGTTAGCTCCTTCCCACAACTGGTTTTGACTATTCTGACACTGAGCATCCTAAGAAAATTCGTCCTTTGACCCTGCTGCCCCCTCAATAAGCTACCTTTCTTCTAACTTCCCCTTCATTGTTAAACTTAAAAAAGCAGGTATTGGTCTATATGGGTTGTATTTGCTTTATCATCATGTATCCCTTTTCATCTTATTTCAATCTGGCTTTCAATATCAACATTTCTCCTAGAATGTCAGCCTTTGACAAAATTGACTCCCCTTTCCTTCTTGACCCTCTTTCTTTCCTTGATTTTGATGAACAATGTTCTTCTAGTTCTCTTTCTACCCATCTGTTCAGTTCTCAAAGATCTCTCAGTTGTGATATTGTGATATAAGAACGAACACATCAAGACAGCCCTTAAAAAAGAGGCAATAAGTCTAGTTTGCCTTGAACATAGAATGTATGAGGATACTAGTATGCAACAAATCTAAAAAGGAGGTGTGGAAGCAAACTGAAGAGGGCCTTGAATGTAAATTAAGGAATTTAGATTTTAAAGAGTTAGTGGATTCCTTTGTTGGAAGAACATGCAACATTCTTTAAAAAAATTTTTTTTATTTGTTTTTAGTTTTCAACATTTACTTCTATAAGATTTTGAGTCCTAAATTTTCTTCCCCTCCCTCTACTCCTCTCTCCCCAAGATGGTCTGCAGTCTGATATAGGCTATACATGTACAATCATATTAAATGTATTTTCACATTGGTCAGAATGTCGTGTTCTTATATACTAAGGGTAGAATGGAGAGGAATAATGCATTAAGCTATTATCAGTTATCTATTTATTAGTATTAATTAGCTTAATTGGCCTCTTTCTTTTCATATATGAATCCACTTTTAGACTGATGACAGAATTTCAAGTATTGCTGGACATCGTATGGAAGTAGATAGGTCATTTTTCAAAGTCAATAAGGCAACGACCAAATCTGCTTTTGCATAAAGTCAGCTCTGCCTTTCCTAACCAAGATATAGGAAAAAAACCCAAACAAACCTCAGTAGCAACTGATAAAATGTAGTGAGTTAATGTGATCATTTTTCTGTTCATACCAAGTTAATTTGAGATAGGCGGAAAATATGATACTGCATTCAAACTCCCAAAGGTTTTACATCTCTGTGATATCACTTTTTCATCACTGCATCCTCATGAGGCGAAAACAAAGGAGTAGATATGAATAATGTTTCATATTGGAGAGCAATTTTTGTTTATCAGTAGGGATATGGATGGCATTGAGAATACCAATGATGTTACTCATCGCATGATCATGTGGGCAAGTGCCTCCATTTCACTAGGCCTTATTTTCTCCATTGATAAAATTGGAATAGTAATATCTTTTCTCACATTATTTCTTAGAGCTGTGATTGGAAGAATTACTAAGATATAGGTAAGGTTCCCTGATACTGGAGAAAGAAAAGTGCTGCAGATATAGAAATAGAAAGAGGTCTTATTTTAGGGTGAAAAATAATGATGTCTATTCATTGTTTTGTCACAAGTGACTGAAATGTTGTTTCTGAAAATAGGGCCCTTCAATTGACATAGTGCATAGAGTGCCAGGCCTGGAGTCAGGAGGACTCATTTTCCTGAGTTCGTCTGGCCTCAGACACTTATTAGCTTTGTGACATAGGTAGGTGTCTTAACCCTGTTTGCTTCAGTTTCTTCCTCAGCAAAATGTGCTGGAAAAGGAAATGGCAAACCACTTTAGTATCTTTCTCAAGAAAACTCCAAATGGGGTCAGGAAAGTCAGACATGACTGAAAAATGACTCAACGATAACTAGATTGTAGCAGTTATATAGCTGACTGACTAAAATTCTCTAAAAAAGAAAACAAAATTTACCCAATTTATTTCCATGTAGTAGTAGAAAGCACGGGTAATGACTACATTGTCTTCAACTCATCTAGTGATGTTTCTGTGAACTCTTTCACCATCACTGGCAACTTTTGAATATTCTTTTCTGACTGGTACCCTCCTGACCTCTATTATGATTTTATGCAACATAGAGAAAGCTTGAGCTATATTTTTAGAGAGGTGGTTTATCCTAAATGGATAGAATATTGCACTTGGAGTAAGAGGGATTGATGTCCAAATCTACATTTGACTCTTATGACCAAAGGCAAATCACTTGACCTACTTTTACTTCCATTCCCTCATCTATGTGACTGTTTTGTCCTTTGTTGCCAAAGAAGACCATGCCATCAGAGAAATAATGACGTGACTTGCACTTGACTTTGTTTTGAGTGAGTGAGGGCTGTGCAGGTCACCAGTCTCACTTCTCCTCCAGAGCCATCTGAATCCAGTGACCAGATATTCATCAGGATGACTGGAGATGACCCAGGATGAGATAATTGGGGTTAAGGGACTTGCCCAAGGTCACACAGCTAGTGAGTGTCAAGTGTCTAAAATTTGACAAAATACCTGCCTTGTTGAGAAATTCAAATGAGATAACATACATGGAGTGTTTTGCAATTTCAAAGCATTATTTATATGTCTTACATTTTGTTACCATGATATGTTAAGTTTTGTCAGAGGCTCCTTCCATCAGTGCCTGAACTTTCCCTTCTGTGTCAGTCTTTTCTCATATTCTTGCAGATTTTAATAATGGGCAATGCAGCACCTATCCACGTCTGCCCATTCTGTGAAACTTTTGTCCATGATCTCACATAAATTCACTGTGGGGGAGGGATGGTCTTCCTCATTTTCCTTTAGTACGTGAAGATTCTAATGGAGAACTCATACTGGCTCTGTGCTATCTATCATCATCACTATATAACCACATCATTTTCCTCTATGATACATTTCCCTAATGACATCATTTACTTCCGTTATTCTTTGAAGTTCCTTATGTATAATATGTATGTGCTCTGTACCTCTCCAATACCCCCTTCTGTGATCCTCATTTCACTTCCTTGGGGATTTTTCATTTTTCATGTCATGTCTTGCAGTTTCATAAAATTGACAAAGATACAACATTGATATTACAAAGGTGGACCTTTGTTTCTGGGCGAAATCTGAGGTCTTTAAAGGAGCTTTGCAGTTTCCTGAAGGCAGGCTATTCCACTCCGCTTCTGTTGAGTTTTGGGCCAAACGTTATCCATTTGTACTTTTATCTCAGATAAACACATAATAGACAAATCCTATTGGTCGTCCCTTCAAATGCATATTACAATCCAGTATCCTTCAGTCTACTTGATTTTTCCCTTGTAGATGGTCAGATCAAACTCTTCTGGGTGGTTACCAATCACTCCTAGAGTTTTTTTTTGCAGTATTTGGGAGTTTGATGCAACCCGTACAATATCGTTTACATGAACATCAGAAATCCCTCTTTGTTTTGGTATCTGCACTGCGTCTCCTTTATAACACTGGTAAATATCTTTGGTGATCATCTAGCTCCCTGTTTTTTGCTTTGCCTAATGATTATGATCAGTCACTGAACAGATACATCTTTTGTTACATATTTAAGTAGAATCTTGGATGGTTTTGATATGTGGATGGGAGACACCTCAATGGATGAGAACATTTAAGGTAGTATTTTGCTATACTGAATCAAATGATTTTTTATGTGTAATAAGCAATAAGTTTGGCTAACCCCAATGATCCACTCATACATACACCTTCACTGAATGTATTTTATACATTTTCTGAACAAGTTTCCTGATTTTCTGTTAGCATCTGATTCAGACACCAAAGTATTTCTTTCTCAAAATTTTGTGATAAAATTTGATGTGAGGTTTGCCTGGCATATGTACAAGACACATCCTGTTCAAAAGCTCCAAGCAAAAATCAGTAGAATATGTCCAGATAGATCTTTGAAGATAGCTATTTGCACATTGCTTCTCCCATTAGAATAGAAATGCCTTGATGGCAGAGTTTGTCTTTGTGTCCTCAGGGATTAGGGCCGTGCCTCACACATAATAAGTTATTAATAAATTATTTTTCGACTGTTGACTGACTAATTGAAAGTTACTTTTCTACATGATTACATAATGTTTTATTACTGTTGGAAGTCTAAGAGAGTCTAAAATGAAGTCTAAAATAAAGAGATGATTCATGAAGCTTTAAGTTCCTCCCTCAACAAGTGTAGAAGGAATGAGCTTTTATCACTCTCATCCTTTGAGAACCAGGAGGTGAGAATGTTGTCAGTCTACTCTGTAGGATCCTACAAGGTTAGTATCCCTGCATTTCAAGTCTTCTTCACTTATTTACCATGCTACCTAGCTATCTCTAAAATTGTCTAATCCATTTTCTTTGTGGCAACACTTTAAATACTTGAAGACCACTGTGATGTGCGTTTTAAGGTCATTCTTCATTTTCCATCAGTAGCTTTGCATGATTTGGGCTCCAAGGAACATGATGAACCCCCTCCCCCGCAAGAGATAGGTATGATGATTAATTCAGTTTTGGATATCTGACACCTTCTCAACTCCCTTATCTTTCTCTGCCCTCTGCATTAAACTACTCCTAAAACTTCCCTTTATAGAGGACTGGAATTTGGACTTTCCAGCCAAATGTATGTTTTGTATGAATAGCTCTACTTGGTTTGGACTTCACAGACTATGACGATGCTGGATACTCTTTGGTGCTCTGCCTGACTTTCCAGCTTCCTCCTGTGTGTTGTGTTCCTTCATTAGATTGTAAGCTCCTTGAAAACAGGTACTGTCTTTTTCTTATTTATATCATTAGCACTTAGCACAGTGCCTGGCACATAGTGAGTGCTTAATAAATGTTGATTAAATTGATTACATTAGGCAATTTCTCCCTGACTTGTTTATAAACTATTCAGGGGAAAAAGAGGGGGCAAAGTGGCACTGAGGTGCTAGGAAGAAGTAATTACCAGTTCTTAAGGCCATTAATCCAATGGAGAAAGAAACAAACACTATTTCAGTGTGAAACAAAAGAACTTAGCCATGATGATGGAGAGAAGGCTTTCTTACTCATGTGATTGCTACCCACAAAGGAATGAACAAGGATAAGAAGAAAGAGAGAAGGAATGATTTGGCATCTGCAAGACAAGAGAAACCCACTTCTTTGTGTTCTCCATGGGTTTTAAATGAGATTTGTCTTACATATATCCATCAAAAATCATTGTGCTCAAATCAAATTATCCTAGAACTGTTTGAAGATGGTATACTTTGGTGCCTGAATTAGATGCCAATAGAATAGCATGAAATTTATAATTTGTAAATACCCCTCAGCTTTCTGATGAAAAAACTCAGAATGACAAATCTGTGCTTTTAGAGAGTTACTTTCAGGGCAATTGATGTCTTCTTGGTTGGATTGTTTGGTTGGATCACACCAACCAATATATTGACCATGAAAAAGATGCCACAACCATGCCAAAAAATATCTGGCTGGAATCTTGCCTATGTAGAGATTTTAATATCCACTATGATGGGAAATGTTCATTGATTTCAATACAGCAAAAAATATCTCTTCTTCTTGGTATGACATTATTGAGTCTCTATGTGCCCTCTATGTGACTCAAAAACAGTAACCACACTAACTCAGTTCTAAGGCTGCATTTCTTTTTAGAGATACTTGCTCCCCTGAAAGGACACAGTCGATTTAGATTAGAAAAAACCTGTTACTAGCACTCAGTTGCTGGAACCTTTTTTACTCTAATTTAAGCAATTCCTCACTGGGGATAAACATCTAGGATACAAAGAGGAATTGCTAGTCCAAGAATCATATTAGTAAGCAAACATTCATAACGTACAATGAATCAGTCATCCTGCATTATTGAGTGTCTACTATGTAAAAAGCACTCTTCTAGGTACTGAAAAAGCAAAGACAAAAAAACCCTAGCAGTTTTTGTCCTCAAGTAGTTTCCATTCTATTTTAGGAAACAATAGAAGATAGACACACAATATAGACACTGATACACACCCAGAAACAGACACCCATGTATACATATATACATATATATGTACATCCATAGAAACATATATAGTAATTTTTAGGAGTGGGCTGGGGGCAGGATATGGAGGAGATTAGGAAATGATAAACTAACATAATAGGCTCTATAGTTAAAAAATATATTCCCACCTTTAGCAAGAGTTCTTTTCTTGTCTCTCCTTCCTTATTTTCTCCCTTTTCCATTCTCTGGTGCCTCCCCACTTTGATTATCTCTCATTTGCCTTGTATAAATCCCATATGTCCAATGTTATTTGCATGTGGTCTCCTCCATCAGATTGTGAACTTCTTGAAATCAGAAGTGGTTTTGGCTTTTCTTTCTATCCCCAGTACTTAGCACAGTGCCTGGCTATGTGTTAGCGTTGTTGTTCATCCTTTGTTTTCAGAGAGGACCAACAACACATCATGAGGTAATGTTTTGACTTGCATGTGAATTGGATTTAAATGAGATAGAGTTGCACAAAGTCATCAATCTCACTTTCTCTTCCAGAGGCATCAAAATCCAGTGGCAAGGCGAAAGTTGGGATGATTGGCATTGGCCCAGAATGCAGTGGATGACCTTGGTGTCTTTGGCATCTGACCAAGCTGTAAGTACTCCACAGTACCTACTTCAGCCTTCATGGCCACTGGAAAAATTGTTCCCATCCACCCATTCCATCACGGGAGGTGCGTAGTCTTCACATGCTTGGGGTAGGCATTCCCCTAACTCACTGACAGTCTGGTTTAGCCCATCTGCCTCGACAATTTTACCAGGGTATGACTGTTGCACATGCTACAGCTTTTGCAACCACAGGTGAGAATTGGGTGGCTGGTGGACTAAGTAAGTATTTAATACATTATAGTTGATTTAACAATTGAGTCAGTGGCTTAAGTTATTGACATGACCACAAGCAACTTTAACTTCTTTTCCTGCCTCTGTGAATTGATTTATTTTGCTGCCTTCCCTCTCCCCTTCCAAAAAAAGGGATGGTGGTGGACCTAATCTGATGTTTTATGGTTTGGAAATAATCCTAGGTTCATCATGGCTAAGCCAGTAGCATACAAGCCATGGTAGGTCTGGCCAAGCCAGAGGGATTGCGTGGAAGACCTTGAGTATAATCTGATGATGGACTGAATTCATCATACAAAAACTGGGCTAGCTAAATTAGCAGATTTTTGTCATTACTGTAGAGTGATCGATGAATTTTTTCTGGCCTCAGGAATTCCAGACTATTAGCTACTAAGGCATTAAAATGTTGAAGGGCTGCCGTCTACATTGATGAAGGGAGCATTCACATTGATGAGATCACAGATCCTCCAAGTGCTTAAGCAGATCCAGCTTCCACCTCTGCCTTAATGAATTTCTATGGAAATTTCCGTGAAAGACAAAGACTAAGATTGCACATATGATAATAAGTCTAGGGATAAAGACCTCTGACTCTGAGTGCAGTGTTTTAGCTAGAAAGCCCCCAAATTGTTACCATAATCATCAGATGGGGTTTATTTAGCACAAAATGAGCTGGAAAGTACCTAACAAAATTTGCTAACATCCAAAATGGATCATTTAAGGTTTTAGATGAGCTAACTTTTGCCTCAGACACTTAAGTATAGCCATTATTTGTCTTTTCCCTGAACAGATGAAAAATATGAAGTATTTATAATTTACCTTTATGACTATTTAACTGCAAGGTTGTACTGTAGTCTTTAGTGTATTTCCTAGATATACCAATTAATATTCAATATAGCAAATATTTCATATTTATTCAGTATGTTAGACTCTTTTTCCCCTTACAGATGCTTTTCCTTTTCTAGGAGGCATTGTGGCATTGTTAGAAGCTGTAACACTGTATTTATGTAAAATGGGACTTCAGTATAATTGTCACTGTAATTAACATTCAAGAAGAAATTATTTATTTAGGAGCATGGTTCACATTTCAGCCTCACTGTGTAACCAAAGGTCTTTTAATGTTAAAAAAGGATGTTAATCTCAGGAAAGGAAAGTGAAAACATAATAAAAGATGTGGATGAATGCAAGATATAGTGAGTTACAAACATTTTCCTACCCTGGGATTAATCCATTTTCTCCAGGAAAGTCTAGGCATGTTTTAAATCTCACTGGGATGTGTGAGGTTGGCTCATACATTGATTGGATATTCTGTGTTGACTTGAAAAACACACGGCAAGTGAATCAAAAATGACTCAAGGGTTAGCTAACACTCATGTGGCTTGAGCATCAACAGATCCAGAGAGGCTGTCAAATGGTTTCTCTGGGCTGACTGAAAGAATGACCACTAACAACTTAGTGAGATTTGTAGCAAGTGAGGGATATGTGGTTGATTCTAGATTCTCAACTCTACTGCGATTTTCTACTGCATGTCTCATCCCCTGATATATTTATGATCAGGATATTCTTTTCTGCCTGTTTTCAAATTTCAGCAAGTTTTAGTAATAACTGTCAAAAGAAATCAGAGATATTCCTATGTCACACCTTTTATTTCTGGGATTGAAAAAATACAAGTGAGGAAGGGATGATCAGAAATACTGTTGTCAGTGGTTATTTCTAGATCTCCTACCGGACTGGAGGGTATCATGGTAAAATGTGATTCCATCAGTGTGGTACAATTCTTTTCCACCTCATGGATGCTTGTTCTGTTAATTACGGTTGTATAGTGTTGCCTAGGGTATTGATTGGTTAAGTGACTTGCCCCAGGTCACATGGCCACTGTATACCAGAGACAGGTTTTTAAACCAGGTCATCCTGTGTATAAGGCCAGATTTTTCTCTCCTCACCACAATGCCTCTCATTGTGGAACTTGAAAGAGTCAAAAGAAAATGAAAACTCCTTGAAGACAGATGTATTTTTTTCTTTGTATCCATAGACCTAGCATTTATTGTTCAGTCATTCACTCATGCCCAGAAGTTATGACCTCATGAACTAGAGTACTCCAGGGTCTTCTATCCAACAATATATCACAAAATCTGTCCAGGTTCATATTTGTGGTTTCCATGACACTATCTATCCATCTCATCCATTGCTGTCCCCTTTTCCTTTTGCCTTCAATGTTTCCCCCCAGCAGGGTCTTCTCTAATTAGTCATATCTTCCTATTATATGACCAAGGTACTTAAGCTTCAGCTTCAGTATTTGACCTTCCAGTGAATAGTCTGAATTAATTTCTTTAAGTATTGACTAATTTGACCTCCTTTTTCTCTAAGGGACTCTTAACAGTCTTCTCTCGCTCCAGAATTTGAAAGTTTTGATCCTATGGCACTCAGCTTTCTTTATAGTTTGATTCTTGCAATCATACATTGCTACTGGAAAAAAACATAGTTTTGACTATGTGGATCTTTGTTTGCAAGGTGATGTCTCTGCTTTTTAATATACTGTCCAGATTTAGTTTTACTTTCAAGGAGCAAGCTTTCTTTAATTTCGTGGCTGTAGTTGCCGTTTGCAATGATATTTGAGCCTAAGATTTTAAAATCTGAGACTATTTCCCTTTCTTCTCTCTTTATTTGTAGTGTGTGTAATAAATATTTGCTGATTGATGGGATAGATTATTTTTGGCATGACTGTGAATTATCTAATTATTTAATTAATTTTCTTAATTTCTTTCAGAGAGAGGGTCTGTGGATGAATGAAAAATAAATTTAAGTGCTTACCATATAACAAGTAAGATACTAAGCATTGGAGACAGAAAATACAAAAGTAAGATTACTTCTCTTCTCAAAGAACTCATATTTTAATGGGGAAAACAGCACACATTGGTGAGAAGTAACCAAGATAGTAAGTGGAACAATAGGGCAGTCAACTGACATGTCCTTCTGATAGGGCATTACATTCTAAGAACAGGAGATGGAAAGGAAAGGAGGGGACTGTGTATGAGAGAAGGAAGTAAAACATGAGGACCCATTGTCCCAAGAAGTATAGAACCAAATATTTAATCTCCTTCCTAGCATGACCATATTGACCCAATTTGGAGGCTATGGAAAACAAGCAGAAGGAACTGCAGTTCCAAAGATGGTTGTGGTGAAGAGCTAGGTGGTGCAGTGGATAGAGCACCAGTACAGGAGTTAGGAAGATCTGAGTTCAAATTTCACCTCAGACACTTGACACTCACTAGTTGTGTGACCTTGGGCAAGTCACTTAACCCCAATTGCCTCATCCTGGGTCATCTCCAGTCATCCTGATGAACATCTGGTCACTTGATTCAGATGATTCTGGAGAAGTGAGGCTGGTGACCTGCACAGCCCTCCCGCACTCAAAGCAAAGCCAAGTGCAAGTTATGTCATTATTTCTCTGATGGCATGATCTTCTTTGGCAACAAAGGACAAACACATCTTACTATACCAGGTAACGTTATAAAAGATGGATATAGAGACAGATTTCTATTGATTACCTGAATAGACATTGCCTTATTTTGGTGGTCATGGGCTTTACCTGCCTCTCCCCATCTAATGGGCTAACAGAGTGGGTAAGGCTCTTCTTCTACTTTCTGATGAGGGACAGGAAGGATCCAGGACTTTTTGATCATGCTTTTCTATCTCTAACAGAGAGTTCTATAATTAACCTAACTTCCACCCTCTTAAATATCTCCAGTTTAGGACTACAAATCTGGATTCAATAGGAAGGATGCTTCTCTAAGTCATTCTAAGAAAAATTTGACTCAAGTAACAAGTATTTAATAAATACCAATTAGGTACCAAGCACTGTGTGAAGCTCTGAGGTTACAAAGAAAGGCAAAAGACATTCCTTACTCTCAAACAGTTCATACTCTAATTGAGGAGACAACCTGAAGACAAGTATGTACTTATAATATATACATATATGAATGTAATGGAATACTGTTGTACATCATCAGAAATGATGAACAGGTGGACTTCAGAAAATCCTAGAAAGACTTATATGAACTAATGCTGAGTGATATGAGCAGAACCGGGAGAACAGTGTATATAATAACAACCACAGTGCATGATGACTGCTTTTGATACACTTGGCCTTTCTCAGCAATGCAAGGACCTGAAACAATTCCAAAGGACTCATGATGGAAAATGCCATCCACATCCACAGAAAGAACTTTGGAGTCAGAATGCGGAGTGAAGCAGACTATTTTCTGTTGTTTTGATTTTCTTTCTTTCTCATGGTTTCTCCCATTCATTATAATTCTTCTGTGCAACATGACTAATGTGAAAATGTGTTTAATAAGGAATGTATGTGTAGAGCCCATATCAGAGTGCATGCCATCTTGGAGGGAGGTGAGAAAATTTAAAATTTATGGAAGTGAATGTTGAAAACTAAAAATAAATAAATTAAACAACCGCCCCCCCCAAATAATATACACAGGACAAATTGACAATAATTGCCAGAGGAAAGGTACTACTACCGTTATGAGGGCTTAAGACAGGCTTCTCATAGAAGATTGGATTTTATCTGGGACCTGAAGGAAGTCAGGGAAACCAGGAAGCATAGATGAGGAGGGAGAGAATTCTAGAAATGAAGAATAGCCAGTGAAAATGTCTAGACCCGGAGATGTGTCTTGTATGAGAATCAAATAAGGATGCCAGTATCACTAGATCATAGGGTATGTGAAGGTCAGGAAGCTGTAAGAAAATCAGAAAGTTAAGAAGAGACCAGATTGGGAAAAGATTTTCATGATCAAACAAAACTTTTTATGTTTGACCCTGGGAGTGATATAGAGCTACTAGAATTTAGTGAATAGAGGGGTAACATGTTCAGATCTATACTTTAGGAAGATCAATTTGATAACTGAATGGAGGATGGACTAGAGTAGGGGGAGAAATGAGGCAGGACAAAGAACCAGGAGGTTTTTGCCGTGTCCAAGCATGAGGTGATTAGGTCCTACGCCAAAATGTTAACAGTACCAGAGAAACATAGGCAGGAGATACGACAAAGGTAGAATTGACAGGGCTTGGCAACAGTTTGGACATGGGGAATGAGAAAGAGTGAGGAGTTGAGAATGATACCTAGGTTACCTAACCTTAGTGGTCATGGACTCTGCCTCCCATCTAACATCTGCATGACTAGGAGGATCACGGTACCTTTCACAGCAATACAGAAGTGTGAAACGAGTAAGAATTTTTTGGGGAAAGATAATGAATCTAGATTTTGATATGTTGAGTTGAAGATGTCTACAGGATATTCATTTAAAGATGCCTAATAGGCAGTTGGAGAGAGTCTGGAAATAAGGAGAGAAGTTAGGATTGGTTAAGAAGATGTGAGTCATCTGTATGGAAATGAGAATTGGATCTGTGGGAACTGATAGGATCACCAAGTGAAATAAATGGAAGAAAAAGAGAAGAGGGCCACAGATGGAACTACATACATGTAGTTGACATGACCTGGATAAAAAGCCAACAAAGGAAACTGAGGAAGAGTGCTCAGACAGGTAGGAGAAGAACCAGGAGAGAGCAGTGTTTCCCAAAAAGTATCAAGAAGAAGCAGGTAAGTGAAAGTGTGAAAGACTGATGAGGGCATAAGAAGAATGAGGACTGAGAAAGATATAGACACAGACACAGACACACAGACACACCCACACACACATACCCCTGCATTATTGAATAGAGAGCTTAGGTCTTCCATACTAAATGTTTGTCACATCAAAGTCCATCACAGATAGTGACCTGGAGAATAAATATTTTTTTAAACCAAAAATATACAGAAATTAGAGATTCACATATTAGAATATATCAGAAAACACACAAGAGTAAATGAACACTTTAGTTGGGAGAGAAATAAGACCTTACCTTAAATCACAAGAATGATCTCACCAGATGTGGCCTCCTATATGCATTCTGTAGAATTGCAGACCTAAAAGTCATAGAAGATGAATGAGGCTGGCTTCCGTCCTTATCCCTAGCTTGCAGGGCTGTCATTCAGTCTTTCTCCATCATCTCCCTAAACCTTCTGTCTCCACGTCACTCTCTGCAAATAATTATTGGAATGAGTTCAGTAATGCATTGTCTTGCACAGGAATGCATTGTCACACTCAACATTACTGTTGAGTCACATCTCCCCCACATACACAATAGTGTGCAAAACCACCGAAACAACTCAGACAGAATACAAGTAACATCTCATTTGAGTCTTACCATAGCCCTTCAAAATGGGTAGCACAGGTGTTATTTATCCCCATTTTACAGAATAGAAACAGAACAAGTTAAAGCTCCTACGCTGATCGTTAGTGGTATTAGGTGTATGATTAACCCCCGCACGTTAGCCTTGGTGAGACAGGGAGACCCAGTCTAAAAAAAGTCTCCCAAAACAAAACAACGTCTAAAAGATGGAAACAAAAGCAGGTAATGAAGGATGAATAGAGCACATCATGATTCCGAAATAAGTTAGAATTCTGAATGGACTGATTCTGACAAGGAGTGCTCAGGACAACAGAAATGATAAAGTAAATTGAGAAAAAGAGAAGAATCAAAGGGCTATGATTGCTATTTACTAAGAATGTAAACTTCCATTATGATGTGAGTTCCTTATTTTTTTCTTTTATCTCAGACACACAGTAAATGCTTAAAAATGCTTGTTGATTGATTTTTTTGAGGGGCATAGAACAATAGTAGTGGATAACAGAGAGAAGGCAGAAGTACTCAGCTTTTACTTTGCTTCTGTTTTCTCTACCAAGGAAAAGTATTATTTTACTGGGGAAAAATGACTAATAGGGAATTCAAATCCAGGATAGGTAAGAATATATTAAGAAAGCACCTAGTTGTTTTTGAGTCCAGGCAAATTACATCTCCGGATAATGAAAGAATTGGTAGATGTAATTGTTGAGCTGGGGCAGTTAGGTGGTACAGAGGATAGAGTGCCAGGCCTGCAGTCAGGAAGAATCATCTTTGAGAGTTCAAATCCAGCCTCAGACTCTTACTAGCTAGGGGATCCTGGTCAAGTCACTTAATCCTCAGTTTGCCTCAGTTTCCTCATCTGCAGAATGTACTGGAGGAGGAAATGGCAAAACTTCAGCATTTTTGCCAAGCAAACTCCCAAGTGGGGTCACAAAGAACTGAAATTTCTGAGCCACTGCATCAATGAAAGATCGTAGAGAATGGAAAAGATGTTTCTAGACTGGAGAAATTCAAAAATATTGATTTTCAAAAAAAAGGAGAAGAGAGGAGAGTCTGCAAACAATAGACCAGTGAACTTAACTTAATTCTTGGCAAAATCCAGCACATGAAATTAAAGGGATAGTTACTGAGTGAAATAAAAAGGAACCTGTGATCACAATACGCCTGCATGGTTTCAGCAAGAAAAGATCATGCTGGACTAACTGAATTTCCTCTTTTTGTTTTTGTTTTAGATGGTATATCTAGATGGTATATTAGAACTCTGCAATTGTAACTGATCTGGGTTTCATTAAAGCATTTGACAAAGTCTCTCATGTCATACTTGTGAATACAATGGAGAGATATGTACTAGGTTATAATATAGTTGCATGGATTTGGAACTGATTGAAAGAATAAAGAAGAGACATTAGTGTTTCGTAGCCACATGGAAGGCAGTGTTAGTTAAGTATTCCAGTATATATGAGCTTAGGTCTAAATTATCCAGCATTTTAATCAAATATTTGGATAAATACATGACATCTTTATCAGATTTGCAGATGATGGAAAATTGGGAGGGGTAGTTAATCCACTGGGTGATAGTCAAGACCTAAAAAGTACTTAATAGACTGGAACACTAGGCTGAAGTGATTGAGCTCACACTGTAAATGTAAGTCTTACACTTAGGTTTAAAAAGTCATCACTTAAAAAGTATTGCCAGGGCCCTCAACATATCAGTTTCAGAAAGATCTTGGCATTTAGAGGTTTTATCTTATTTAATATTTCATTTTTTCCCAATTACGTTTAAAAATAATTTTAACATAAGCAATTTGAATAGGTTATACATGAGTAGACATGAAAAGCACATTTCCATGTAAGTTATTAAGTGAAAGAAAACACAGACAAAAAGCCTCAAAGAAAAATAAAGAAAGTAAAGAAAAATATCTCTGGTCTACATTCAGGCTCTACCAGTTCTTTTTCTAGAGATGGACAGTACCTTTCATTATAAGTCCTACAGAACTGTCTTGGCTCATTGCATTGCTGAGAATAGCTGTTATTCATAGTAGATCATCACACAATATTGCTGTGAATAGGTACAATGTTCTCCTGGTTCTGCTCATTTCTCTTTGCATCAATTCATATAAGTCTTCCCAGGTGTTTCTGAGAGCATTCTGCTCATCATTTCTTAAAGCACAATAGGATTCCCTCACAATCATGTACAACAATTTGTTCAGTCATTCTCCAAATGATGGACATTCCCTCAATTTCCAGTCCTTTGTCAACACTAAAAGAGCTGCTTCAAATATTTTTGTACATGTATGTCCTTTCCCTTTTTTTTAATCTCTTTGGGAGACCTAGTAGTGGTATTACTTTGTCAAAGGGTATGCATGGTTTTATAGCCTTTTAGTCATTGTTCTAAATTGCCCTCCAGAATGATTGAATCAGTATACATCTTCCCCAATAGTACAATAGTGTTTTAATTTTTCTATATCCCCTCCAACACCTGTCATTTTCCTTTTCTGCCATATTAGCCAATCTGATAGGTGTGAGGTAGTAGCTCAGAGTTGTTTAATTTGCATTTCCTTAATCAATAGTGATTTAGAGAGTTTTTTCATATTGATTACTTTGTCTGAAACCTGCCTGTTCATATCTGTCTTTGACCATTTATCAACTGAAGAATGTCTCTTCTTTCTATAAATTTAACTTAGTTTTCTATGTTTGAGAAATGAAGTCTTTATCAAAGAAACTCATTGTCAAAGCTTTTTTTCACAGTATTGATTACCAACCATGTATTTCCCTTCATCATTTTTTCCTCCTGTTTATCTTACTCTTCCCCTCCTTTTACCCTGTCCATTGTCAAAAATGTTTTGCTTCTGACTTTTACCTTCTCCAAACTGTCCTCCCTTCTATCATCTTTCTCTTATCCCCTTCCCCTCCTACTTTCCTGTATAGTAAGATAGATTTCTACATCTAACTGAGTAATGTACATTATTACCTCTTTGAGCCAATTCTGATGAAAGTAAGGTTCACATGCTCCCCCCCCCCTTCTACCATTTCCCTCTCCACTGTAAAATCTCTTTCAGGCCTCTGTTAGGTCAGATCATTTATCCCATTCTATATCTCTCTTCCCCCTTCTCCCAGCACATTCTTCTTTCTCATTCCTTAATTTTATCTTTTTTAGATAATCATGTCATCATATTCAGCTCACACCTCCAATTTCTGTCTATGTATTCTCTTTCTAACTGCCCCAATAATGAAAAAGATTTTAGGAGTTAAAAATATCATTTTCCCAGGTAGGAATACAAACAGTTTAATCTTATCCAATACCTTATGATTTCTCTTTCCTGTTTACCTTTTTATGTTTCTTTGGCATCTTATATTTGAAAGTAAAATTTTCTATTCGTCTCAGCTCTTTTCATCAGGAATGCTTGAAAAGTCCTCTATTTCATTGAATATTCATCTCTTCCCCTGAAGGATTATACTCAATTTTGCTGGGTAGGTGATTCTTACTTGGAATCCTAGTATTTTTGCCCTCCAAGTCCTTCAATCCTTTAATGTAGAAACTGCTAAATCATGTGTTATCCTGACTATGGCTCCATGATACTTGAATTCTTTTGGGCTACTTGCAGTATTTTCTTCTTGATCTAGGAGGTATGGAATTGGTCTATAATAATCTTGAGATCTCCCTCAGGAGGTGAATGGTAGATTCTTTCAATTTCTATTTTACCCATTGGTTCTAGAATATCAGGGCAGTTTTCCTTAATGATTTCTTGAAAGATAATGTCTAGGCTCTTTCTTTGATCAAGACTTTCTGGCAGTCCAATAACTCTTAAATTATTTTTTCTGAATCTCTTTTCCAGGTTGTTTTTTTCCAATGAGATATTTCACATTTTTCTATTTTTTCATTCTTTTGGTTTTGTTTGATTGTTTCTTGATGTCTCATAAAGTCATTAGCTTCCACTTGCCTAATTCTAATATTTAAGAAATTCTTTTCTTCAGTGAGGTTTTGTACCACCTTTTCCATTTGACCAATGTTACTTTTTAAGGAGTTCTGTTTAGTGAATTTTTGTGTTTCTTTTCCCAGTTGGCCAGTTCTGCTTTTCAAGGCATGCTTCTCTTCATTGGATTTTTGTACATCTTTTTGGCTTAGTCTGTTTCTTAAGGTGTTATTTTCTTCACTATTTCTTATGCCTCCTTTAGCAAACTGTTGACACTTTTTACATGGTTTTCTTGCGTCTAATTTCTCTCCACAATTTTTCTTTTGCCTCTCCTACTTGATTTTTAAGTCCTTTTTGAGCTCTTCCATGGCCTGAGACCAATTCATATTTTTCTTTGAGGCTTTGGTTGTAAGAATTTTGACTTTGCTGACTTCTTCTGAGTGTGTGTTTTGTTCTTCCTTGTCACCATGGTAACTTCTTGTGGTCAGATTTTTTTTTCTGTTATTTGCTCATTTTATAATCTATTTCTTGACTTGACTCTATGCTAAAGTGGGGCTCTGCTTCCTGAATGGAGGAGATACTGTGCCATTCTTCAGGTTTTTGTACAACTGTTATCAGAGGTAATTCTGGGAACCTGTAAGTTTTTGGTTCTTTCAGGGTGGTATGATCTAGAGGGAGGTGTGTTTACTAGTCTCCTATATGGTGCACTGGTTTGTAAGTGACCACAAGGAATCTTTTCAACTCTGGAATTGCTCCCCTTTGAATCTCTGATGTGCTAGTGCTCTGCCTCATATTGGGACTAAGACACAGAACTGAGACTTGTATCCAAATATAGGCAGTGCATCAGAGTCCTGCCCCTAATGCCAGCTGAGGGATGCCTGCAAATTTTCTTCCGACTTGTTTATCCTATCCCCTTACCATTTGTAGACTGAGAGGTCTGGAAACTGCCACTGCTGCCACTGATTCAGTTTCCCTGAGGCCTGCTTCTGGTTTACTGGGACCAAGTCTGCGCTGGCTTGGTCAGCACTGGACTGTGCTTCACTCTCACCCTGGTGCAACAGACCTTTCCTGCCAACCTTCTAAGATGTCTTAGGCTGGAAAATTATTTCTCTCTGTATTTTTGTGGGTTCTACTGCTCTAAAATTTGTTTAGAGTAATAATTAAAAGTATTTGGAGGGGTGTAGTGGAAAGCTCTAGGGGAAAGCTTAGATGAGTCTCTGCCTTTACTCTGACATCTTGGCTCTGCCTCCCATTTTAGAGGTTTTAAAGTTATAATTCAACAATTCATTACGGTGACCTAAAAAAGCTAATGCAATATTAGGTCATAATAAAAAGAGAAAATATATTCAGAAGAAATGAGGTTGTTAAGAAGATCATAATTGTTAAAGTTAATAATGTTAACATGGGAGTCAGAAAAGCTTGGTGTACCTATGGATAGTATTCAAGAATCATGTAGTCTACAGAATGCAAGAGGTACTGCTGGTCCTGTTTCATTCCTCCCCAGAGAGACCTTACCTGGAGAGCTAAATAAATGCTTAGCATCAGAGCTTAGGGAGCACATCCAAAAAAGAGATAATGGCAAAGGAACTAAGAATTGTGCCATATGGCCACGGCTAGCAGCCTTTGACTATTTGGAGGACTGTAGATTTATTTTGCTAGGCACCATAGGGCAGGACTAGGAGCAGGGGGCAAAACTTTGAGTCAGCTAGGTGGCACCATGGCTAGAGCACTCAGCCTGGAGTTGGAAAGACCTCAGTTCAAACCTGGCCTCAGATACTAGTTGTGTGTCACTGTCAACCTCAGTTTCCTCATCTGTAATACCTACCTCCCAGGGTTGTTGGGAAGATAAAATGATATATTTGTGAAGAACTTTACAAAACCTTGAAGTTCTATATTAATATTGTTATCTATCCATCAGGTTGCAGAGAAGAAGATATAAACAATATAAATAAAAAAATTGTATAATTTGATTTTTCTAGAAAGTAAATGGTGACTCCAGGAGACAGTGAAGAATCTATCTTATGAAGTCTTTAAAGGGAAACAGGATGACTACTTATGAGAGGTGTTATTGAGGGAAGTCTCAGAATGGTAGACATTGGATCCTTTTTACAATGAGATTCTTTCTCATAGTCATCCCTCTTTCAGTCACAGTTGCTATGGCTCCTTGTTTGTGCCTCTGTTGAAATTTTTTTTTTGTATAAATATTTTCATTCCACTCATGCTGCCATCATCCTAGTTCAGGCTGTCATCATCGCTTGCCTGAATCATTGTGGTTACCTGTACTTCTTAGCACGTTTATCTTAGTAGTATTATCTATTACCAGAGATTAAAAAAAAAAAACCTCAGAGGGTTTGACATGTCACTCTTCCACTCACAAACCTTCAATAGCTCCCTATTGTTTATAGTGTAAACTATAAACTTCTTAGCCAGCAATTTTAGGCCTTCCATAATCTAGGTCCTATCTCTATTTTAAAGGGTTCTCCTTCATATATTCTGTGTTCCAGTCAGAATGAACTAGTAGTTAATCCTTGGTCTGGTGCCTTTTTTGTCCACCAATCTACATCTTGACAAGTTACTCTCCATGTTTGGAATGCACTTCCTCTTAATTCCTGACACTTAAAATTCTATTGTACTTTCAGGGCTCACTTTGGATACTACCTCTTCCATAAAATCTTCTGTGATCATTCAAAAGAAAATTGTTCTTTTTCTCCTTAAATAGTAAATGGGTAGAGTGCTGGACCTGATGTTGGTGATGATGATGATGATGAATGATGATGATGTATGGAACTGGGACCAGGCTGGATTCTGGTAGAAGGTGAGACAGAAAGGTAGTTTGGAGGCACATCATGAAGACTCTCAAATGCCAGGCCATGTATGGAGCTTGGACTGTATTCAATAGGCCACAGTGGTTCTTGAAGGTTCTTGAGCAGGGAAGTGAACTAGTGGTGCTTTATGAAGATTAAATCATAGAAAATGAGCTAGTCAGCACACAAACTAAAGGTAACCTGCAAGAAACAGGAAATTTGATTAAGCAACTTGACTAGCTGGCTGTTTCCTATTCCATGAATAAGTGTGGAAGAGGTTCCACTGGAGGATTGTGTTCAGTTCTAGGTGACATTGACAAACTGCAGCACATCTGAAATAAGGTAACCAAGATGGGGATGGGGGGCAGACAGGGGAGGTAGCATTTTAAATTGTAATATGAGCAATATGAGGATCTGGGGATGGTTAAAGTGGAAAGAAATGAGATGGGCATTAGCTTCATGGATTGGTAGGGCTATTATGCTAATAAGGTTCCTTGGCTCAGAGGGGAAAAGTAGGACAAGTGGGTGAAGTTACAATGAACCCAATCCAGCATGTTGCAGTGGATAAAATACAGAATGTGGAGTCAGAAAAACAAGTATAGATTCTACCTCTGATACTTAGCTATGAAAGCTTTTTGTGTTGAAGAACCATTGCAGTTTTGTCATAGAAGATCCAAGACAGAGAGTTGGATGAGCCCTTAGAGGAGTCCTGAATTTTGCAGATAAGGACATTGTGGCCCAGAAAGGTTAAATGACTTGCCTAAAGTCACATAGGTAGTGAGAGAGGTAGAATTTGAAACCAGGCCTTCTTTATTGTTTTTATATCCCCAGCTTCTAGCAATGTGCCTGGCGTATAACAAGCCATTAATAATTACTTTTTTTTTCAAAAATTAAGCTTTATTTTCAATTAACTAGCATTTATTTTCTTTCCCTTCATTGATCCCACTGGGTAAAGCACTTAACATTTCTGAGCTTTGATTTTTCCCACCTGTAAAAAGGTGTTGACAGTAACTGCGCTACCTACCTCATGGGTTTGTTGCAAAAGTCAAGTGAGAGGATATACATTAAGAACTTTGCAAACTTAAACCCACTAAGCACATGTCATCATCATCATCATCATCATCATCATCATACTCATCATTGTTTCTAACAATTGGAGATATTAAAAATTGAAGTGAGTTGCTTTGTTAGGTAGTGAGTTCCTTGTTGTTCCTGGTGGTCTTTAGACTGAACTTAGGACTTCTTGTTAGGCTTATGGGAGGGATCTCCACATCAGGAGGATGGATTAGAAAATCTGTAAGGTTCCTTCCAACTCTAAGACTCTCTCTCAAGTAATAACAAGTATTGGATTGTATTAGTTACCACCACCAGTTACTAAATTAGGCTATTCTGGTCATAAACTTCTCAATGATTTTTGTGTGAACTGAAATATTTGGGTGGTTTCTTATTTGACATTTGAGACCCAGTGGGCTTAATTTTGTCACTTCTGGTACAACTGACCTTGAATGCTTTTTAGTGCATCTTTTGGTATATCTTCCCATTTCTAGGTTTTTTGGGAGAGGATTTTCAGGGTACTTTTAGGTGACCCCTAAAGACTTTCCAGTGAATTAACATGAATAAACAAATGATCAGAAAATCACTCAGATTTCTCAATAGAGATTTCTTTCTCATTGGCCAATATCTATGCACTGAATGATAGAATGATTTCACCCCAATCAATTAGGCTACTATCCTTAGTAATTGAGAGTCAGTTTGTGAGGGCTTGTGGAAGTTCTTGGTCAAACTAGGCTGCCTGGAGAAGTTCATCAAGATTTTATGTCAGTTTCATTGATGGCGTGCTTGCATGAGGTCTGGATAATAAATGATGTTCTTGTGCTTTCCCAGTCATGAATAAAGTGAAATAGGGATGTGTGCTTGCTTCTATGCTTTTAATCATGATATTTTAGGTGATGTTTTCAGAGGCCTTCAATGAAGATGAAAATGGCATCAAGGTCAGCTACTGGGTTGACAGTAAATTATTTTACTTGAAAAGGCTACAAGCCAAGACTGAAGTGGAGGGAGAGTGTTGCATGACTTTTGTTGGGCAATGCATGTGTACTCTATGCAGCCTCTGAGACTGCAATGCAACAGAGTATAGATGGATTCTTTGCCACTTGTATTAATTTTGCCCTGACAACACCAAGAAAACAGAGGTTCTCCATCTGTCAGCACTGCGCTATCCATTCATGGAACCATTGGTTACAGGAAATGGAGAAGTTTTGAATGCTTTGGATATGTTCACTTAACTTGGCAGTGTACTTTCCAAGGATATACACTTAGAGGATGAAATAGACACAATGCATTGCCAGAAGTAGCTTAGTGTTTGGGAGGCTCTGAAGGAAAGTATTGGAGAGAGGAGGTATTAGACTGCCTACCAAACTGAAGGTCTACAGAGCCATTGTGCTGGCTCCATTGCTGTATGCCTATGAAATCTGGATAGCACTCCAGCACAATGCCAGGGAACTGAATCACTTCCATTTGAATGGAAATTCTGAAGTTTAACTGGCAAGATAAGGTACTGGACAGCAAGGTTCTTTCTTAAGCTGAACTGCTAAGCATTCAAATTCTATTGTAGAAGATGCAACTTGGATGGGATGGCCACATTGTTCAAATGCCAAATGTTTGCCTAAAAGACTTTTATGCAGAATTCACATAAAGCAAGAACTCACATGGAGGTCAGAAGAAGCAATACAAGGACACTTTCAAGGTCTCTCTGAAGAACTTCGGAATTACTTGTGAGACATGGGAGATACTGACACAGGACCCCTCAGCATAGTATGCCCACATCAGAGAAGGTGCTATGCTCTGTGAGCAAAGCACAACTGAAATAACTCAAAAGAAACATGAGATGAGCAAATTTAGAAACATCTGCACTCTAGGTGTTCATATGAACTCTTTGTGTCTGGCCTGTGGTAAAGCTCTCTGAGCCTGTACTGGTTTGATCAGCCACAGTGGGATACACTGTACCCTAACATAGGGATGTCTTTTGGTTCTGTTTGAGTATGAAGGACAACAGTTAAACAACTAACCAATTGGAAGTCAAGCAGGTTTGTTTGGCAAGGATTGCTTTTGTTTACATGGAGGGAGACAGAGACAGGTGAGACTGTAAAGCAGTAGTTAAAATATGGCTATATCTAGGGGGTATTAGTTTTGTAATAAGTGGCTTTTATTTTGCAAGCTATTTAAGAGAAGCACGTTCAAATGAGTCCTCTGACAGAGAGGAGATACTTTGACCACAAACAAACAGACAAAACAAAACACCTTGGAATGTAATTTTTAGCTGTTTTTCCTTCCAAAGCATAATTCTTGATAATGGCATACTTTACTCCTTATGGAATTAAAAACTGAATGCCCTGAGTGATCAGCACAACTGCAGGGCACTTTGGAAAATAAGCTATACCATCCGGAACTGGTTCTAAATGAAGGAGTGTATATTACCTAGTGGGAAGAATTAAAAAACAGGGGGAAAAACTTTATAATTAGAAAGTTTACCAAAATCGCCCAATCTATTGGGTAGAATGAGGAGTAGAGAATGTGTGACAGAAAAGTGTGTTCATCCCTTGTTGCTGAAGAAGACCGTGTCATCAGAGAAATAATGACATGACTTGCACTTGACTTTGTTTTGAGTGAGGGAGGGCTGCGCAGGTCACCAGCCTCACTTCTCCTCCAGACCCATCTGAATCCAGTGACCAGATATTCATCAGAATGGCTGGAGATGATCCAGGATGAGGCAGTTGGGGTTAAGTGACTTGTCCAAGGTCATACAGCTAGTGACTGTCAAGTGTCTGAGGTGAGATTCGAACTCATGTCCGGTCCTTCCGACTCCTGCACTGGTGCTCTATCTACTGTACTACCTAGCTGCCCCTGTGACAGGAAAGAACAGAAGGCCAAAAGAGGAGAGAATCTGAACAGAGGGAAGGCCTGTAGAGAGAACATAGGCAGTGTAATGAGAGTCAGTCTTTTTTCATGTTCTATCTCTGACATTTATTTGTTACATGCTCTTGAAAAAATCACTTAATCTCTCTGAGCTTCTCTTTCTGTCTACATGAAATAGAGTATTAATATCTCTCCCGCCTATTTTATGGTGAGGTCCTGAGGCTCTGATGGGGGTAATGCATGTGGACTGCTTTATCATTATAACCATATGCCTCTATACAAATAAAAGCTGTCTATCCAAATCTCTGTCCAAATAAAAGGTTTGTCTAAGTGATATCTAATATAGCAGTGAAGATGCTTCTAGTAAAATGGACACTATCCAAAGTTTTAGGTATGCTTTGGGGTAGGAGATAATGATGTGTGGTTTTATTGGTATTGGGAACTCTTAGGGGAAGAAACTTTTCACCAGTGGAGATTGACATCTTCTCTGCAATATATAGTCTTATTAGAAAGTTTCCCAGAATAGTGGTGTCAACATTAAATTGTATATAAGGATCCCTGAAAGTTTATACTGACTTTGAAAAACAGATGTTGATATTATCTGTGTTTTATTGCATTCTTGCTTATTTTGTTTTTTCCATTTGCATTTTAATGTGGGCCCACCACAACCTATTTGACACCTCTGGCCTAAGGCAGTAAGAGATCAGGTATCTATTACTCAGGGAAATGGACATTACCAAGAGAAGGGAAAGGGGAGAAAGAGCTAGAGCAGCAAATAAAAAGGAAACATGGAAGTTCTAATTCTGAATGCTTTTCTCTTAATAAGACAAGTTGGGGTGACAGTAGAGGCAGGTGGAGGCAATTCCACTTAACACATAGCATAGCAAAACATGATATAGCATAACATAACATAACATGAATGGTGAACTTGGCATCCTGAGACCTGGGTTTGAATATACCTCATCTGCAATATTAATCTCCCTGTTGGGGATCAGGGATACTAATGTTTCCACCACATTCCATAAAGATGAATTGTGTATAGAAAGAATTAAACTGGGGGAAATGGGAAGGAAGACAGGTAGAATAACTTTGTGCTGGTGTTTTGAGGCAAGGTCTCTCTGCTTTCCACCTGCTGGGAGATTTGTTTCTCTCCCCTTTCAGAACTGGGAGGTCCGGAAACCCAGAAGAAGCATCCAGAATTCCATGTAGGTTCCCATCACTATGCCTAAGAAATAGTAATTCATGTCATATTATTGGGGATGGATTAAATGGATTACTACTAATACCTGAAATAATTTGTATTGTACCTCAATACATCCCCAGGTCTAAACAGTCTGTTATCAGATTTGTGTTAAAATGGAACCAATAAATATGAAAAGATTTTTTTCTTACCGTTATTTTAAGCACGTACAGTTGGATATAGCATATTTCTAGGTGACAAAAGTCCTTCAGTCTCACTTTTAAAATGTCAAATGTTTAAGACTTTACAACTTCTGTTTAAGTGGTTTTGATGCTGGTTAAATAAATGATGCGAAGCTTGTGGTTGGGTACCACTGCGTTGCCTTTCTCTATTACAGTGGGCAAGTTGATTTGCTTAAATTTTCCATTACAGTTTTCTATCTATGCAATGTAAGTTTTATTCTGCTTCATCCTGAACATATGGGGAAGAGCACACGTGAACTCTTTCCATATGACTGAATTCTCTAGAGACTCAGACATTATAGCTGTCCTTATTCCAACCCTCTTTCTCCTTGACCCCTCTGTATCACTTGGTGAGTTCTGGTTATCTCTTCCCTTGACGTCTGTGTCTCAGATCTTTCCATTGTTGTCTCCTACCAGCCCGTTTGAGTATTCCTCAAGGTTCTAACCTCACTGTGGTACAATATAAAAAGTTCACAGACTCATAGATTTAGAGCTAGGAGGTAACTTAGAGGTTATAGCCAATATAACCTTTCTTTTCATATAGATGAGGAATTTGGGGCCCAGAGAGCACAAATCAGTTATCCATAGTCACAGAGATTTGAATTCAAGTATTCTGGTTCCCAAAATTCCAGGGTACCGAGCTGCCTTTTTCTGGATTGAGAATTAGGAGTCCCATAGTTCATTCCTAGTTTTGGTAATAGTTACCCATCTGTGTGACCCTAGGCAAGATAATACAATAAAGTATAATACAATAAAATGAACACAAATGCCTGTTGTATGTATAGCACATGGTGATAGTATGCTAACCTCACCCCCTTCTGTCTTGGCATGTTTTAGCTATAGTTATCTTTCCCCATGAAATATCTCCCTGGAGCTTGAAAGTTGTGACTTGGGGGGATATTTGCTAGTGAAAAGCCTTTTCTTTTTTTCTTTCAATTTACTATTTATTTATTTTTAACATTTAAAAAAAAACATTGACTTCCAAATTTTCTCCCTCTGTCCTGGTACTCTACCCATTGTGACGGCAAGAAATGTGATAGAAATTATACTTGTGAAATCATGCAAAACACATTTCCATATTAACTATGTTGCCAAAAAGCTAGAAAAATAAAGATGATGAAAAAATATTCTTCCATCTGCATTCAGAGTTCATCAGTTCTTTCTCTGGAGGTGGATAGCTTTGTGATCATGGGTCCTTTGGGATTATATTGGAACATTGTCATATCAGAGTAGCTAAGTCTTTCACAGTTGATCATTCTTACAATATTATTTTTTTTGTATAATATTCTCCTGGTTTTGCTCACTTCTCTTTGCATAAGTTCATATAAATCTTTCTAGATTTTTCCAAAAACATCCTGCTCATCATTTCATATAGCATAATAGTATTCCTCATAATCATATACCCTAACTTGTTTAGTCATTCCCCAATTGATGAGCATCCTCTCAATTTTCAATTCCTTGCCACCGCAAAAAAGTTGTTATAAATATTTTTGTACAAATAGGATCTCTTTCCTTTTCTTTGATCTCTTTGGGATACAAACGAAACAGTGGTATTGCTGGAATAAAAGGTATGCATAGTTTTATAGTCATTTAGGCATAGTTTCAAATTGTTCTCCAGAATGGTTGAATCAATTCAAAACTCTGCCAACAGTACACCAGTGCTCCAGTTATGTCCTCCAGCATTTGTCATTTTACTTTTCTGTCATGTTAGACAATGTAGTAAGTGTGAGGTAGTACCTGAGAGTTGTTTTAATTTTCATTCTCTAATCAATAATGCTTTAGAATATTTTTTATGTGACTATTGATAGCTTTGACTTCTTCTTCTGAAAACTGTTTATATCATTTGACCATTTGTCAACTGGGGAATGACTCTTTTTTATAGTATCTTTGGCTCAGTTCCCCATATCTTCTAATCCTGAAGTATACAGGTAGTATGTGGGTTCTCATGTTCTCTCTTAGGCTATGTCACCTCTATGAATCTCTTATATTACATGCTCATTCTTTCCAACTATAAGTCTGTATGAAGATCTGTTGGAAATTAGGTGACAAGGAAATGGCACAGAGACATAGAGAAGGTAATCCTACAGAGTAAATCACAGTGCTCAAATGGTGTAATTAGGAAGTAACCAATCATCTCTTCTGCTGTTTTCCTAGAGGAGTTATCTATTTGGAGATTTTGGTTGGCCAGTCATGCCTGCTATTCCCACACCTAAGGGCTTGCTGAGGTTGAAGTGTATGGTCAGCCTCCACATATATGCACATTTGGTGGTCTTTACAGCACCTTGCAAATCATTCATATGGTAAAAATGACAGTGTATGGGGTAAAAGAAGAAAGAATTGGTAGTGGAAACCATATTATACAGAATATGTCTGAGAGGAACCTGTCAAGGTTAATGAAAGAAAAAGGCTTAAAGCTATTTGGTAGTGGCTGAAAAAGTCAGTCAATAAATATTTATTGAGGACCTACTAGGTCTAGACATGGTACTAAGCACACTAGGGAATATAAAGAAATGTAAAAGGGTCCCTTTCCTCAAGGAACTCATAGACTAAGAGAGTGGGGGTGAGACAGGCAAACAATTATTTATTCATGAGCTACACAGAGGATAAATTGGAAATAATCAATAGAGGAAAGACACCAGAATTAAAGAGGACAAAGAAAGGCTTCTTGCAGAAGGTAGGATTTAAATGAGATTCGAAGGAAGCCAGGAGGTAAGAGATGAGGGGGAAGGGCACTCCAGACATGGGGGCAGTTAGTGAAAATGCCCATAATTAAGAGATGGAGAGAGAGAAAGAGAGAGAGAGAGAGAGAGAGAGAGAGAGAGAGAGAGAGAGAGAGAGAGAGAGAGAGAGAGAGAGAGAAACATTATATTTAGGAAGTTACTTGAGACAGTTTGACCCCAGAAATGGCTGAATGAGCTGAGATGGGCAAATAGCCCATACCATACTAGAAAGGAAAGGTGCCCCAGAAGGGGAAGGACTTACTAGGGTCAATGCAGAGGGATGGGGAGCCAGTTCCCTAAACCCTAGTGGACAGAACTTAAGACTGAAGGCTGATTGAAAGCTTTGCCTTTCTTGATTACTCGTTTACCTTGTGGTCATATTGTTGAACCCTATAGGGCCAATGATAGAGCTTTCTAATCAAGAGCATGCTAATAGAGAACTCCCTCCAGTTTGTTACCACTCTGTTAAGTGGTATATTATATATAATTGTTCCACCAGGTTTAACCTCACCTAACTGAACTAAGGATATCTTATGAGATGTGCCTTTTGAAAATCAGTGTCTACATCCCTGGCATTTCTTTGATCTACCAGTCTAGTAACTATCAATAAAACAAATGAAATTAGTTTGGCATAACATTTTTCTTGAATGAACACACTTCTAATGATGATCTTTTTTTTCCAAATTTTCACAAAATATCTACTTATTAATCTCCTAGTGTTTTGTTAGGGATTTACATCAAACATACTGTTTTGTGGTTTCTGGAATCTTCCTTTCCCCAGATTTTGAAAACAAGGACAACGGTTCTTCATTTCGCCATGATTTCATCAAAGTTACATACAACGACTGCAAGATCATATCTTCCAGTTCTTTCAGATCCCAGGGACATAATTAATCTGTGCCTAGAGAACTGAAGTCATTTGCATCAGCCACACACCCTATTACTATTAACAAGACCTTCTGTTCACATGGCACTTTACAGTTTTCAAAGAACTTTCACAAATTGTGCCTCTCTTTTGATGTTCATAATATCCCTGTGAGGTGGAACAACTCTTCTAATCTCTCTTGGAGTTCAGGTCCCTCTTTAGGGATATTCATTTTTACCATGTCTATTTTGAGAATCATTTTGCTTCTTGGAGAAGATGCAAGTGGCCTAGGACTTCAGTTATTCTGCTTTCTCTCCATTATCCACTAATTTTATTCTATCTTCCTTAAAGCACTTCTCCACTTCGATCATATTCTTTACAGGTTCATTGCATCTCAGAGTCCCTAAAGTGTAAGTCATACTTGAACAGGAATCAATCAACAAACGTTTATTAAGCGTCTGCTACATGCCAGACAATGTGCTAGGGGCTGGAGATTTAAAGAATGAAGCAATCCTCCTTCCTCTGGAGGGACTTACATGCTATACCACTAACATGCGGCCATTTAGTCTTCGGCCAGAAACCTCTAACAAGAGGGAATGCATCATCTTCTAAGGCATACCATGCTGCTTTTGACTGTTTAATTGTTAGGAAACATTGACTATAGAATGAAGTGCAGATTCTTTAGTTTGGAATTCAAAGGTTTATATACTCTGTCTCCTGTTCTGTCTTTAGTTCCTGTAATACAGTCTATATTTTGTTTAAATAGGACTTTTTGATAATTCTCAAATATTTCCTGGCTTTGCACCTTTGTTCATGTTTTTCTTACATGCCTGGCCCATAGTAGGTGTTTAATGAATGTTTATTGACTGATTCTTTGCCTTATCTCTACCTGCTGGAATAGTACATTGAATATCCATCTCAAATGTCATCATGAAACATTGTATGTCATCTTTCTCTCTACTGGACCCGTACAACATTTTGTAGAGCTTTTATTACTCATAATATATTCATAGTGTAGATATTGTATATCATGTCTTAGGCTGGAGCTGGCCCTGGAGGGGACCCTACCTGGGAAGTGCTTCTCTTGCCACTGGCCAAGAGGTGCTAGTCAGGGTCTCCAGACTTGGACAGTGCCAGCTTCTTGAGGGACATCCCCCAGGATGACTCTCTAAAGGAGCATTCCCAGAATGTTATTGACAGCATCCTTAGCCTCCAGCAGGTAGCCCCTCAGCTTTTGGGCTGCCTTACAACTTCACAAGACATGAGTAGTAACTGGATTTATTACAAGAGAAAAGAACATGGATGTGGAGCTCCTTATACCAAGTACAAAGGATCCCACAATGCAGACAGATCTTGGATTTTTATGAGTTCTGGCAAAAGGAGGAAGTCATAGGGGAGGGAAAAAGGACTACTCCCGCCAGAGAAAGGGAGGGGGCATGAGTGAGCAAGATGGCAAGGGAAGCATTATTTTCCCTTGGCAAATGCTAGACTATGAAGATTGGATGGTCTACTTATCTACAAGGGTCCCAGCTGCCCAATTTATCAGTCTGGTGCAGACTGACTGGTGACTGTCTTGTAGCTGGTTCAACTCTCAAGGGTACACTGTTAAGTTAGGGATTGAAAATAGCAAATTATGTCAGCTCAGGGCAGGGGGATTCATTCTTGACTTGTTCAGGGTCTCCTGTATACTCTGGGTTCAGTATTTCTGGAGAATATGGCAATTCAAGAAGGCATGTTAAGTTGGCTTAAGGATTACAGATGGTAATCTCCTTGAGGGGTATCGGTGAACTTTTATATTTGACAAGTGAACAAATTAATTGTCTTGAATACAGTGTGACCTTCTGTACACGAAATTTCCTTCTGAGAACGCTGGATGCCTTTGGTTTTATTTTATTACCATTTTGGGAAATGCAAATGGGCTGTGTCTATAATAATAATACCTTTTGGTGACCAGACTTGTGATTTTCTTGGAATAGGGAATTCCTAAGAAGGAAATTCCCTCTACTGATGAACATTAGCACCTATTACAGAATTTATAGTCTTAGTTACCTGGAACACTGAAAGGGTAAATGACAAGACCTCCCAGTCAGTCAATAACCATTCAATAAACATTTAAGTATCTAGGCACTGTGTTAAGTGTTGAGGATACAAAAAGAGACAAGAGGAAGTCCCTGCCATTAAGGAGTTCACAGTCAAGTAGGGGAGACAATATGCAAACAAATATGTACAAATAAACTCTATACAGGAGATATAGGGAATAATTAACAGAAGGAAAGCATTGGAACTGAGGAGTTGGAGAGTTTCCTGTAGAAAGTGGGATTTTAGTTGGGACTTAATGGGAGTCAAGGAAGCCAGTAGGTAGAGATGAGGAGGGAGAGCATTTCAGGCATAGGAGATAGGCAGAAAAAAGTGCTTGGAGCCAAGACATCTTGATCACGAAATAGCCAGGAGACCAGTGTCACTGGATCAAAGAGTATGTGTTAGGCAGTAAGGTATAGGAGGTCAACTATATGGAACAGTGGATAGAGCACGGGGCTTGAAATCAGGGAGACTTCGTGGCTTTAGACACTACTAGCATTATGACCTTGGGCAAGTAACTTAACCCAGTTTCCTCATTTGTAAAATGAAGTGGAGGAGGAAATGGTAAACTGGCAAACCCCTCCAGTATCTTTGTCAAGAAAACTTCAAATGGAGTCACAAATAGTTGGAAATGACTGAACAACAAAGATATAAGAAGACCGGAAAGATAAGAGGGGGATAGGTTATGAAGAGCTTTGAATACCAAATAGGATTTTGTGTCTGATCCTGAAAGTGATAGAGAGCCCCTGGAGTTTCTTGAATAAGGGGATGACATGATATTACTTGTGCTTTAGAAAAATCACTTTAGTCACTAAATGAAGGATGGATTGGAAAGGGGAAAGACTTGAGGCAGGCAGACCAACCTGCATAAGTCATTACAATAATCCAGATGTGAGATGAGAAGGGCCTGCACCAGAATGGTGGCAGTGTCAGAGGAGAGAAGGGGCAAGTTTGTGAGTTGTTGCAAAGGTAAAATCAATAGACTTTGACAACAGATTGGATATGGAGGAGTGAGAGACAGTGAGAACAGAGGATGACACCTAGATTATAAGTCTGAGGGAATGGGGAGAATAATGTTGCCCTTGACAGTAACAGGGAAGGTAGAGGGCAGGTGGTTATTTAGGGTGACATAGTGAGTTTAAGATGCATACTGGATATCCAGCTTTTGGAGATGCAAGATTGGAGGGCAGCAGTGTCAAAGAGGAGAGAGGGATTAGCAGTGTCAGAAGTAGCAGAAATGTCAAGAAAGAGCAAGGATTGAGAAAAGGCCATTGGATGGGGCAAGTAAGAGATCATTGCTAACTTTGGGAAGAGATCAGTATGAGTTAGATGTAGGCCTTGACCCAAAGTCTTACTGATTCAAGACCATTCTCTATCCATTATATTACATTGCCTAGTTAATTATAGTAATAGTGCATATTTACATATAGCCTTAATGTTCATCAAACATGTTAAACTCATTATTTCATCGGAGGTTCTCATGAGCATAAACCTCATGGAGAAGATACCAAAATTCTTCCCATTGAGAAGATTAGCTGAGGGTTGCACAGTTAGTATGTGTCTAACTAAGGCAGGGTTTAAACTTAGGTCTTCCCAACTCCAAATCCAAAGGACATCTAATAGACCAAACTATGTTGCCTCCCAAATGACCCCAGAGTGGGTTGGTCATCGACATAACACAATTTTATTGATTCAGTGACTGCCAAAAACCCAACCAATCTCTTTCCATCTGACTGTGGCTATATTAATGAATTCCTGTTTTTTTCTCCCAGATTAAGATGAAAGATTCATTGAATCATAGAATGTACTGGTTGGAAGCAGGATTAGTGATCGTCTAATCCAAACCTCTTATTTTTTCAATAAGAAGACTGGGGCCTGGAAATATAAATACATTTGTGGTTACACAGCTAGTTAGTGGTGAGACTAGTACTAGAACCCAAATCTCCTTCCCATCTATTGCTGTTGCCCCTAATTATAATAATACTAATACAAATAACATTTATGTAGCACCTGCTATGTGCCAGGCACTGTGCTAAGCTCTTTATAAATATCTCATTTGAGCCTTACAGTACCTCTGGAAAGGAAGATGGGATTAATATCCCCATTGAGGATAACTGAAGCAAACAAGTTAAATAATCAGTCAAAGGTCACATAGTAAGTATGCATACCTACTGTAAAAGTTAAATATAGCATATATATATACATACATATGTGTATATATATATATATAGTCCATACTTAATTTAATCCAATAAGAATGTGTAACACAGTATGGTGGAAAGAAGGCTGGATTTAGTTAGCTCTTCTATAAGTCACTGAACTTCTCTCTGCCTGTTTTCTCACCTGTAAAATGGGGATAATATAGCATCGCTCCCAGAGGATTGTTGGATCACTTGACCCAATGTGGTAACAGATATAAAGTGCTTTGTAAACCATAGAGTGTATATAAATTTTAGTCTTGATATTCGTATAATTGTTTACTGATAGAGGCCTTGGTTTATTCATCTGCAAATTGAGATGTTTGGACTAGGTGACTACTGAGATCTATGATCCCATATGGAAGGTATTGTACTAAGTGCTGGGATTCAGGCTAGACCCACCAAGAGCCATAGGCAGGATTCTAACCTGCTTGGGGAAACCTCAACGGATTTTAAATCCATTGCCTTAACCACTCATCTACGACTACCTTAGTGAGTACCTGCATAGACCCTGGTCTAAAGGGGCCAAGGTCTCCCAGTGCATTCTGGGTCATCTCCAGTCGTCCTAAGGAACATTAGGTCACTGGATCCAGATGACTCTGGAGAAGAAGTGAGGTTATGACCTTGCACAGCCCTCCCTTGCTCAAAACAAAGTCAAATGCCAGTCAAGTCATCATTTCTCTGCTGGCACGGTCTTCTTCGACAACGAAGGATGAGCACAACCAAGAGCTTTCTATTCTACTGGACAGGATGCACTTTAATTTGAGGAGAAAGGAGTAAATACTTAAAGAGTAAGGAGATCAGAAACTTTGGTACTATTGGTAGTTCTTTCCACTACAGTAAATTAACTGGTGGCCTCTAGGCAATTCGAAGATGTTGTGGCTGGTTGAGTTGTGTTACTTTTTGGACCAATGGGTAGGGAACTTGTGACCTCAAAGTCACACATGGTCTTTAAGTGCAGCCCTTTGGCTGAATCCAAACTTCATAGAGTAATAAATTGATAAAAATCATAATAAAAATTAATTAATAAAAAAATTGTTCTGGGTTTGTCCAGGGCCTGAACCAACTTGACCGCCTAGGCCCTGAGTTGGTTAGAATCGCTGTGGAGTCCAATCTCATGGGAAACCACATGGCACAGAGAATAGTGTCAGACCTGGAGGCAGAAAGACTCATCTTCATGAGTTAAAATCTGACCTCAGACACTTACTAGCGATGTGATCATGGACAAGTAACTTAACCCTCTTTGCCTCAGTTTCTTCATCTGTAAAATGATACTCCAGTATCATTGCCAAGAAAACCCCAAATGAGGTCATGAAGAATTAGACATGACTGAAATGACTGAAGAATAGCAACTACAAACCATCTCATGGGCTGCTCCCAAGACATTTGAATGACAAGCTGCCCTTCGTAACCCATTAATGATTATGTCTTAAAGAAAGAGGAGAAAGGAGGAGTGCTGGAGGCAGTGTGGTATAGAGTCCCAACAGCCTGAACTTTGAATTTGGAGATTTGAGTTTAGATTCTATCTCAGATAATCATTAGCTACAGAAGGCTATACCTATCAGTTTTGTAACCTTTCAGTCCATTTCCCAATTCCCATCTTTTTTTTAAGACTGGGTCTCCAAATTTCCCCTAGCTTGGAATGCAAGTGCTCATTCATAGGCATTGATCCCACAGAAACTTCAACCTATTTCATTTCTGGTTTGAGTCAGTTTGCTCCTCCTTAAGGTACAACCTTCTGGTCTCATACAACAACAAGAGTTTACCATATTGATGCTCAACTTAGAGTGGAAACCCAAGTGGCATAGCTCACTGCAGCTCACAACTCCAGAGCTCAAGAGATCTGTCAGCCTCAGTCAACTCCCTCACTGAAATTACAAATATTCACCTCCACGAGGGTCAGATGAGATAAAATAGGTATTATAATATAATTGTGAGCTGTTTTCATTGTTGACTCACTTATATGCTGCATGTTCCTGAAAAATAGCAAATAGTCTGTCTGTTGTTTGATTTTGCTGACCAAAAAAGATCATCTATAAAACATTTACCTAGGAGCAATTAGGTGAGGCAGTGGATAGAGCACCAGACCTGAAGTCAGGAAGATCTGAGTTCAAATTCAGCCTCAGACACTTCCTAACTCTGAGACCCTGGACAAGTCACTTAACTTTTTTTTCTTCAGTTTCCTCATCTGTAAAATGAGCTGGAGAAGGAAATGGCAAACCACTTTAGTACCTTTGCCAAGGTAACCCCAAATGGAGTCACGAAGAGAAGAGTTGGACATGACTGAAATGACTGAACAACATTAAAAACATTTGATGTATGTGTGTGCATGACCATTTGTAGATCTTGTACAAAAACACCACCTGTGACTTCAATTTAATCTAGCAAATGCTTATGAAACTTCTGCTGTATGCAGGAAACTGCTAGATGCTAGTGTGCCTTGGCTTGCCTGCTGCAAATCATCTTCTCTTTGTTCCTTGTAATGGAGAAACTATTGTTTTGACTTAGAAGAGGTTATCAAGTTAGATGGGATTAGAACTGGGCCCTGGAAGGCAGACAGTTACTTTTGTGGGCAACAAAATCGTTTGGAGGTATGTTATCACTTCCAATCTTACAAAATGTGTACGTATTTCTCAGTCACTTTGTCCAAAGTCAAATCTTTATAATCAGATGTTCAAAACTCAAAGGCCAAACAAAAGAGAACAAGTATTCTGAGGAATCATGTTGTTCACATATTGTTGCTTATTCTGTGAAGGGTCTAGAGAAAATCTGGTGTAAAAAAAAAAAGATTATGACAGTAATTTAAAATGACGTTGTGTCCTGATAAAATAGCAGGGGATTCTTAGAGATAATAGAAAAGGTATTATGTTACTGCTTAAAAAAAAGTTTGATAAATACGTGCAACCCAGAAAATTCAGATAGCAGAGAAAAAATAGGAGTCAGAAACTGGATTTGTTTTTAGCTGGATTTACCTTCTCATTTGCTTGTATCCTTACTGATTTTAGGTGATGAAGTAGCTGATCTTAATAGCAGTCTTAGGTTTGTGTTTTTTTAAGTGGAAGAGTATGAATAATTTTTTAAAAATTTCTTTTCAAGGGGGGGCTGGTTTACTCTAAATAAAACTATATTCCATATACAATGCCAAGAAGAAGGTTTATATTCTTAGGAATGGGTCACCAAGGTAGTTGAATTTGTTTTTCTAAGCAGATTTCCTCATTTTTATGTAATAACTTCAGTTCAAAGAAGTAAATAATCATGCATATATATATATATATATATATATATATGCACATATCTATGTATATACCTATATCTATTTAACTATATATATATATATATATATATATATATATATATATATATATATATATATATATATATATATATATATATATATATATGTGTGTGTGTGTGTGTGTGTGTGTGTATGAATGTATCTGTCTATCTATCTATTTATCTATCTGTCTATATTCTTAAGACCAAACTAATTAGACCTATTCCTGGGAACACCAGGAGAAGCTCTATTTAACAATGTAGTTAGGCATTTGTTCTGCAATTTAGGGTCTTAGAAAGTACCCTGAGGGCACTTAGAGGTTGAATGATTTTTTTAGGGGTCACAAAGCCGGTGTCATCAGGTCCATCAACTAGTCAGTCAATAAATATTTATTAAATGCTACTCTGTGCCAGGTATTGTGCTAAATGCTGGAAAAACAAAGAAAGACAAAAAACAGGCAGTCTGTACTTTCATGGAGCTCAGTCAATGGGGAAGACAGCATGCTAGCAACTATATATTAATAGTACAGGATAAATTGAAGTAATCCATAGAGATACGAATCAGGGCTTGAACCCCTTGGAGTCTTTTTGACTCCAAGGACAGCTCCTTTTCCACTATGCCATGGTACCTCTCAAAAAAGTATATGCCACAGAATAATATTAAAAGCTGTGCTTATATTTTTATGTGTATAATGTACACATATGTATAATGAATAAATACACATAATTTCAAGTTTTAAGTGCACAAAGACTTTTGGGACATCTTATATAGTAGATATCTAGGAGGCAGGTTAGGTGGTTCAATGGATAGTGTGCTGTACTTGGGGTCAGGAAGATCTGAGTTCACATCCAGCCTCAGAAACTGACTGTATGACTGTGAACAAGTCACTTAACATCTATTTGTCTTAATCCACTGTAGGAGGATATGGCAAACCACACCATTATCTTTACCAAGAAAACCTCATGGACAGCATAGTTCACAGGGTCACAAAGAGTTGAACATGACTGAATGATTGAATAACATCAATATGTAAGGGAAATATGCTTATCCCTGTAGAATAGAAAGCACTTTGGGGTTCTAGGCTTAACTGCTCATCATGTCTAACATACAATGAACTTGTTTAAAGCAACTTGAATTACACAATTTCTTGGAGTCCAGTAGATGAAAATATGTCTTCTTAGCCTTCCTGCTTTACTACAACACTCTAAAGACTCCTGTACTTTCTATTATAGCTTGGCAAAGCTTGTAATAAATCACTACACTTTGCTTGCAATGCTATTATATCTTTCTCACGGATGTCTGCTCATATTTTATCCTCTTTAGACTCTAAATCCAAGAATGACTTTTTAAAATGGCCTTTTGTTTCTTATGATTTTTTCACTATATCTAATAACTAAAAATATATACATGCAATGCAATGGAAGGTGGAGAGGACAGCTGGGATGTTAAATATGGTGCAGTCACGTTGGTTTAGATCAAAAATGCTCTCTTAGTCTGTTTTTCCCCCTCTTCACATCACCTGACCTTCACTGAAATTTGACTTCAGGCAGACTAAGGAATGCACATGCTCAGTGGGACAGTTAAAAGGACGCTGTTAAATTTCTTAGACTTAGGATTGAGTATGTCTCTCATGGGGCAAGCTTGGGAACTGTCAGTATTAATGGAAAAAAAAGTACTGAGATGGGCACATTAGGGAAACAGAGATAGCCACAAGAGGAAAATGTTTAAATATAACGTTTATAGTGCTGATTACTTATGTAGACTCATCAATAAAAGGGACACCTTTTTTTGAGGCCTAGAAAGGAGAAATAAGCTCTGTTTGTAGCATAAATGGACTGTCTTTCATTAATAAACCTCTGCTGGCAATCTGTGTCTGAAACACATTAAATGAGTTTGCACTCCTCTCCCTCATTTAATCATCTTTGTGTAGTCATTGCACGGCAATTTGGTGGGGCAATGGGTAGATTGGTGGGTCTGGAGTCAGGAGATCAGACAAAGCTAGTATCAGATACTTCCTAGCTGTGTGACCCTGGGCAAATCACTTAACTCTGTTTGCCTCAGTTTCCTCATTTGTAAAATGAGTTGAGGAAGGAAATGACAAACCACTCCAGTATCTTTGCCAACAAAACCCCAAACGGGGTTACATAAAGTCAGATGTGACTGAAACAACTGAACGACAATCAATGTATGTTAATATAGGATAAAGGAGTCAAGGAAGAAAGTATGTAATCAGAGAAGAGGTAGAAGAATGAAGGACAGTGGTAAACCTCTAGAAGATGGGAAAGTTAATTCCTCACCTATTGAACAGATGAAGCAATGAGCAACTCTGTCTTTGCCTCAGCTAGAGGCAGGTCTCTGGCTACAGTGAACATCTGTGGACACAAGGATGTCCACACCCATCAGTTGAAGAAAATAGCGCCTGCCCTCAAATGAGAGACCACAAACCCTGAAGACTGTTAGTATTCTTCTACCTCTGACTTTGACTCTAGGCCTACCTTGCTGACTTAGTGTTATGGTACCCCTTGTTTCTTATAGAAACTGTATTTGTTTTCCTAGATTAGAAGCTCCAAATTAATCAACAATAGGATATGGTAGCAGCCAAAAGAAGCAAATCCAACTTTAGGCATCACTGATAGAGCCATAATGTCTAGAATATAGGAGATGATAGTCTTCCAGTCTTGTGGTATGTTGCCCAGGTCACTTGACATCTAGAATATTATGTTCAGCTCTGAGTACTACATAATAGGAAAGATGTAGATAGTATGAAGTGTAAGGGTCATGTTTTACCTTTCTTTGTATCCATATGGCTTAGCACAATGCCTAGCATCCAGTAAGTGCTTAATAAATGCTTGTTGATTGACTGCTTCATTTTGCTTTAGCTGAATTATTTGCATTTGATTCTTTTTTGCTTGCCTATCCCAGCAGCATCTGCCAGATCTTCCAGCTTAGCTGGACACCTGGTCCTAATCCCTCTTGGCTGGTCCCTTCTATAGCTGTTCATACGCTGGCATGACAGGCCTTAATTATCCTGAAACCAGACGTTTGGTTGTGCAGTGAGGACATGTGGAGTGGCCTCTTCTGTGTGGGTCACAAATGACTGTTCAGTCATAAGGGTTCTACTGGCAAACACTTTCCTCTGGTGTATGGGCATGTGTGCAGTGGCCCAGATGGTGCCATCGTTCCCTAGAGTCCTGGATCAGCTTAACAGAAGATGGCAGACTGGGTGATGCTACCTTTATTTATGCAATCAAATAAGCATTGCATTTTCTCCTTCCCCCTCTTCTGATTTATGAGAAAAGGAATAGGAATGTAGTCAGGCAAACCCTGGGTGAAAATCATGTTCCCTGTGTGGTTTCAAAGGGAAATATTCTCACAAAGGAAGTCAGGATTTGAGCACTTCAATTAATATCCAATCATTTCAAAGCAAGAGAGCAAATTAATTTGTTCTCACTGTTGAGAGAGGACAAAGAAGGTATTGGAACATCAAGAGCTGTGTTCGTTTATTTACCTAGTCTGATTCAATTTTGCTGAGAAACTCTGCTACATTAAGAGATATCAAAGGACAGTAGCATGTTGGAAAGAATTCCTGTTACACATTTACCTTGGTGTAGGTAACACTGCAAATGAAAGTCTTCTTCAAATAAATTTAAAAAAAATATTAATTTTATTTTTTGTTACATTTGAGTTCCAAACTGTTTCCTTTCTCTCTCCTAACACTGGACTAGAGAAGGCCAACATTTAACACAGATATGTATGTGTACACACACACAGACACACACACACACTCACATACACACACACACAAAATACATAGTTCCCTACATCAGTTCTTTCTCTGGAGGTAGATAGAATCTTCTTTCATAGTTCCTTTGCAGTTGATTTGAATATTCATATAATTCAGAATAACTTAGTCATTTCCTTACTCATTGAACAACATTGCTATTACTATATGCAATATTCACTTTGTTCTGTTCATTTCACTCTTCATTATTTCATGCAAGTCTTTCCATGTTTTTCTAAAATCAACCTGCTCATCATTTCTCATAGCACAATAGTATTTCTTCATAATCACGTAGCATAGCTTATTCTGCCATTCACCAGTGGAGGGACATGCCCTCAATTTCCAGTTCTTTGTCATCATAAAGAGAACTGCTGTCAATATTTTAGTACATATGACTTTATTTTTCCATGACCACCTTGGAATGTCATAGTGGGATTACTGGATCAAAAGATATACACAATTTTACAACTCTTTGGGCATAATTCCCGATTTCTCTTCTAAATGGTTGGATCAGTTCACAGTTATACCAACAGTGCAACAGTGTCCCAGTTTTTCTACATCTCCTTCAACATCTGTTAATTTCACTTTCTAAAATTTTGACCAATCTGATTGGTATGAGATAGTATCTCAAAGTTGTTTTAATTTGCATTTCTCTAATCAATGAAATAGAACATTTTTTCATATGACTATATGTAGTTTTGATTTCTTCCTCCAAAAACTACTTGTTAATATACTTTGACCACTTATCAAGTAATGAATCATATTCTTATAAGTTTGACAAAGTTCTCTATATATTTGAGATATGAGGCCTTTACTTGAGAAACTGTCTATAAAATCCCTATGCCCCCTACCCTGATTTTCTGCTTTCCTTCTATTCTTGGTTATTTTGATTTTATTTTGACAAAATGTTTGTAATGTAATCAGAATTATCCATTTTACATCTCACAATGTTTTTTATCTCTTGTTTATTCATAAAATTTTCTCCTGTTCATAAGTTTGATAGGTAATATGTAGCATATTCTTTCAATTTACTTATGATATCTTCACTTTATCCTAAATGATATATCTATTTTGAACTTATTTTGGTAAATGATGGAAGATATTGATCTATACCTACTTTCTGCCAGATTGCTTTTAAGTTTTCCCCTAAATTTTTTCCAAACAATGAATTCTTTTCGTAAAAACTTAAATCTTTACATTTATCAAATATAAGGTTTCTATAGTCATTTACTACTATGTTTTGTTTATCTCTTGATTCCACTAATCCACTGTTCTATTTCTTAGCCAGTATTAGATAGTTTTGATAATTGCCAGTTTATAATACAGTTTATTATATGGCATTGCCAGGCCTCCTTCTCTACATTTTTTCATCAATTACTTTCATATTCTTGACCTTTGGTTTCTCCAAATGAATTTGTTATTATTTTTTCTATCTCAATAAAATATTTTTTGGTAATTGAATTGGGATGATATTGAATAAATAGATTACTTTAGGTAGAATTGCCATTTTTATGATATTGGCTTAACCCATCCATGAACAATGAATATCTTTCAATTATTTTTATCTGATTTTATTTATATGAACACTGTTTTATAATTATGTTCTTATGGTTCCTGGGTTTGTCTTGCAAGAATACTCCCAGGTATTTTATGTTATCTACATTTATTTTAAATGAACTATTTCTTCCTATCACTTCTTATAGAGCACTGTTGATGATAGATTGAAATGTTGATAATTTACATGGATTTATTTTATGTTCTGCTGCTTTGCTAAAATTATGAATTGTTCAACTAGCTTTTTAGTTGAATCTCTAGACTTTTCCAAGTATACCATCATAAAGTTTTATTACCTCATTGTTCATTCTGATTCCTTCCATTTCTTTTTCTTCTCTTATTGCTATTGCTAGTATTTCTAGAACCAATATTGAATAGTATTGCTAATAATGGATATCCTTGTTTCACTCCTAATCTTGTGGGGAAGGCTTCTAGCTTATCCCCATCACAGATAATGCTTGGTTTTAGATAGATGCTTCTTATTATTTTAAGTAAAAATCCATTTATGCCTATCTTTTCAAGGTTTTTTTTTAAAAATAGGAATGAGTTTTATATTTTGTCAAAAACTTTTTCTATATATTATGATATAATCATGTGTTTTATTGCTTTTGTTATTGATATAATCAGTTATGCTAATAGTTTTTCTTATATTGAACTAGCCCCATATTCCTGGCATAAATCTCACTTGGTTAGAATGTATGATCTTTGTGATGCAATATTGTAGTCTCGTAGGTAATGTTTTATTTAAGATTTTTGCATCAATATTCATTAGTAAAATTGTTCTATAATTTTCTTTGTTATTGTTCTTCCTGGTTTAGATATCAGTTCCACACCTGTTTCATAAAAGGAATTTGGTAGACCACTTTTTTTGCCTGTTATTTCAAATTATTTATTTAATATTGGAATTACTTGAGTTTTTGAATGTTTGGTAGAATCCACTTGTAAATCCATCTGGTCCTTTTATTCTTAGGAAACTCATTTATGGCTTGTTCCTTTTCTTTTTCTAAAATAGATTTATTTAGATATTCTATTTCCTCTTCTGTTAATCTAGGCAGTTTATGTATTTGTAAATATTCTTCTATTTCATTTAAATTTTTGTATTTATTGACATAGTCTCCAAATAAAATTAAGGCAGCGATTTCCCAATATATTTTGGGACTAACTTCCTACAAAACAAACATGATTTACAGGAAGCATGCTTATTTATCTCCATTTATCTTTATTTATTTTGGGGAGTGCTTATATAAGAGTTGATAACTTCTTCATGTTGGTTTAATATTCAGTTGACCTGAGGATCATACGTGCCTGGCATGGAGTAGGTGCTTAAGAAGCAATTATTGAGTGCTCTCTTTAGAGCTGGAGGGGACATTTGAGGTCATTAGATCCAGTCTCTTCATTTTACAAATGAGGAAACTGAGGCATAGAGAGGTTAAGTTTGAGACACCTAGGGGGTACAAAGTCTGAGTTCAAATTCTTCCTCAGACATTTGTTACCTGTTTGAACTTGGGCAAATCACTAAACTCTCAGCTCATTTTCTTATCTGTAAAATTAGAATGTTAATAATCAATACATAAATAGTGATAATTATTAATTGGCATCAGCATCACACAATTAGTAAATGTCTCCAGAGGGATTTGAACACAGGTCTATCCTGACTCTAAGCTCAATTCCTTATCCTCTATGCCATTCTTCCTAATTCTACATTTTTGCAAAAGGGAATCAGGAAGAAATAAAACAAAACAGTTATCCTAAAACCACTTCTTGGATATTTGAGAATTTCTACTGAACTAAAAGGGTCAGGAAAAATGTAGCTTTATTTATGGCTGATTAAGAAATCATTAATTAAAATACCTGAAGATATTTGTCAACCTAAACACACAGCAAGGACTCTCAATGGTGTCATCATCCTAACTTAAAGATTGACTCTATGTCATCTAGAACCTCCAAGGTTCTCATTTCTACATACTAAACTCAGATTTCTTTATTCTGATACTTCAGAATATTTATTTTATATATATTTTGTATTTCCTTATTCTGATACTTCAGCTCTTTTGCCTTCGGTGTGTATATGTATACCTTCCGAATAAGACTGAAAATTAACTTCAGCTATTTTCTAGAAATTGTTGCATGGTATATTAATGATCTCATGATTTTTGATGTGAGTCCCTGCTGTCCCCTTGTTCTCTTTTCCGTCTTATGTATTTCTCATCATCTACTTTTTCCATGGAGTCCAATGAATGCATAAACATTTTTACAAAAGGAAAAATGATAGAAAAAAATGACAGCATAAACAATAAGACTCAGCAGGAAGAGAAAGAGAAATTCCATTTAAAATAACTATAGACAATATAAAATACATAGGAGTCTACCTGTCAAAATACACTTAGGAATTATATGAACAAAATTATAAAACATTTTTTTCACACAAATAAAGACAGATCTAAACAAGTGGAAAAATATTAATTGTTCACAAATAAGCTGAGCCAATATAATAAAAATTAAAATTCTATCTAAATTAATTTTCTTATTCAGTACCATACCAATAAAAGTACCAAAAATTATTTTCTAGAGTTAGGAAAAATAATAGCAAAATCCATCTGGAAGAATGAAAGATTACAATATCAAAAGAATCAATAAAAAAATATGGACAGCCTCACAGTACCATATAGCAAACTATATTACAAAGCAGTAATCATCAAAACAATCTGGTGCTAAGAAATAGAGCCACGGATCCATGGGATAGATTAGGTACACAACACAAAATAGTAAATGACCATAGTAATCTAGTATGTAAGAAATCCAGAGATCCAAACTTTTGGGACAAGAACTCACTGTTTGACCAAAACTACTGGGAAAACTGGTAAACGATCTGGCAGAAACTCGGTATGTACCAACATTTCATATTATATATTAAAATAAGGTCAAAACATGTACATAATTTAATCACAAAGGGTGGTGTCATAAGCAAATTAGGGGGAACATGAAAAATATTATCTATCAGATATCTATCTATCTGACAAATATATATATATATAGATATATAGATATATATGGATATGGACTACATATATATATATATATATATATATATATATACACATATGGATAAGGAAAGAGTTTATGACTAGACAAGAAACAGAGAAGCTCTTGGAAGGCAAAATGGATAACTTTATTTCATGAAATTAAGAAGATCTTGCACAAACAAAAATAATGAAGCCAAAATTTGAAGGAAAGCAGGAAATTAGTGAAAATTTTTTATAGCCAGTTTCTCTGATAAAGACCACATTTCTCAAATATATAGAGAGAACGGAATCAAATTTATAAGAACCATTCTGCAGTTGATAAATGTCAAAGAATCTGAACATCAATTTTCTGAAGAAGACATAAAAACTATAGTCATATAAAAACATGCTCTAAATTCCCCTTGATTTGATAAATGCCCATTAAAACAACTTTGAGATACCACACTACACCTATCAGATTTTCTAGAATGACAGAATAATAAAATGACAAATATTGGAGGGGATGAGAAAAAGTAGGGATACTAATTTCCTGTTTGTGGAATTGTGAACTGATCCAACCATTCTGGAGAGCAATATCCCCAAGAGGTTATAAAACTATGCGTACCCTTTGATGGAGCAGTACCACTATTAGAACTATATCTCAAAGAGATCAAGGGAAAAGGAAAAAGAACTGTATGTACAAAAATACTTGATGTTGCCCTTTTTGTGATGGCAAAGAATTAGAAATCTAGGAGCATACCCATTAACTGGGGAATGATCTAACATGTATGTCAAGGGGTATGATTTTGATGGAATACTGTTGTGATATGAGAAATGATTAACAGGATACTTTCAGAAAAATCTGGAAGACATATAAACACATGCAAAGTGAAATGATCAGAACCAGGAGAACATTGTATACAGTAACAGAAACATCACAAGAATGATCAACTTTGAAAATCTTAGTTACTCTTATCAATACAGTGATATGACAATTCTGAAGAACTCATCATGAAAAATGCTATCAACTTCCAGAGAGGGAATTGATAAACTCTGAGTTTATATTGAAGCATATTGTTTTTCACAGAGAAATAAAGCTTGTGAAAGAAAATTCCTTTCTCCCCCCCTCCCTCCCTCCCTTCCTTCCTTCCTTCCTTCCTTCTTCCATTCATTCCTTCTTTTCTTTTTTCAACATGGCTAATATAGAAATATGTTTTTCGTGGCTTAAAAATGACAGCATTTAAGACAGTAATAGTAACATTTTGATTGAATTGAAAATTGCTTAACAATAGCATAAATAAATAAGAAGTTATTTATACATATAATAATTGTACCTATTAGAGTTATACCATTTATCTGAGAAAGGAAAACATCATTTCTTAAGTAAAACAAATTGCATAGTAATATTTGACAGTGTCAAATTTTAATGTTCTCATATACATTGTAATAATTCATACTTACATTTAAATAACACTTTTCTTTCCAACATGAAGTAGTTAACAGATAGAATCTTATGCTTAGAGTTAGGAAGACCTGGGTTCCAAACTCATGTTAAACGTTTAACAGCTTATCTCTTTGCAAGTCACTTAACCTTTATGTGTCTCAGGTAACTCTATAGTGTTTATCTAGTAAGGCAAATGCCTAGGATTTTCAATTTAATCATAGATCAGAACATCCTGTGGGACAGGTAGTGCAAGTATTATTTACATATAAAGAAACTGAAGCTCAGAGAAGTCCAGATTCATACATCTAGAATGTGTCAGAGCAAGGGCAAGCCCAAGGCTTTTGATTCAAGGACCCTCATGATATTTGGGACCATATTTTTGGTTAAGAGAACACATAAAAAGAACATCACCCTGCATAATATTTAATTTAATCAGTGGCCATATAATTCTAGATTTTGAAAGAGTTTCCTGAAAACCTAGAAAGAGCAGCAAAGGGGTGAATATGTTAGAGATGTTATGAAAGTAAAATTGACAGTCCCAGGCAACAGGTAGGTTATGGAGAGTGCTCTACCCATATCATAAAGAGAAGGGGACCACACAAGCCCAAGACCCATTTTCAATTTTATCATTATTTCATCGTTTGCAATGGTCAAATAATTCATGACTTTGAAGCCAGTCTCATGGGAAAGAGCCTCTTCATAAACAGTTCAGCTAGTGCTTAGAAGGTGGTCACAGTCTGTTTTTAGGACCCAGGGGCAGCTAGGTCACACAGGGCTTGGAGTTAGGAAGACCTGAGTTCAAATCTGTCCTCAGACCCTTACTAGTTAGGTGACCTTGAGCAAGTCACTTAACCTATTTGCCTCAGTTTACTCATTTGTAAAGTAGAGATCTTAATAATAGCATCCACTCCATTGAGTTGTTGTGAAGACTGAATGAGATAACTGTAAAACACTTAGCACAGTGCCTAACACATAGTGTTATATATATATATATATATATATATATATGTATATATATATATATATATATATACATATATATATATATATGAATGCTTGTTTCCTTCTCCTTCCTTCATTTTTTTTCTTAAGATTTAATTCTTTTTAATTTCTAGGAAAGTACTTGTCACATAGTAAGTGATACATGGTGATAATTACTACTAACATTGCCAAATTTCTAGTCTAGTAGACCTGATAAAGTTTGCATGTCAAAGGCACAGTCTCCAGATACCCTAGATTACTCTAGTTCCACAGTGAGCTATTAGGACAGACATTTGGTAGAAAGTTCAAGATAATGACTATAAAATTATAAATATTAAGTAAAGATATTTTATGAGTATCAAAACTAAAAGAAGAAATGCAAGAAAAAGAGAATTTAATGACTGACTACAGTAGGGAGGAGGTTTTGATTTGCAATGCTTAAGAATTTTTTTAAGGTCATATAGCTAGTGACACAATAGGTAAAACTCTGGGCCCAGAGTCAGGAAGACCTGAGTCCACCCTGTACAAGTCAGTTAACCTCTGTTTTGCTTCAGTTTCCTCACTGGGGACAAATATAACACTTGCCTAGCAGAGTTGTGAGAAGCAAATGAAATGATACTTATAAAAAGTTCTTCGCACAGTGTCTTGCCCTTAGTGGATGGTATGTAAATATTTATTCCATTCTATTTCATGCATTTTGTTTTTCTTGAGAGTTTAAAGTACTATATTTTTGAATGCTTTTCAATTTCTAGTGATGAACAAATTATACAGTTTTAATCACGTCTTTAAACATTTTTCATCATCTATCAATGAATCAATATTTGTTAAGAAACTGCTATGTGCCAGGCACTGTGCTAAGTACTAGGGATAAAAAAAGAGACAAAAGATAGTAGTACTCCCTGTCTTCAAGGAACACACAGTCTAATTGGTGAAACAACGTGCAAACAAATATATACAAGGCAAGCTATATACAGGGATAAACAGGAAATAATTGACAGATGGAAGGCATTGGAATTGAGACGGGTTAAAGAAGTCTTCCTTTAAAGATGGAATTTTAGACAGTGAGACTTAATGGAAGTCAGGGAGATTAGTATATTATGATGATGATGATGATGATGATGAAGTTAACAAACATCAATAAGCATAAACATTTGCTTTATGAAAAGAATAGAAAAATGAAGATTTTATATGACACTGTGAATGTCTATTATACATGACTTGTTTTTTTTTAATATTAAATTTACACAGAATTTCTACCAACGCTGTTTTTTTCTGGGTCCTGCATCTTACTTCTGCTCTCTTCTCTATATTTTTTAAAAAGTATTTCATTGATGCTTCATTTTCTTCTTTTTAATATGAATTACTATATCTACATATTATTAGTTTCCCCATAATTGTCTTTTAATCTTGTCTTACTAAAATATTTATTTATTTAGATTTGTACCAGATATCCATAAAATAAAGGGTTTCAACCAAATTTTACAAGCTCCAGTACTAAATCTGAGAACCTTAAGAGTCCTTAAATGATCAAATGTGAAAAGTGCATCAAAAAGGCGAACTGTTTTAGGTAGAAAGGTTAGCTGAAAAGAACAGGATGATTACCTAACTACCTTTATCAACTCTTCAGAGATCCAGGAGAAACATTTTTCTGCTATACAGTAATTCACTATTTTCAGAACAATGTTATCCTCAAATCCCCATCACCTATATTTTGCCGATAACACGTCTTTGAAACAAAAAGAGAGGAAAATGAAACTTTTTGGTAGATTAAACTGAATGTATTTTTGTGGCATTTTTGTATGCTAGGCAATGTATGCTGATTGATTTTTTTTGCATAACCAAAACAAATAGCACCTCTGAATTTTCAGTTACTCTTTATATTTGCTTTAAGGTTTTACTTTAGTCTAGCCACTTAATGAATGAAATTGGCATTTATTTTACCACTGAAAGGTGAGAGAACTTTGCATTAGAAATTATTTAAATAAAATATTTACATAAATGGAATTCTTGGCATTTCATTCAAATAGTATAGACTGGGGAAAGTAAATAGTGACTTTGACATGCTTTTCACATTTTATTATCTAAGGGATCTTAAGGTAAGGTCAGTTTTTCAAGGTGAAAGTGGGACTGTATATTAAGACCCTTGATCAACTGAAAAGTTACTAAAAGTAACTTAAAGTTTTCTAATTTATCTATTCTAATCTTGTGTGGTGTCTTTTAAAATATGTTAGTGTGCATTGTTATTTTAGCAATGAACTGGAAGTGAGTAATGCCTATTGATAAATGTTAAAATAAGTATCATCAATGAAACTATAGGGAAAATTGTGGTATACACAACATCTTGGCTCTTTTCCTTTTTGGAATTTTGGCATACTTGGCCGACAGTGCCCTTTGATTGGTTCATTCAGTTCGACAACTTGTCACTTAAATTCTTTAATGTTAACAAACTTTCCTTTTGTTCTTTGGTTAACTATATACCTATCTGTCCACATCTTGGTTTAGGATTTTCTCTGGCAACCTTGGTTAATGGATGGTAGCTTTATTCTAGGGCCTCTCCAAGTGTCAGAGATCATTTACTGTGTTTATTAAAAAAGCCAATGAACAAGTGACAAGACAACACAGATTCTTGCGTTTGTCAGTCTGTTATTTGGTGGTCAGTGTGCCGAGTGCCAAGAGAACATTTTCTCCAGGTGGAAGAAGCCTAGTTAATCTCTGTAAAGCACAGAAATAGCTCCTCAATCATTACAATGTCATGAGTGATTAAATTTTTTTTTTTACTCTGGAAGAACAGTGTGTATGTATTTAAACAGGCAAACTCTTTGTGTGTTAAACGAAATACAGGAGAAATAGAGATGTTCTCATTACATGTTATAATGAGTTAGGAATCAGGTTGTCAGCAAGCAGGAATTAAGCATTTTCTATGTTATATGCCAGGTACTGGGCTAAGTACTTTGAATGGATGCAAAAAAGGGCAAGAGATAGTGCCTGATCACAGGGAGAGCAGGGGAGACCGCATGCATACAAATATAGACAAACAGAGATACAATATAGGAAATCTTAGAGGGGAGACACTAAAGGGGATCAGGAAAGATACAATTTTAGCTTCAACTTGAAGCATTCCAAGGACTCCAGGAGGTTGAGATGATAGAGACGAGGAAACAGATAATTCCAGGCTTGGGGGACAACCAGTGAAAACGCAAATTCAGCATAGGGAGTGTCTTGTGCCATAACAAGGAGGACCACGTAGAGTATAGGGAAAAGGAAGTTGGGGTGAGAAGGAAAGTTGAGAAGCCTAGAAATATAGGCAGGTGCCAGGCTATGAAGAATTTTGAATGCCAAATTTACCGACAATGTAAATGGAAAGTACAATAATGAAACAATCAAAACTGAACGCTATGATATAATGGATACATTAGATCTCAAAGAAGAGAGGAGAAATACACCTCACTCCCTTCTTTGCAGAGGTAGGCAGAATGGGCACAGAACATTGCATATACTGTCAGACTTAGTTGGTACTTCAGTTAGTTTTGTTGAATTGGTTTCCTTCTCCTCCCCCACTTTGCCCCCACAGTATATTAAAAAATGTTACTAGGGATGACTCACCAGAGAGGGGCAGAAGAAAATGTATTTTAATTTGGAAATGAAGGTCTCAGATTGCATTAAGAGATAGTATATCCAGAATGAGGGAGTTGAGAGTCTCCTGTTCTCTGCCCTTGATAGGTCTTGTTTGGACTTTCTAGAGTATCATACTTGGTTCTGGGCAACCGGTTTTCAGAAGCGTATTGACAAATTAAAGGCACAAAGGCTGATGAGAACTACTACATTTAAAATTGACAGAAAGGCTTCTGAATTTTAAGCCTACAGAAGTTGAAGGTTACACAACAGCTTCCTTCAGGTATTTAAATTGTTTTACTCTAGATTTAGATGGTAGAGTGGATAGAATACTAGGCCAGAGTCAGAAAGACTGAGTTCAAATAATGTCAGAGACAGTTATGACCTGTGTGAACTTGGGCAAATCACTTATCCTGGTTTGTCTCAGTTTCCTCATCTGTAAAATGAGCTGGAGAAGGAAATGGCAAGACACTCCAGTATCTTTGATAAGAAAACCCAAATGGGTCATGAAGATTTGGACAGGAGTGAAACACTTCTATAGGACTTTCTAAGTTTATATAGCACTTTACAAATATCATTTCATTTGAACCTTACAACAGTCCTGGGAGATAGGTGCTATTATCTCAATTTTACATATGAGAAAACTGAGACAGATGTAAATTAAATGACTTACCTAGTTCACACAACTTTTAAGTGTTTAAGACTGAATTTGGACTTAAGGCTTTCTGACTCCAGTTCAGCTCCCTCTCTACCTAGCTGCTAAGACACAGAGCAGTGTCATATGCGGAGGTACGGTGAACTAGAGGACTTCTGAGGTTCCTTCCAGCTACAATTCTGTTTTTCTGTGATCTCCACATCCACTGACTACCTGTTCTCCCTCCTTGTGGAGCTGGGATGGAATATAAACTGAGAGCTGTATGTTGCAGTTGGATTGATTTTATTTGGCATTTTCACTGGTTGTATGTTGCTATATGTATGAAAGAAAAAGCCCTGGACTCCAGATCAATTGGTGCAGTCCACTAACAGTATACTCCCCAGATCAATCAGTCAGCAGATATTTATTGAATGCTTCCTAAGTGCTGTACTAAGTACTCTGAAGGATACAAAGACTCTATATATCCACGTTCATTTCTTATATTGGTAGCCGAGATATAAAAAGATCACCGATCCTCATAAAAAATGTTACGTTCTTGAAGACAAAGTCATTCTTTTGCTTCCTCTCCATCAATCTGCAAGATCCTCACAGGGTTGGTTTTTCTTCCTTTTTTAATAACTTGGTTTACACTTCTCTGGACTGATATTTCTCCACATTCTTTTTAAAGTGAGATGCCCAAACTAGACACATAGGGCATAAAGGAAATATTATGTTCTAGTCTGTGCCTAGTGTGTTGCTGTTGGTGTTTTCTACAGGAAGCAATTACTTTAGATGCTTAATACATTACAATATGGAGCATGGCTATTAGTCCTTTCACCCTTAACCTTATGGAATGTAATCAGTAGATGTACAAAATAAATGTTAGAGTAACTATTACTAGTAATTATTTCTTCACTTTTATCTTGAAATGAATTTCTGGCAGCCAAAGCAATAAGGGAATATGGGAAATCATACCTGAAAAGACCAATGTATTCTCATTTGATGATGATCTTTTATCGGGCTTTGTCCCTAAAAAAAATCAGGCAGCCTATATAGGACAAATATTTGTTGCCTTCATAGAAAGAGGCAGATCAGTGCTTTATCCATCACATTCATAAGCCATAATTTGTTCAGCCATTCCCTAATTGAAGGGCACCCTTCAGTTTCTAATTCCTTGATATCACAAAAAGAGCTGCTATATTTTTGTGTATGTGGGTCCTTTCCTTTTTTCTTTGGTCTCTTTGTAGTATAGACTTAGTATGATATCATTAGGTCAAAGGATATGCACAATTTAGTAAATTTATATAATTACAACATTATGAAAAGGATCAACTTTGAAAGATTTAAGATCTATAATTTTCTTAATGAGCTGACTTGATTCCAGAGTGCCAATATGGAGAATATTACCTTCATCCTAACAGAAATGTAATAGACTCAACATGTGGAATAAAGCATATATTTTTTGTACATTAATAACATGGGAATTTGTTTTTCTTAGCTTGCACATTTGTCATAAAGGGTTTTTTCTCCTGTTGGAAGGAGAGAAGTGATAGGGAGTAAAAAACAAATATTTGTTAATTAAAAGAAGTTAATTTAGAAAAATCCCTTTTTCATTGCTGCTTTAAAGTCACCATAGCAATTTGACTTTGAAGATCTTTGTCTATCCAGAAATCCATGGTAAAGAATATTCATAATAGGGCTGGTGGAATGTGAACATATATATATATATATGTGTATATATATATATATATATATATATATATATATATATATATATACATATTATAAGGACTTATAATTCTATTGGTGTAGGTACTCTTTCAACCACTGGAAATCACAATGCTTTTATTCCTTAGTGGACAGTATCATGAGTTGCTATGGCTAAAAAATTCATCACCTATCAACCAACTTGATGTGTCATTCACAGCACTGAGGATGACTATGAATATGCCAGCATAATTCTGAATCACCAAGTATAACAGACTATGCGTATAGAAGGCAGAAGAAAAACATTTATGCAGATACCAGAAAGCCAGATTCCAACATGAGAAAATCAAATCCATCATAGTAACCAAGAAATCAAGACATATTATCACTGCAGGGGACAAAGGCATTCCCTAGTCTTCCCCCCTTCCCCTGTTCGCTGGGGTCTTCCCACAAACAAACGCTCACAAGACTAGCTGTGCCTTCCTGTGTCCTCTCTTCTCTACTCCAAGCGCTCTCACCAACTTTGTTCCAGTTCTGTTCCACTCTTCCTGTTCCACCTGTTCAGCAAGCTCCTCCTACCACATGTGACTTAGGCATCCTTGTGATTTAAGCAAGTCGCAGAGGTCTATTAATGAATGGAAAAGATCTCATTTAAATTACCATGACATTTGACCCCAAGATCTTTTGTATTCACTACATAGGTCAGTAGGGAAACTAGTCTCAATAGAACTGTAACAGAAATAACAGAAAATAAGTATATAAAACAATATCTTAGGCAACAGGTGTCAACAGAACTTTACAACAATATAGCAGGGATCACACAAAATAAGCACATAAACCAATACCTTATAGTGGAACTTAAGCATAAACACCCCATCATTTCACCTTTGAATGAATGGGTTCTAAAATCTTGGGGTAAGGGATGAAGGTCTCTTCTTCTATAGCCACCTCCTGTTGAAATTGGACAAAAAGCTGCCCCTGCCCCAAGAAGTCCTATTTGAAAGGTCGATTCTTTTTCTGGCATCTGGAGCTTGGTTGATGCTAAATCCAGGGGTGACATCATAGTTGTGGGCAGGGGGTGATATCTCACATAAGCGATCAGGCATCTGCAGGTGGTGGGTACTAAGCCTTCAGGAAACAAACAAATCTAGCAAACAAGTTTAACGACAAAAAGTCAAGAAGAAACAAGGAGACAATAACCAGAAGCAGGGTAGGTAGGGTCAGCTGTTCTTTTGGAGTCCATGAACACAATTATAATCTCTTTCATGGTAGAATATGTGAGTTAAAGGTAGAATTTTATAATAATCTTCTCCTGAATAAACCACAGTTATGGTGTTATCTTTCTCATGTGCTATAATTTCCACAACCTTTGGAACATCATCTGGCTTCCATTTTACCCATTTTAATTGAGCGTATGAAAAGCAAAGGGTGGGAAATTAACCCAGAAAAGATTCAAGAACCAGTCAAAACCATAAAAATTTTAGGTGTCCCATGGAATCAGGGGCTATGAGAGATTCTCCCGCAAAGTTGACAAACGATTCGGGATTTTCCTGTCACCACCAATAAAAAAGAGCTCAAAAGTTTATAGGATGATTTGGATATTGGAGACATCACGTGCCACATCTAGGACAAACTTTGAAATCCTTATATAAAATTGCTAAGAAAAATATGAATTTGATTGGGGGCTTTTGAAGAAGCAAAGGTCACTATACAATTGGCCCTAGAATTATGGCCTATGCAAAGTGGACAAGTGACTGTACAGGATGAATATGCAAACTAGAGTTTATGGCAGAAACAACAAAGCCAAAATGTACCCTTGGGATTTTGATCTAGGAAACTCTCTTCATCTGGAATTCAATATACCTCTTTTGGAAAAGTTGTTGTTAGCTGCACATTGGGCTTTGATAGAGACTGAACAACTGACTTTGTGTCATGAGGTAAAAAGTGTGCACCTACGGGGCAGTTCTTACTTCTCTATTCCATCTAGTATCAAGCCCCTTTCCTTGGTACATTTTGCATAGTTCATTAGTTGGAATACCATCTATGCTTCCAAAATCTCCCCTGCTCTCAGTACAGTAGCAAGTAATTCTTTTTTGTCAGCCCATCCTGACTTTGAATTCATTGGCTCTTTTCTCTCTCTTGAGGAAATTTTTTTTTTGAGGAAGTATCTTTTCCCCAGTCCCTAAGTCACTTAACTATGAAATCTTGTCCAGCACCTCCAAAAGAGGGTGCTCTATTTCACCAGTTATTAGAGTCCTGCTTGTAAGCAGGAGGAGCTGGCTTCACTATTATATTCCTATGGGAAACAGTTAAGGGGGAATCATAGTGTGCATGTACATTTCTTATCATTATGATAATCTTTTATCTTCCTCCTTTAACTTTCTTATACAATCCTTAAAGGATTACCAGGGTCTGTCTCCACTAGGCCACATAGAGTCAGTAGGTTACTGCTTACTGCATCCTTCTACAGCCAAAGCTAACAGCTTAGTCATATTGTTGCCTCCTTTCATATATTTATATGTATAAATTTCATATATTTTATATGTATAAAAATATTATATTAAATTATTATATTATTATTTCTAAAAATTTACTGTACCAAAGGATTCAAATACCTACAAATTTCAAGCAATCCACACCATCTATCAATACTTCTTTAGCCCCTTCATCACTGATTCTCACCATCCAAGATATTAAGAATTCTTCCACCCTTGGGTGAACCGACTCAAAATATCTGTGACCTCTCCTGCTGAGTAAAATCCTCAATTATCTCTCTAAACGCTGTGTTGCCCTCCTTGTTCTCCCATTTCCACCTTAGTATTGCTTCTGTCTGAGAAACTTTTCCCTCTAACATTGCTTCATTTTCCACATCTGACTTTGTTACATTTTGCTCCCATGCACTCTCCTGGCAGTTGTCACCATGGCAACTAGGCTGGGTCCTTACAAAGTTGTATTTTTTGCCGGCTTTTCTCTTCTTCTGAGCTAAATGAACAGCTTCTTCTTCTACCATCTGAGATCCTGCAGCTTTCTTTTAAAGTAGAGCCCAATGCTGAGAATTTCCATGCAACTAGCTAACTCTTTGACCATCTGAAATTTTTCATTCAGCAGCTTGTCTTTGCTTTTACACATGATATGGTAACCTGTTAATAAAATCCAGCCTCTTCTATACATGTCTATGTTTCAGTAAGTACCCCAACATACATGGAGGGCCTACTACCACAGGTTCTTAGATCTGTATTCATAAAAGGAAAGGCAACTTTTGAGGGGTTAACAATCATTTTAATCACACATATGTGTGATTCCTTTAAGCAAGCACATATATCATTCACCTAGTTTAGGGGAGTCAGTACCCTGAATTTAAAAGAAAATATAGAGAAATCAAAAAGTCAACAGAACCATGGCTTCCTCTGCCTGAATTCAAGAGAGAGTTGGACCCCAACTGTCTGGCCATAGTTATCTGGGAGGGACGCACTGACATCTGAGTTTTCAAAGCCAGGCAGCTCTTTAAAGCAGCTTCCCAGAGTCCTCGTCTGGCCAAACAAGCACTTCAAGTCAATAAGCCCCAATATAAAACCCATGCCTCAGAGTCTTTATACACTTTTTAGAGACAGAGGGCATCACATTCCTTGAGAACTAATGTCTCATTAACAAAATTGTGGGCATGCCTTATGATGATTTGGTCTAGTGTCAGTGTGCCTGGGTATGAATTCTGGTGAATTCCCCAACAGAATTGGGGAATAGAAGGGAAAAATCTTTTGTGACTTTCCTACAAATCTTCCCAGTCCAAACAATAGGTGGAGAAGATCCTCCTTAATCCCATTCAAATAGAGGCACTTCTTGATTATACTAAAGCAAAAACAGCAAAAGATGCTATTTTGCTTGACTTTAGATCTTGCCAGTTCTTTCTCCAGTTTTATTGGTATTTCTCACAAACATCTTTCCAAATCTCTAGGTTCCTGTAGCCTTCTGTAACCTCAGTTTCCAGTTTTCACAGGGTCTAGTGCTTTTAGCCCATTCCCTTGCAAGGCAATAATAAGGTAAATCCTCCCATCCAGGGATATGTTTCTTTCTCTAAAGCCTTTTGCCTCCAAATAGAGATTTCATACGCTGCAATCCTGTTCATGACATCAAATGTATCACCAAGGCACTTTTCACAGCATTGAGGGTGATGATGAATATGCTGGTGTAGTCTGAATCCCAAAGTGTAACAGACTCTCCATATAGAAGGAAGAAGAAAAACATTTATTCAGACATCAGAAAGCCAAATCCCAACATCAGACAGCCAAATCTGTCATAATAATCAAGAAGTCAATATACATAATCACTGCAGGGGACAAAGTCATTACCAAACCTTTTCCCAGGGCCTTCCCACAAACAAACACTCACAAGTAGCTGTGCCTGCTTATGTCCTCTCTCCTCTGCTTCTAACTGTTCTCACCAACTTCCTCCTAGTTTTCTCCACTCTTCCTGTTCCACCTGTTCAACAAACTCCTCCTACCACATGTGATTTAAGTAGGTCACATGGGTCTATTAATGAATGGGTAAGATCTTTCCATTTAAATTACCATTATACTTGATCAAGAGTTTCTCTGAAATCGACATGGTCCTCAGAAGACAGATATCAATTCAATTACTGAACCTTTGTGTAGACCCTTTCCATAGAGTAAGGACCTTCTAAAGCTTGTTGTGGGCATGCCTTATGAAAATGTGGCCTTAGAATAGTTCTTTGGTTATTCTTTTTGAAGGAAAGATGATTTGATCTAGTGTCAGAGTGCCTGGGTATGAATTCTGGTGAATTCCCCAGCAGAACTGAGGAATAGAAGGGAAAAATCATTTTATGAAGCATCTACTATGTGCTAGATATTGTGTTAAAGGTATTACAAATATTATCTCATTCTCACAACAATCCTTGGATGTAGGTGCTGTTATTACCCCATTTTACAGTTGAGGAAACTGAGGCAGATAGAGGCAATTGAACTTGCCTGGGTCACAGAGCTACTATGTGACCAAAACAGAATTCGAACTCAGGTCTTGCTGACCTTAGGCCCAGCACTCTGTCTATTGCATCATTTAACAGCTACTTACTAGTTGTGTAACTTTGGCGAATCACTTCTCTTAGGTCTAATTTCCCTCAGCTGCAAAACGAAAAAGTTTTACTAGATCTCTAAAGTTCCTAACAGTCCTCATATTCTATTCTAATATGAAGTGAGCTCTTTGAGGGCAGGAGCTGTTTCATTTTTGTATCTATATCACTTTCTTGCACATAGTAAACATTTAAATGCTTATTGAATTAATTGAATTAGGCTTTTTATTTAGTATACATCTTTTTCAAAGTGTAATGGTCAAATCTGAGTCTACCTATCTCTGAGGTTGTCCCTCTGTCCACTATATTTATACCATGAAACCTCTCACACAGTAATTTACTTAGAGTCCAAGATCAGAGTATAATGTAAAAATTCTCTCCTGACGTGAATATTTTTATATTTGAACTCCCACATGAAAGGAAGATATAGAACTGAGCTATGCATCCACGTAAATGGATTCATATTTGAAAAAGGCCTTTAGGCTGGATTCTAGCTGGAATATATCCACTCATGTAAAAGACTTGTTTATATATAATAGGTAAATTAGGTGTGAACAAGAGTTCAACTGTAATAATAGCTATAAGTCCTAGAATAAATGATAATCTCTATATGACTGCAATGGTCTCTCTCATGAGAATGATCTCTATGAAGGGATTTTGATTTATATTCTGTTTCTCAGTTCCCAGTGGAGGCTAAAGATTTGCCCTGTCACTTTCAGAGCAAAATCTTCTCAAATATCACCCTGAACTATCCTCTTTATGTCATACCAGTCAGAATTTGGGTAGCCATCAGCTTTTTATAACAAATAATTGAAGAAGAATCAGAACTGAAAGAGTTAATATTCAAGGTAACAGAAGTACCAGCCACTTTTTGGCTGGTAGCCTAGAAGGGACAGATTGCTTGTCTCTCTCCCTTTCTTTTTCCAACTCCCTAGCTTCCCCACCAAGGGAGCTTGGAATTAATCATTCCATAGTCCATCTGGGAATTAGAGACTTTGAGTTAAATTGTTTTAGTGGATGATGAAAGGGGTGAAGAAGAACCACCAAATTTCAGCCTCACCAATGTCTTATCAGCTCCAATATTTTCTGCAACAACCACCCACCCAAGAAGGGAGGATGCCCAGAGTAGAGACATCATGGGATTGCCCATCTAGCAGATCTTCTCCTCTCTGCTGTTCCCACCATACTCATTGTGGTTACACATATTATTATTTCACTGTTATACCCCCTTTCGTACCTTCTCATCCTGGATCTAAACCCTTCCACAAATCCTCCATAGATCTTCTATTTAGTTTACTAAAGGTCTTCCTCTACCTTTTAACATTCTGTGGGTACTAATTAAATACTTGGGTACTAATTAAATACTTGGATATTCCATCTTTTATCCCTTGTTCTTGCTAGATGAGTCATTCTCTTTCCCAGCTATATATGAAGCAGCTAGATGATACAGTGAATAGAATGTTCTCTCTGGAGTCAGGAAGACCTGAGTTTAAATTTAGCTGAAGATACTTGCTGCCTGTGTGACTATGGGCAGGTCACTTAACCTCTGCTTGAGTTTTTTATTTGTAAATAATATTTTTTGTGAGATCCAGTGAGACAATATACGTAAAGTACTTTGCAAACCTTTACTGTTGCATAAATACTGGCTATTTTTATTATTATACAGTCTGGATGATAGCATTTATGTCATTTTGTACAAAGCATGACTGCTTATTTGATGCAGCATATTTATACCCACTTTGTATCTTTTCATTATCCCTTGAGTTACCTATAATTTTTAGACATTATGGTATTCCATGACTTTTATTAATATACTTCTGGTAATACATCCCTTTATCATGAAAGCTGTTTTTACACAAACACATAAACATACGTTCAACAAACCTCAAACCGCAAGCTTGCATTTAGTATGTTATTAACATGGGGCCTCCAACTCAAGTTTGACTTATGTTACAATCAAACATGTAATTAAGAAGTAGAAGATGCACATTCTCTGAGTATGGAGCAATGTCTTCTACTCCAATATTTCCCTGTCCTGAGATGCAGAAGATCCTAGGAATCTAGAGGTTCCTTTAAGAATCCCAAGCAGTGCTCACGGTTTGATAGCATGTAAGTGTTCCTTGAAGGACTTTGAACTCCCCAGAATGTCTTCCAGTCAACTCACACTTAGAAAAATACAGATACAATGAATACTCTGATGGGTAAGCATTTGCTGGGTAATGCCTTTAATGTCCTGTGAGCCATTTTGGGGGTGCAGAATTAGGCTTGGATTGACTTGCCCTTAGTACTTGATCCATTCTATAATCACGTGAGGGTCTGCTGTTTATTTTAGCCCTGGAATTTCAGAGGTCCTCAATCAAGAAACCAATACAATACCTATTATGCTATGTGCCAATGGTGATAACATGGTTATTGTTGAGTCTTTTCAGTTGTGTTTGATTCTTTGTGACTCCATTTGGGGTTTTCTTGGCAAAAATACTGGAGCAGTTTGCCATTTCCTTCTCCAGCTCATTTTTACAGATGAGAAACCTGAAGCAAACAGGGATAAGTGACTTGTCCAGGGTGATATATCTAATTGGTGTCTGAGGCAAGATTTGAACTTGGAAAGAAATGTCTTCCTGATTTCAGGCACAGTGCTCTATCCAATGTACCACCTAGTTGCTCCAGAATAATAACATAAAGAATTATTTGTTCCAGGAAATTTTCCAAGACCCAGACTTATCTTAGTTTCTTAGTTGTCTGCTCTGCAGATTGACCAATCTAGAGAATTAACCAAATAAATGCTCTAGGATTTGTCTGTACTGAGAAGCAGTCTAGATTCCCAAGGAGATCCTTCAGTGAGGTCCTAGGTCTCCTGAGGTTACCTGGCTACAAATTCATATAACTTTGGTGAGCATAGAGATACAATAACCTTCTGAAACCTTCTTCTCTCTCTGTGTGTGTGTGTGTGTGTGTGTGTGTGTGTGTGTGTGTGTGTGTGTGTATAAGGTTGAGCTGATGTTTGTATCAGCCTTTAGGAGAATGACAAAAATGTTACTTCATCAATATGACTGGGGCAATGAAAGTATCAAGCCCTCATGACTCTTTAGTTGTGGAGGCAGAGATGAGAAGAGGACGCTTTCTTGATGTGACAATGAACTCTGTGTTCTTAGGAATGCAGTGGGAATTCTTAGACCATCCACATGAAACTGAATGAAAATCCAATCAGTTTTCGTGCCAGGCAAGCCAAATAAGTGGCAGTCAGCAACATATATTTAAAATAATCATGCCAATAACTTAACAATGAAATCCTAAATAATGAGTAGGTAAAAGAACAAAAAATAGAAAAAATTAAAGTAAGCTAAAGTAGGCCTTGAGAGGTAAGGGAAATCATATTCTTACAGATATACATTAATAAAGAAGAACTGATTAATGAATTGAATATATATTAAAAATTTAGAAACCTAAAAAATAAACAAACAAAATAAGCAGGACAGAAGATATATTAAAAATCTAAGGTAAAAGAGACAATTTGGAAACATATATATTTTGACAAAGTATAACATTCTTTTATGCTAAACACCCTACAAACCATAGGTAGGTAGAGACCCTTTTTGATATCATAAAAGACAATCTAAAACAAAAAGTAAGCATCATATGCAATGGGAATACACTAAAACCTTTTCTAATAAATAAGGAAGTGAAGCCAGGATGCCCACTTCCCCACTATTATTTAATATAGTTCTAGAAATTCTAGCAACACCATTAAAACAAGAGAAAAATTTAAAATTTTAGATATAGACAAAGAGGAGATAAAACTATCCCTTTTTGCTGATGATATGATGATTTACTTGGAAAATCCCAGGGAATCAGCAAAGATACTAATTGAGACAATAGCTTCAGCAAAATTGCAGGCTACAAATGCATTCTCAAAAACCAACAGCATATCTGTATAATAGTAACAAAACACAAGAAGCAATAATAGAAAGGGAAATCCAATTCCAAATAAATACAAAATGCATAAATTATCACACAAAAGACTCATATAGAGTCTATTGCAAAGAGTCCTTAAACTTAAATAGCTCGTTTAGTGCTCATAGGTAGTTCATGACAATATAATAGAAATGGCAATACTACCAAAATGAATTTATACTTTTAATGCTACAAATTACCAAGGAGATTTTTTTTTTATAGAACTCAACAAAGCTACTAACAAAATTCATTTGGAAAATAAAAGATCTAGAATATCAAGCACAATTATGAAAAGAAGTAGGGACAAAGAGAGAATAGAATTTCCAGATCTCATGCTCAAATAAAGCAGCAATTATCAAAATGATTTAGTGTTGGTTAAAGAGTAGAGAAATAGATCAATGAAACAACAGATTAGACAAGGGAAATTCAGAAACAATAGAACTCAATAACCCAATATTTGATAAAGTGAAAAAATAAATTACCTATGAAAAAAATCCCTTATCTGATAAAAACTTTTGGGGAAAATTGGAGAGCAGGCGGGCAGAAATTAGACTTAGATCAACATTTTACACTGTATTTGACAATATTCTAAATGAATAGTAGACCCAAAGACAGTGCTATAAAAAAATTAAAAGAGAAATAGATCATATCCTATAACACTTTTGAGTGGCAGATGTTTACCAAACAAGAGATGGAGGCACGCGTAAAAGATAAAATATGCAACTTAAATTACTTAAAAATTAAACTTAGAAGCTTCTGCACAGACAAAATGAAGAAACATAGGAGAAGAAGGGAATTGGTTCAATGGGAAATTTTTTTTTGAACATCACATTTCTTTGATAAGGGTTTGACATCCAAGATATATATATATATATACATATATATATACACACACACATACATACATCTTTCTATATATACATGTATACACATATATATGTATATATATACATACGTACACATACAACATACACATTTACATATACACTCTCTCTATATATATGTATATATAATGAAAAAACATTCTCAAGACAAGAACTGCAAAATGTTCACAATCACAGGAAAGAATGCGCCAAATTGCTAATCATGATAAAAATACAAATAAAACAATCTTTTAGGTTGCACCTCATATTGTGTAAATTGCCAAAAATGACAAAAAATGGCAATAATCATTGTTGACAAGGATAGACATACTAGTCTGTTGTTGGTGGAACTTTGAAAGCGTGCTGCTATTTTGGAAAGCAATTTGAAATTATGCAAATAAAGTGACTAAGAAGTTCATGCCCTTTAAATCAGATAAATCATTAAAGTCATAGATTTTTTTGTCTCCATTTACTCTACAATACTTATAGCAACACTTTTTGTGATAACAAAGAATTGGAAACAAATAGATGCCCATTAATTAGAAGACTAAACAAATTGTGGTACATGACTGAAAGGAATATTACTGTGCTATAAGAAATGATTTATGTGATGTATGTGAAGAGAAGCATGGAAAGGTCTCCATGAACTGATGCAGAATGATGCAAACAGAGCCAAGAAAACAATATACATAACTCTTTTCTGTATTATAACTTTTAAAATAAGTCTTCTCTATTTGGCAAAGAACAGTGTTTCCTCTGGTCACTTCTCTCCTCATAGCTTTCAGTTATCTGTAATTTTGATAGACATAATCTATACTTTTATGAATTATTGCTAATAATCTATTTATTTCTTATACTTATTTTCCTCTTGATTTTTCTGATTTTTACCCTTTACTCTTCAGATTAGTCCATCAGTACTCTTTTCACTATCTCTTAGACAATGTTCAGGTGTTTTTTTAAAGGATTCAAACAACAGGCAAAAGATTCCCTCATCCCACTTTAAAAGCCCTAGACACATGAAAATAATTCATTTCTTACTCTCCATTACTATTTCAAAGTATTTAGCTCCCTGCTGTTTGGTCTATTTGCATATTGAATGCCCTGTTCACCTCTAGGCTTTCTTTTAATTCTTCTCTTTCACTGAACATCCAATTTTATTTTATGTTTAGGCTTAGTTTTGCAGGGGCTTTCTTCTTTGGAATATCATAATCTATGTTTTCATCTGATTCTTTATAAATATGTAATAATTGTGCTAATTCTTTTTGGGATTTGGTTTTTTCTTCCTCGCTTCTCTCCCAAGTTGTTCTTTGATGTTATGTACTCTATCTTCATTTATTGTATCATATCATACTCAATCATCTATTTTTCTCTCTATCTTTCTTTCTTTCTTTTTTTTTAAATACATTTATTTAACTTTTTACATTCATTTTCACAAGATTTTGGGTTCCAAAATTTTCTCCCCATTTGT